>CADCXT010005381.1:0-600000 GCA_902806775.1 Microtus agrestis | reverse complement strand
CTCCACATGTCCCCTCCCCATCTGGTTCCACTTCATCCTTCATCGTATTGTATTTTGTTTTTTATTGTTTTATTTTTTGTATTTTAAATACTAAAGAGACACTGGCATTTTCAGAGTTACTAGTGATAGAAAAGCCAGGGTTTCAACTCTATGATGGAGGATATTGTCATCACTATGTCCTGTGAGCCCATTAACACCTGTATAGTTTCCTAACATAAATGTTGGTGAATATTATTTAAAGATGTGTAACATTTGTTTATGCTGTGGATTGCAGTGATATTTCATTTGCATTTTAATAAATAAAACATGTCTGAAGCTCAGAGAGTGAAACAACTATACTGACAGACCAGGCAGTGATGACACATGACTCTAATTCCAGTAGCCACATTAGTTTGCAATAAAAACACAACAACAATTTTGCATGCCTTTAATCACAGAGAGGAATATAAGATGGGAGGAGAAAGTTGTAGGGATAGCCCAGCCCCTAGAGGGCGTGTTCGCCTCGGGCTAATGTTTACATATAAATCTGGCTAGCATTTGCCCACTGCTCTCTTTTTTGTATTTCCTGCTCATTTCTGGATCCCTGGTGTTGTAAGCTATCCCTTCATTAAAATTTGCTGTTTCATATTAAGCTATCCTGGTTACTACGCCGATTACAGAAAGTTCTTCACACAGAAGATTCATTGAGATTCATGGGGGCAGGATCGCCATTTGGATTGATGTAGTGGTAAGAGCCAGTAACTGAATGTTTTCCCTTTCTGACCTTCAGGTTGAACCCCAAATCCTACCTTTAGATTTTTATTAATCATGCTACTGTGGAGCATTTGTTTAACGATATAAAAATGTTTTGCTTTTGTTTATGCTGCATTTGTTTATCCCTGTGAAGTTGTGATACTTTGCCTCTCTAAACAGCTGATGGTCTAATAAAGAACTGAACTGCCAAGAGTTACATGTGGTTAACCTTTGCACAACGTCTTAAGATATTTTCTATTATTCACCTACTTTACTTAAAACATGTTATCTAAAATATGAAAATATTAAAACACCTTGTAGAATGATTAATAAAAGCCTAGAGACAGATGTTGTGGTTCATCCTGAAGGTCAGAACAGCAAACAGTGAATGACTGGCTTTTACTTCTACCTTAGTCTGAAATGACATTCCTGACTCTAGATATCTCAGAATGAGATTGTGTCAGAGAGCTCTCTCCTCCCATTTTATCTTCGTCTGTAGGGCTGGAATTAAAGGCTTGCACCACGACTGCCCAGTTTCTATGACAAACTAGTATGGCTACTGGGATTAAAGACGTGTGTCAACACTGTCTGGTTTGTAAGGCTGACCAGTGGAACAGTTCTACTCCATGATCTTCAGGCCAGCTTTATTTAATAAAATACAAATTAAATATCACTACAACATCTATAACGCTTAAGTAATAATTGCGAGTTTTTAAATGTCTAATTTTCTGTTGGTCATGCATGCCACATTGTATCTAATGTGATCAATCAAAGCAATTCAACAGAAAGTGAACATTAATAATGAAATAAATTAAGGGAAATCTTTTCCTGGGTTCAAATTTATATTTTCTTTTGAAATTTCCTTGCCTATTAACCTCTGAGCTTCATGGAGTATAGTTTCCTCATCTAATGTCAGTATGATGAAAGGAAGACCAAAATAGAGAACCTAAATTTGCTAACACCAATGTCAAATGCAACATGTCTTTACCACTTTTATCACTGATTCCTCAATAAAATTCACTTATTAAAATTCACATGCCAGACATAATCTAAAAAAAGATCATTAGACTATACTTACAACTCTAAGATATTTTAATGGCACATTCAAGATAGCAACTTACCAATAGACATGAAAATATGCATAATTCCAAGACCATTAGTGTCAGACCATGGGCATCTTCTTTTTCTGCCAGATTCAATATATGAGGTATTAGCTGTAACTTACTAGCAAGGCCAGTCCCTCTCCATAACAGACATTTACATTACACACCAGTTATAAAATCAGCATTGTTTTCGGGACAGTATATCTTATTGTGATAGGTAACTAGTAGGTTGGATAAGGAAAACTGCATTTTCCCATAATTAAAACAACTACTCAGTTAGGGGCTTCTGCAAATAAAATTTTTATTACAAGTATAACAGCTGTCTTAGTTTAGGTGAGGCACTGGTAGTTACTCAGTTGAGTCTCTCACTCTAACTTTTGGAGGGAAAAGGACATGGGAATCCCTTTCGTTTTCATACAGTCATAAACACAATTCATCACAGATCTACTTTTGTGGGATAATTTTACCCCAAATATATTTTTATAACTGTGACTCATTTAATATTGTTACCACAGTGCAGAATGGATTTTTTTTTATGAAACTGGAGAGAATCACTTTTCTGTTGTACAACTAAATCAGGTTAATTAATTTAAATTTAATTTATTTTGAATTATTGGCCACGGAATGAGAACATTTTGATTTATACTGACTTTATTTAAAGTCCTTAATATAGAGTTTTTGTTTTTGCTATCAAATGACAACTTGTAGACTTCAACTAAAGTATATGAGGCCTAATATTTTTAATAATAAATAACTTAAGAAGTTCTACCCACTGTTCACATGTGTATATCCTTAGTAAAAATGCAAGGACTAATCGACTGTGTAAATGCAATTGGATAGGAGCATCTGACCGCTTGTATTTCTCTCATCTATGTTTTCTATACAGTAATATAAGCTTAACCTCAAAAACTCAAATTTATTTAAAACTGTAAAAACAGTAATACAAGCCTAACCTCAAAAACTCAAATTTATTTAAAACTGCTAAATCAATTTTTGATGAAGAATGACCAGAGGCATATTTTCTGGAAAGACTTAATATTGCAATCAGGAAATATGTTTTTCTGATTATAGTTTATTTTTTTAAACTATCTTTTTTTCATTTTATGTGTCAAATTCATTTCCCACTTCCTCCCCTCCTCCTGTTACTTCTACCTTTTCACCTCCTACTCCCATCTCACCCCCACCCACTCCTCAGAGAGGGTAAGGCTTCCCATGGGGAGTCAACAAAGTCTAACACATTGCTTTGAGACAGAACCAAGGTTTACTTCACTATATCTAACCTGAGTATGGTATCCATCCAGAGAAAATGGATTCCGAAGAGCCAGAGCAAGCAGTAGGGATAAATCCCGATCTCACTGCCATTGGCCTCACAGTCTGTCCCATGGAAAGAGATATCTTTATTGAGGGAGCCATTATGGAGTTAGAAGAAACCAAGCACTAGATAAATACACCCTCGCTAATTGAGGAAATATTGCAGGGAGCCGGGCATTGGTGGTGCATGCTTTTAATCCCAGCACTCAGGATGCAGAGGCAGGCGGATCTCTGGGAGTTCGAGGCCAGCCTGGTCTACAAGAGCTAGTTCCGGGACAGGGACCAAAGCTACAGAGAAACCTTGTCTCGAAAAAAACAAAACAAAAAAAAGAAAGAAAGAAAGAAAGAAAGAAAGAAAGAAAGAAAGAAAGAAAGAAAGAAAGAAAGAAAGAAAGAAAGAAAGAAATATTGCAGGAGGGAACAGTGCTTGACACAGATTTGATCAAGTAATTCCATTGGCTTTGGATTTTGCATGGAGTTTCAAGTATATCTTGATGTCTTCTGACTTAGATTGATTTGCAGATATTGTAACACTGAAAAGGAAAAAGAAGACGTGATAGAGAGATAGAACATCAGTTAAAAGTGAGACCTCTTATTCCAGAGGACTTGAATTCTTTTACCAGCCACCATATCAGGTTTTTCAGAATCCCTAGTCATTCCAGTCTTTTAGATCTGATAGCTATGACCTCCAAAGATACCTGTATTCACCTGTTTATAATCCCTCCCAAGCACACTCACTTTATTATTTTAAAATTTATTTTTGCATAATTCAAACATATCTTTTATTCTTTACACAGACCATCAAATATTCTTACCACCTCATGTTTCCCCCTTTATGCTTCTATGACTCTTTGCTAAAAAAAAAAGGAAGACAGGATGTACAGCAACAAGCAAAGCAACAAAAAGTGACAATCAACACACACACACACACACATATTAAAACTAAAAAAAAAAAAAAAAAAAGGAAAGAATTGTTTACCTAAATGTAGTGGCAAAAAATAACCAAAAAAGTCACACAAAATGAAAACAAAATGAAGTGTGTTTTGTGTTGCTCAAGCACAAATGGGCATGGGTCACAACCTGAGGTCTGACAGACTTATCCAGTGACATTCCTTTGTATAAAACAGAAACTTGCTTTCTCTGCAGATAACAATTACAAATGGAGTCTTGTTTTGGGCTTGGACCTTGTGTTCACTTCCTCTTTTCATGTCTGGAAATTTGTTTTGAACCCGTCCATTTAATGTGGATCCTGTGACCATCTATGTGAGATTATATGTATATTATCCCTATTGTGTTTAGAAATCTTATTCCATGGTGTCATTGACCACCACCGAATCTAATAGTCTTTCTGCCTCTATTTGACATAAATGCCTGAATGCTCAGATAATGAGTTATTAAAGACATTTAATTTATTCCAAAATGTCCCATACTTAGAGCAGTTGTGTAATGTGTTAGCATGTGATACCTATAACTCATATGGAAACTAAAATAAAGCAAAAGAGAAATGAAAAAATGAGGAACTTTAAGAAATAATTTCTTTAATTATTTAAGAAAATTAAGATGTGAATAGCAAACAAGAGAAGGAGAAATAGTTATCACTAATTACGAACTTAGCTTTTTTATTTCATATAATTACATTCAACTTTTGTCATAAAAGTCAATTTTTGATATAGGTTGAGGAAAGAAAATGAGAACAGCACAACACAACCATAAAGTTCTTGATTGGAGTAGCATCAACATTTTGCTTGCATATTTTATAAATTCTATACTGTTGGATATTTTTTGAGTTGTTTGGTGGTTCTTTTATTTTTCAGATTTAAAAGAAAATAGTTATGTATATGATTTGTGCCTGTTTGTGGGTATGTGTATGTAAGAACCAGTGTTCACAGGAACTAGAAGAAAGGGAGTAGATTTGAGTTCAGAATTTCTCGTGGATATGAATCTCCTGAAACAGAGTCTAAGAAACAAGCATGGCTTCTTCGTAAGAGTACTATGCATTCTCAAACCTTTCATGCCAATTTCTGTGGTCTTCAGCAATCATATAATCTTTGTACATTTCCAAAACAATAAGAAAAAAAATGACAAAACAGCAACAAAAAGCCTCATTATTTTTGACTTAAATGGCAGATGACTATTACGTGATCATTGTAAGAAAATGATCCCATTTATTATATGAGACTGAATACACCATAAATTAAAAAAGATATAGAAAATTTTCATCAGAAAAGTTAATAGCTAATGGATAAAGATTTTCTAAAACAAATTATAACGATGATATAAACTTCTTCACCACTTTCTATCATACAATTGTGAGTATCAAATAAAGTTTACATAGGTAGTTTGTCTACTGAAAGTATAAGACAAAATCTATCTTTCAATATATCCAAAATTAACAGTAAAGTCAAATTTTGGAGTCTGCTCAGGTATCTGCAAGATTTTGAGTATGGATATTTCCCCATTATTGATCTTTTGATCACCTAGTTCTCATCTAAAAGAAAGCATTCCAGAATTGTACAATATTTTTGTACTCATTTAAAATTCCTTATCATAAATTCTAATAGTATCAATTCAAGAAATTTTAAACTTAGTTTATAAGTAAGCAGTTTCCATTTAATTGATGAATTAGTAATTATTATAAATTATATTACATTACATTATATTATATTCAAAAGTTATATCTAGCACTAAAAAGTATTGCTCCTGAGACACAGTAATAAAATATGATGAGTTAATGAGTATTAAGGCATTGAACAATGAATCCGCAAAATGCATAAAATAATAATTGTTCAGAAAACTGATCCTCGTATATTAATCTATTAAAAAACAATATTCAGCAGTAGAAGTTATTCCGTTTTTTGATATCATTTTTTCTTCATTGCACTGTGGTGAGTAAAATACTCAGTTTTGTCATCCTATGAAAAGAATGTTCAGGTTTTTTTGCCATGTATTTGACATTTTCCTGCAAGTCGAAAATCATTTCAACATAACAAGCTAAAAATATTCTTTCAGCATTTGGACAGTTCTTGTTAAGAAAATGCATTATGCTGAGCTATTATTTGTTTTCCATGGCTTTTCTCCATATATTCTAGTTACATCCCTTGAGAGACCACCAGAGTTAATGCAGTCACTGTGATGGAGGGCTTCAGATATTTTAATAGACTTACCATCTTTCCAAAATGTTAACTTTTCCTACTCAAAGATTCTCTAGTCCTTCCATTTTTATCACATGAAAGGATATTATTAACTTCACCCTCCCATCACCTTTTGGCAGTAGTGAAGTTGCAGGATCCACAGTTTTGTTAAGACCCTTTGTGAAATTTCAGACATATATACTTGACAGAAATGGTTTTTCACGAAGACCCACAATGGCTAGGCCAGCCATCAGTCTCCATCAACTGTCAGATCCTTCTAGTGACAAGAGTTCATGGCAACCAGTGAAACTGACAGTGACAGTTTATGTTAATGTCAGCACCAACTCTGAGGGTAAATTTCTGGCAGCAGTCAGGACAGTTTAAATTATTCCTGAGCTGAATAGTGTTTCTGAGATATCTGTTACATCCTTAGTCTGCTGTAATAATACACTTAGGCAGAGTCACTATTTCCAGGATTTCAGGAGAGAAATTTCACATTACTTGTAAAAACAATCACCAAAATTTGCTTGACTTCCCATAACAAGATGATACAGATTGTATGACCTGGAAAGACTTTTTTTTTACCCCCTCACATTCTAGGTGAGAACATAGAGACAACACTTCTTGTTTTTTTTTTCTTTTTTCAGTTTTATGGTGATAACTTGTCAAAATTTTAGTATTACCTCACAAGCCCTTTCCTTCATGTACTCAGAGAGAGAAAGACAGTGAGAAGTAAAGAATGGAAGGATGAAAAAATGGAAGAGAGAAAGGGAGAGATTCTTCTGTTATGGCTGCTTCATTACATTTTTCTATTTAAAAGTAGAAATGTTGGCAGATGGAGAGAATGCTCTGAGACTGAAATCATTAGATATTCTTGGAGACTGCATATCATCTTCCAGCACCCTTACTTGGTTCTTCATAACCTTCTCTAATTCCTGCCTTGGGCAAATAGAACTTGCATTCTGTACTTCTAAAGCACCCCAAGTCTAGAGCTCATGCACACACACAATGCTTAATAATAAAAATAAGTCTATAAAGACTGGAGAGTTGGTTCAGCAGTTGAGACCACCCAGCTTCAATTCCCCGGACTCACGTGATAACTCACAAGTGTGTCTAACTCTAGGATCCAACACCTCCACACAAACATATATACCAGCCAAACACCAATGCAAATGAAAATATAAACAGATTTTAAAAATTCATAGAAATTATAACCACTTTGATCCGTGACCTATTCATACATGTATTTGTGATGTTCTGTAGCTTGACTTTTCTCAACCTTAGATAATGAAATAGTTCATCTATGTCTCAACTCTGGCATTTATTAGAGAATATAGATGTTGAAATGAACATAGATTTTTGCATTACTGGAATTGTAAAGTTCCATATAGTATATGAAAGTAACATGCCTTTTCTAGGAACTAGTAGCACAACCCAGTAAATGTGTTTTGTTCTCCCATAATTATTTAAGTCAAAGCCCTGGGTTCTCAGGTGAGCAGACTGATTATATTTTAAAAAATTGCAGTTATAGTTAAATGAGTTCAAGAAGATAGAAAGACATTGCAGAAAGTTATCCACAAGCCTACATTTCTCCTTTTCCTTTCTCTCCCAGAAATCCTGCCTATATCTCCTGCATAGCTATTGGCTTTTCAGCTTTTTATTTCATCAATAAACAATAACATAAATTCACACAGTGTAAAATTCTTCCACAACAGCTATCCTACCCCAAACGTCATTTATTTTTGTTTGTTATATACAGTCCAAGAAAGCCACCAAACTTTCTGCATTTTGTCTTATTGAACTCAGGTTGTTTAATTGTAACTGGAGAAGCTTTTGCTCTCAGTATGTGATCCTTGGTTAAGGGGGATGACCCTGTCCATAAGCTTTTCATGACATCCTTGTGAAATGGATTTTTAGTGACTCAGTGCTATGGGAACTTCTTTGGTCAATGACCTTTGAGATGTTGGATCACATTGGGTGTGAGCTTGGGCACTAAAAAACAGATGTAAAAACATGAGCACGATCTCTCTGTCTCTTGGCTGATGGATTCAGTTTCTGTTCTCTGCTCATGCAAAGGACTGTTAATCTTTGAGTCTATCACTAAATAAAGAACCCTTTATTATACTCCATCTGAGTTAGTGTGGAACTACTTTACTGAAATCCTCTACAACTCGATGTCTTTTTTTTTTTTTTTTTTTTTTTTCGAGACAGGGTTTCTCTGTGGCTTTGGAGTCTGTCCTGGAACTAGCTCTGTAGACCAGGCTGGTCTCGAACTCAAAGAGATCCGCCTGCTTCTGCCTCCCGAGTGCTGGGATTAAAGGTGTGCGCCACCATCGCCCGGCTGGATGTCTTTTTGAGAACAACTTTTATCGACTTTTGCTTTAGGGATAGGCTAAAAAAATTTCAATTGTTCAATTTTCTAACAATTGGTTTCATTTTAATTTTGATTTACATTTAGTTTTTAAGTTTTTTTTTGTCAAATTTTCATTCTTCCATCAGCAACTGAGAGGCACAAAGCTGAACATTCAACATTTTTTTCTTGAAAATATACTCTTAAATTTGCTGTATTCACTCATAACTTTTAAGTCTTTCTACTCTAAGGACTAGGACACAGTTTAGAAGTAGGACATAAGTTATCTACCTTGAATAAGGACTTGATATTTTAGTTGAAACTCTTCCTTCCATTTACCAGATCAACATGCTCCCAGACCTGGGAGAGGGGGAGGTCCTTGGACTTCCCCCAGGACAGGGTACCCTGCCCTCTCTTAGGACTGGAGGGAGAGAGGGAAGGGTAAGTGGAGGAGAGGGAGAGAAATGGAAGAAGGGGAGGAAGTGGAAATTTTGAATGGTACTGTTTATAAAGCAATAAAAAATTTAAGTATTCAAAAACTTATAAGTCTCTTCAACTTTAACCTAGACTGTATCCAGCAGAGAATCTTCAGCTCTCCAATGGCAGTCATTGCAAATTTCCAGTGTTACCAAGGACAACACTAGGAGAACAATAGCCTGATCACAAAGGCTGAGAATGCTTTTTTCTCTCTCTTTCTTGGGATCACTGAATCATGATGGCCTCAAGTGAAATTGTGAGTAATGTAAATGTCTTCCAATACTCTCCTTACCAACGTCTACAACCACAACAGAATACTAGAGACAATTGATTAGTTGTAAAACTCCATTTAGCAAACTCTTTGGAGACTCAATATTGGAAGGCTCAATAGTAAGTATTTTAGTGAAGACAGAAGATGGCAATAGAAGAGATGCATTTTAGAACAAGTTGTCAGATCTTAGGCTATAACAGAAATAGGGGAGAATACAACAAACTCTCTTTAGGACACACTGACAATAAACCAAGATGACTCTCACTTGGCTTTCTACATGTCTACAAAATTTCCCCAAAAAACTCTGATGAGAAAAAGTCTTTTGAAACTGCTCTTGACCTTTGCAAGACATATTTGTATACTGTACTGAGTTCACAATGTATATTTCGAGTGTATGGATTTCACTAATGAGTGAATTAAGAAAAATTACTTTATCTTTAAATGAAAGCATCAAAAAATAAATATTCTCAAATGTATATTCAAAATGGCATTTCTGCACATATTAATTTTCTAAATTAGCTAGAAATACCACCTATTGATTATGCATATAAACAAGTATTTTGTTGTTCCATTCATACTTGTTTCCTTGCATTTTTATTTTGAAATTCTTTTTAATGACATTACAATTTCTGTTTCTTATTCCATTGCATATATATATATATATATATATATATATATATATATATATATATAAATTTTTAGGACTCTAAAGTTAATATTAATATTGAGAGAATAAGAAGTACATAAATATTTCCTCCAATTGCAATTAATACAATCCTAAAAATGATACTGTTACTAATACTTAGGCACTGTACTCCTTTATTGACATCTATTGACTAATATTCATAATTTTTCCATAGAGCTAATAACATAAGTTAGAAAAAACTTTACAATTCCTCTATTGGGATTAATATCCACATATGAATTTTTGACATTATAGTTAAAAATTCAAAATCATTCTTGATACTAAAATTTTTATATTCTAATTTCTGAAAAGTATATTTGCTTCCCTTATTTTATCAGGGATTACAATATAAATTTAGTTTTTTCTATTGTAGTCCTACTTGCTTTTATGATTCAGAATTTCTTTTATGGATAACTCATGTTCTACATATAATAATTTTATTTGAGACTTCTGAAATGCAGCTGATATAAAATTTAGGGCAATCACTCCTAGAAATAGAATTGAACAGAATGAAATATTCAAGAGTCTGCTCTTGATATAACACAAGTCTTCCCAGAATCCTCTGTTTGTTCATCAACCATTAGTCCCCTCATTTGACTGTGTGCCCTAGAGATACTTGTTTCTAAAGAAGACTTACAGAATAATTTTTTACAAAAAAAAAAGCTAAAATACCTCCAAATTCATTAGAGTGTGGGAGCATAGGAATGTGTCAAAATCTACTAGAGAGATACAGTAATAAAAAGAGCTTAGTATTGGCATAAAAACAGACAGGAGGTTCAATGGAATCAAATTGAAGACCCAGATATTAATCCACACATCTACATACACCGAATTTTTGATAAAGAAGCTTAAAATATAAAATGTAAAAAGAGAAATCATGTTCAATAAATCGTGTTGACATAACTTGATGTTAAGGTATAGAAGAATGCAAAAAGTTCCATATCTTTTGCCATGCACAAAACTCAAGGTCAAATGGATCAAAACCTCAACATTAAAACAAACAAACTGAAACTCATAGATGTGTACATAAACACATTGACATAAGAGACCACTTCGTTAATATAACCCCAGTAACATAGACATTGAGAAAAATAAATAAATAAATAAATAAATAGGATCTCATGAAGCTGAGAAGCTTCTGTAAAGCAAAGGACCCGGTCAACAAGACAAAATGGCAGTCTGCAGAATGTGAAAAGATCTTCACCAACCTCACATCAGAGGACTGATCACCAAAATATAAAAAAAAAAAAACTCAAGAAGTTTGACATCAAAAGAAGCAATGAAATAAAAAAAATGGGCTATAGATGTAAACATAGAACTCTCAACAAAGGAATCTAAAATGGCTGAAAGACACTTAAGGAAATGCTCAACATCCTTAGCCATCAGAGAAATGCAAATCAAAACAACTCTGAGATTCTATTTTACAACTGTAAGAATGACCAAGACCAAAAACACTGATGACATCTTATGCTGGAGACAATGTGGGGTAAGGGGTTCACTCCTCTGTTGCTAGGGGAAGTGAAAACTTGTATAGCTGCATTGGAAATCAGGATGGAGATGTCTCTAAAAATTAGGAAACAATCTACCTCAAGACCCAGCAATACTGAACATGATTTGCAAACAACTACCAAATAAAAGAGATATCTTGATAGGGGGTGCATTTCTGGCTTAGAGAAAAATCTCGTAAAAGAAAAACCACTAGGGACCCACAAAGATGACCCCAGATAATTGACTCCTAGCAATACTTGTAAGGATGCCTGAACTGGCTCTAGCCAATAGCTGATGAAAGCAGAGGAAGAGATCAACATACAAGCTGTTGTTGAGCTCTGGGATTCTTGTCAAAGAAAAGTAGAAAAAAAAATTCTACCTGTGGGGGGAGCGGGGAGATCATAGGCGAACACACAGAAATAGGTGCCCTGAGCTCGGAATAGCTCATGGATGCTGGACCAACAGTCTCTGAAATAATCTAAATGCTATTCTGCTATACCCATAGATCAGTGCCTAGGCCAATCGTCATCAAAGCAGTAATTCGGCAAGTAGTGAACAGATTCAGAGACCCACAGCCAGACCCTGGGCAGAGTCAGAGCTGCATATGTCTGTGGGTATGAGGCCAAATACTTAGAGGGCAATCAGGGATTGTGCTGCCTTGTTAAAGCTGTTGTTGTAAGCTCTACTAGATTCACCAGTTAACTAGCACTGGGGTGCTAACTAGGTTTCCAGTACCTGAAATCTCTCTTATTGAGTGGAATCTTATTAAGTTCCCAAGTCGAGCTAAAAATATGTTGGTTGCTGCAAAGGTAATTGTGCCACTGCACCTGTGTGGTTATTGTGTCAACCTGGTCCTTGTTATGATTCATAGATGTCATTGCTGTTATGAGGGACCTAAATCCGGGCTAAAGGACATTTGCATTCATTATCATCTGAGTTCCAATTGTCCAACCCTACGAAAAGAGTCTGAAATAACTTCAAGTACTTCTAATCCAAGAATGATGAGTAGGGGATCCTAGGAGCTCACTGGCCAGCCTATCCAAATGATGGTAAGCTTCTAGGTCACTGAGTCCCAGACAGCATTCTGCTCTGGCCTTATCAGTTTCAAGAAAAGCAATGATACCCTCATGTTCACACTCTTACACTACAGCATGTTTACACACACACACACACACACACACAGCATACACAAACATACAGAAATAATTAAGAGGCAACACATTGAATATTTTAATTAAAATTTATTATCTTTGCTGCTGGGGTATATTCATGCTTAGGCACACAAAATAAGTTCAGTTTTCATTTATCTTGTAATTTTTTTGTAAATTTTAGATTTTATAGTTGTGGTCTAAACCTATTTATACTGGGAGGACTGTTGTGCCAGTGTTGCAGCTGCTTTTGATCAATTCCTTTTAAAATTACAAAGAGCTGTTTTTCTGAAGAAGTAACTTTGCTAACTAGTTCTTAACACCCTATAAACATAATATCATCTTGACATTCTGATCAATAAACAACCAATACTTCCTAGAAGACAAGCATTACATAATGATTAGTCTTACCAAAATAACCACAGTTGGGACTGCACATAGCAAACACATCTAAAATCTATGTCTTTATTGAAACTGACGTCAAGAAGGTTGTCAAATACCTGCTTTAGCCATCTGGGAATTAAAGAATTGTGCTTCATGGTACAATTTCTCCCTGTGGATTAAGGCGAGTGACCTCATCTATAGCTAAGGCCAGAGGAAATGTATCCAATTGGAGAGCAAATTACTAGAGAAGCCAGGTAGAATGTTTTCTATTCTATCGCTTCTCTAATAATTGCACCCTTTGGATTCTTAGTAAAATTTAGTGTTAGATAAGGTCGCTGACTTATGTCAGCTTTGACAACTTAATTTCTGTGTAAGCTTGCATCCTCAGTGTGAGCAGGACTGTTTCTCAGACTTAAATCCATAATGGCTTAGGAAAGTTTTAGGAAAACAAATAATAGGTGGGAATTGATACATGTTATAAGGGTCTAGTGGCAGAACTATAGCTAGTTCATCTTCAATATGAGGCAAAAAAAATGAAGGCAACATATTAAAGAGAATCTTCTGAGTGAAATTTTTATAGAAGAAGATGCACCGAGACTGGGTAAACAGACTGTCAGGTAGTTGCAGGCTAATAAAAAGTGGCAAATTTTTATTTCTTTCCCGTTATTCAGATAATTGTTTTAGTCCAGAATTCTAAAAGAATAATAGATGAAAATGGGAGGAAATGATATTCTAGTTGTTATGTCCCTGAAGAGTCTTCTTACCATTTTATGCTTTTGAGTTGTCATTGATAGTCACTTCCAAATGTTTTCAATCCTAATAATCTTACTGCAGAATTGTTCAGACAATGGAGTGTCAGGGGCTTGGAATTTTCTAAGTACCTAATTCATTTTATAGACTGTTATTGAGAGAAGATTAGTAAGTCTCATTAGCGTATACTCTCATCTTCTCAGCCCTAACACTAAGTGCTGGGTGTGGTGACAAACACATTTAACCCCAGAATTTTGGAGATTGAAACAAGAAGGTTCGGTGATTAGGGCCAATTGGCTATGCAGTGAGACTTTGTTAAATAACAAAATAATCTCACAAATATTGGTGCTTATTGACTATGTTTCAATATTTTATTTCTGAGAAAATATTAATTCTACATTATATTGGGTGTCATTATGTTATTTTT
This sequence comes from Microtus agrestis, assembly GCA_902806775.1. Classification (NCBI taxonomy): domain Eukaryota; kingdom Metazoa; phylum Chordata; class Mammalia; order Rodentia; family Cricetidae; genus Microtus; species Microtus agrestis. Next base: position 585,743 of record CADCXT010005381.1, on the reverse strand, counting down.
ATACATGTACATAACATATACATAATAGGGCAACATTGTTACCATATTGCCTTTATCTTCCTTACTCTCTTGTAAATCTCCTTTGCCTTTCTAGTTTTCCTTTCTTCTATATTTGTGCACTCTTTCTCTCTATGTTACTCTGTGCGTGTATGAGTGTGTGTTTGCACATAAATAATTCAATTAATGCAATCAGGACTGTTTACAGGAGTGTCAGTTTGACTTTGATTTAGGAGTATGTTTATGGTAACTGTAGTTGCTACATCACTGAAGAAACCACACACATATGCAATAAAACATCAGTAGACCATCCACCTTCCATGACAGGACAGACAGGGATCCACCTTGTGGAGATATTTTACAGATAACCTTGTGAGATCTAAAGTTCAACACTTGACATGTGTAGAAGTCAGTTCTGTATACTGTTACTGTCTCTTCTCCTGACTCTTCTATGAAAAACTCACTTTTTAGATTCCTTGAGCCCTGGAGGGCATTCAAATTTTGGAACTCGTGCATCAGTTTCTCCTTGAAAAGAAATAAAGATATTATAAAAATACTGTGAAAATGGAAAAATAATGACTTATTTAATTTATAAATATAATAATTATATAAAAGTATCTGTTAACTATTATATTTATCTTAAAAGCAAGAATCTTAATCTTGATTCTAGAGGACAAATTTTTACTCAGATATAATATACTTTATATCTTCTGAGTTGCTTTTGTTTTGTTTTGTTATGTACAGAACAAGAGAAGTGTTTTCAAAGGAGTGAAGACATGTTACTTTCAACTGTCTGTGAGAATATTGCTATAAAGAAAAGGGTATTCAAGGAACTGAGGCTTTTAGAGCTCATAGATAGCCTTTGAGAGTGGAAGGAATTGTGGCAATTTTTATCTAGTACATAAAGTGGAACTCCTTTTACAGAATTTGAGCCTCATCAGTCTTCTATATGCAATTTGTTATGATAGATATACAAGTAAAATTGAGTCTTGTTGGATTTTAGACATAGACTTACACCTTTTCTTTGACTCCAGTCATCCTCAACATTAAGGAGGAAACCAAATCTTGCAAAGTGTTCATAGTACGGTGATATATAGCAAACCACAAGTTTAAGGAAAGCAATCTAAAATTTAATTTACATTAATAAATGCACCATCAAAGATGATAGGAGTAACTATATGGATTGTTGAATATATAAAACAGCTAAGTCTTTTCCAAAAAATAGTATTTATTGAACTAACAATTATGTTTAATAAAAGTTAATATTTAAAATTTTAAATATACTATTGATTTTGACTACATTGATTCTTTATACTTCTCATAAGATGCAATTTATTAATAATTTAGAACAGCTTAGAAAATATAGTCTGTCTGGGCAGCAATGACACATGCCTTTAATCCCAGTACTCAAGAGGCAGAGGCAGGTGGGTCTATGTGAGTTTGAGGCCAGCCTGGTCTAGAAAAGCTAGTTCCATACAATCTACAAAACTACAGAGAAATCCTGTCAAAAGAAAGAAAGAAAGAAAGAAAGAAAGAAAGAAAGAAAGAAAGAAAGAAAGAAAGAAAGAAAGAAAGAAAGAAAGAAAGAAAGAAAGAAAGAAAAAAGAAAGCATTGTCTGATAGCTATCATTCTTTCATGTACTTGAATGTGTTTTGCCTCATTCTTCATTCATGTTGCTGGTCACATTTGGACTCTGTAGACTGAACAGGTGTGAAATGATGAGCTCCTTTAGTGGATGTCTATAGAGTCTGGACATGGTTGAAAGCCATTAGACGTATATAGCCAGTTTTCCCAGGAGAAAATCTCCCCAATGAGGAACAGATGCTAATATAGATAAAATGATCATAATATTAGCATCTTAAACTTGCATTTATAGCAAAATTTCCTCTCCTTAAATGCTTTAGAATTTGTAATAGATAGCATTGGTTTCCTAAGAAAAATCACTTCTTTGAGGATAGCATAGCTACATCATAAAGACAATAATTCAGAAAAGTGATAACTCATGTGGGACTGCATGTCGTAGTTCACATAATGTAAGTTGATTTAAATATTTGACTTAGAGCAATCTCACAAAAGTAGAAATGCACATACTAATTTTTTTTAAAAAAATACATGTGATATGTTATTGTGTGATGTGATAAAGTTTGAAGTATTCTTTATAAAGAAAATGGTTTTCTGGTAATGTCTACTCTCATAAAATCGTGCACTGCATATTTTCCATTCTTAAGAATTATCACTACCACCACACTTTGAACTCATTTAAATGTACTCCTGAAGGTGAGAAATCACATTTCAAAGCTGTTTTTCTAGCCAAATGGATGCTCAGTGTCTAATTCTGAGTACAGTATATTAGTAATGAGCTGACACTACCTCAAGGTAGTACTGTAATATGTCTTTCTCATTTTAGTAATTCTAAAGTTTTTTAATAAATGTATTAATACTAATTATGATATCAAAATGATGTTTTGTGAATCTTTTTCATGGAACAATAGTTTATTATAAAGCATTTTGAAGAAAGAAAACTCTTATTTAAAATAATTACCCTAGAAATTCCAAAGCAATTTTAGAATGCATGTTAGTTAATGAAATGTTATTGAAATTACCAAATAATTGCGAAGACAAAGCCCCAGTTAGGTATCTCTTGACCCCAAAATGGAGCTTACAGTGATGGGAATGGATTTACATCAAAACCAGTTTTTTTTTTAGTTTACTTATTTATTAAAAATTTCCACCTCCTCCCTTCCTCCCATTTCCCTCCCACTCTTCTCCCTCCCAATCCCCCTCCCTCTCCAGTCCTATTAGAAGTCTGGGTGCCCTGCCCTGTGGGAAGTCAAAACCAGTTCTTGGTCAAAGGGGCTCCAGGGAAGCTTCCAAATACCTCAGGCTATTTTCAAGGCTATATGTTTCTCTCCACAAACTAAGCATAATGCATGATTTTTGAAGATAACACCTAGAGAACGCACTGAGCAGGTCTCCGCCTAGAGCTTCCATCCCTACTGATCAGTGTTTGCAGTATGGACATGTTTTCTGCACACTACCAAAAAAAGTAAGGTAAACAATCTACAATCTTTAACAATCTCCTGGTTGAAAAGTGTGGTGGTAGAGTATTCACACAATTCTTGTGCTTGTAATAACCACCCTCTGGTTTGAATTCAGAACCCATCCAAGAAATGGAAAACATGCAGGCTCTGTCTGCGTGGCCAAGAATCTGAGATAAGAGCGTTCCATGGTAAAATTAAATAGTATTGCTCTGCTAAAGAAATGCAACAATAAAATGACTACTAATGACATTCTGCTATTCTCACAGACCAATGTCTTGATCAGTAATTGTCAGATAAACTTCCTCTGATAGGAGATATAAACAAAGTCTTATCATAGGCAAGTAAGTTGAGAGTGCTAAATAAGATATCTCCATTACATCACTCCTTAGGGGATTAGGGAACTCTGCAGAAGAGGAGGCAGAAAGATTATAGGAGCTAGTGAACATGGAAGACATCTAAATAACAAGGCTTTCTACACACAACCAAAGTGACACATACACAAACTCATAGAGCCTGTAAGAACATGCAGGCAAGGTCAGATGAGGTCCCAGTGCTGAGAAGGGAAATAGACCCAATTCTCCATCCTTAATACAGTAGTTATCTCTAATTTGATAACTGTCTGTAAAGGAACAATTTGAGTTCCCATGAAGACTCTCACTGACTATACATTTAAAGGCAGGCCCTATATCCAATTGTAGATTGCCAACACATACACAAACCAACTCCACAATGGCACTTTGAAAACTGGTTTCATCTCATAAGGCTTTGTCTGTATACTTTTTTTGGTCTTACAGGTCTTTTGGTTGTAGATTATGGTTTCCAATTTCATTCTATGTAGGCTTTCTAACTTTGTGTTTGTGATTGTGTGCGTCTCAGCATGTGTGTGTGTTTCTTGTGTGTTTTCTTGCATCTTTTTACCCATTTGTTTCTTTTCTATTTATGCTTGCTTGTTTTTATTTCATCTTGTTTTATTATTTTAGGTGCCAGTTTATGCTTGATTGTTAGATGGTTAGAAAGAAAAAAGAAAGATGTGTATTTAGATAGGTAAATAAGTGGGAAGGGTTTATGGTAGAGACAATAATCAGAATATATTGAGTGAAAAGAATGCATTTTTCACTTTAAAATAAGTGAAGCTGTCAATTTTTCCCCAAATTATAGCTATTCTTCATAGGTGTGTCATTGGATATATGGGAAATAATTTTCCATCTCCATAATTCCCTCTGTTTATGTTTTCTTTATTGCTTCTGTTTCTGTTCTCAGGTGTTGAAAATTTCTTTCACCTGCTGGTTTGTTTTTTTCTTAGAATTCTTTTCTTTCTTTAAAGGCTTTGTAGATTTCTTCGAAGTTTTTATTTTCTTCCATATCTTTAAGAGAATTTTGTTTCTCTTTAAAAACCACTATCATCTTCACGAAGTTGGTTTGCATGTATATACATCTCTATTTTGAAACTTTGCTTAAAAACATGGGAATTCCACAAATAATTGAATTACTAGAGCCAAACAATCTTGGGACTAATTAATGTTACACTTAAATTTTAAGGTTTTAAAAATGTACATAAATATGTTAAAAACAAAAATTTTGAATTGTTCTGTACATTTCAATCTTGAATTTATTGATCTCTGTGTGGTGCCAAGAAAGCATAAATTTGATTTAGGAACTAAGTATATAGTAAATATCACACTTTCACAAAGGTAAGCAGGACAGTAAATGTGAGGGCTAAATGAAGAGACTTTTTTCAAATAAAATAGGTGATTATATTCATTCAAAGGATCTCAGATTGATAAGAATAACTATGAGACATGGGACAATTTTTATTACACCCAACGGTGAGTTTCAATAACTTCAACATTTGCAGTTTAAATCCTGTTTGTTTTGAAGCTGAGATGCAGACTAAACATTTGACTGTTTTAGTCTCTGGGACACAAATCTCATTTTAATTAAAATATTAGACTTAAAGCTAAGAACTAAGCTTTCTTTTCAGGAAAAAATAAAAAAGACCCAAAATAAGAAATAACTAAAACTCCTCTTCAGTTAAAAAAGGGGGCAGTCTAAGGGTTAATGGCTGCTCAGAGACTGGAACTGGTATTTGATAACAACAATGTCATTGTACTCTTACCTATCAGAAAAGCTTTTCTTGCCCTTTGATTAATGTGAATGCAAGAAAATTGTGATATGTTTAATTGTCGATTCATTGTTATGATATTGACCTGATATTTGTAGCTACATATAAGATGTTGAGAAAAGTTGGTATTGACCTGATGATGACCTGAGAAAAATTTGATATACCTTGTAAATTTGGGGACTTAATGCATATGCTAAGAATTTTAGATTTTGGTACAATGTAAAAGATTTAAGAGGTGCTCTAAACTAGCCGAAAAAAAAAAAAGATTTTCAACTCAGGCAACATTTTCTTTTTTAAATAAGAGACCTTTGGGAGCATGATTATTCATAAAGCCTTATAATTTATCCTGACAAGAAAGTATGGCTCCAAGACATAGAGCCCAAAGGTATCTTTCTACCCTAATCACTTTCCTTCACAGAGATCAGCAGTCAATGATGGGTTTGAAGTTTCTCCCTTCCAAAAACCTAAGACAGGAAGTTGCAATGCCTAACTTCCAACGACAGGTAATTTTGGGTAAAAGGAGAGAGAAGTTTTTGCTCAAAGCAGATGCGATATTCTGTCCTATTGCAGAAGCACAGTTTTTTTTTTTTTAATTATTAAGAGAGAGTGAATTGTGGGACAATATTATACAGGCCACATTTTTCTGCATTGTATTAGTGGCAATACTCTCAAGCCACAGTGGCAACGGAGGTGCTGAAAGCATCTTTAGATTGTCTCCTGGAGTCCGGATATGCTGATCATGTTCTACTCCCTTCTTTGTAGGGACAGCCTGGGAAGAGGTGTTAATCCAAGCTAGTGACAGAGCTCTGGATGTGACTTTAGTCCCGTTACCTCAGAAACAAAATGCTAATGAACTTCCCCCTCAGTTTACCTTGGAAGACAAAACCTGTCTGAAGAATAAATGCAGGTGATCTTCAGGACTTGAATGAATCATGAGACTCCCTTCCCATATTGTTGTGTGAACTGTGTTTCAATTATTCCTGCGCCTCAGCGCCTGTCCAGAGAATAGTTTGTGTTGGGGTTGGGCCCCAACAGGTAATCAATGGCATGCTACTATTCACAAAAGTAACAGAATTTTTATCACAATTTTGAATGATAAAATCATCATGGGAAATTCTGTATTGGGAGTATATGTATTATCAACAGAAGTCTCTTTTTTAGTCAAACCAATCCAATTACTGAAAACTATCAGAGACAAGAGTAAGCAAGTGTTGTATAGAAACCTACATCCGACTTAATTAGTTTAAATCAAGTTTTTGTCGTGATCACATGAGAACAATTCTTGAAATACAAAATTAGAAAGAAGATATGCTCACTGGTGGGGAGACAAGCTATAAATTAAGTAATATACTAGCTAGTACTAAATAACTTGAAATACAGAGATATTTTTGTTTCTTACAAGTAAAATGTTCAATATAAGATACAGCTGATGGATCAAACATTAGATTTAGCTAATTTAAATAAGGCAATTAAAATATAATATCTTCTGTATGTGGAAGTGCCACTCCAGGTTGGCAATTAAAAATAAATTAGACAAAAAACTTAATTTTAAATTTTATTAAAAACAATTTTTAAGAGAGAAAGTTAAACTATCCCTACATAAAATCTTTATTTTTTGAACAGTAAAAAAAATTTTAACAGTTGTACTCAATAATATAGCTTAGAAAACATTCTTTTATTTTTTAGAAAGTGACCAATTACAGATTATGATTGGCTTGCTTTTACCTTAATCCACCAATATTGTAGGTTTTGTTGGACAGCATTGAGGTACTATACCTACTAAATGTGTTTTACAATTTAACCCTTTAGTATGTAATTACATTGTGTTGTCCCTTGGAAAAGCAATTTAATTCACCTTTCTTCATCTCCATTCAATAATTGGTAATTTCTTCTTTGCTTTTGGAGTCAGGGATCTTTTTGCAAAAGACACAGATTGTTTTTAGAAACTGTAGAAAATTTTTCAGAGGGTGTAAGCCAGATGAATTAGTATAGACATGCTTGAGAACTTTTGACAGAGACACAGAATCTAAGAACCGAAATCTGTGATGACTACTCAGAAGCTTTTAAATTCATTTACTGTTAAAATTAGAGTCTACAAATATTTTTATTTTGTTAAATATGACATATATTATATGTATATGTAATAATATATAATATATTATTTAACATTTGCATATAAAAGTATTTGTTAAATAAACATAAAATAACAACATAAAATATATAATATAATTTTCTATACATGTTATATATAAGATATACTTTCTATATAGAATATATAATATGATGGAACTATTTCTCTCTCTTGTGTGTGTGTGTGTGTGTGTGTGTATGTGTGTGACAGATGTTAATATCAAGTGTCTTTCTCTGTTCTGCAGTTTAGATTTTGGAGATAGGTCTCTTTTTAGGGCATATAATCAATATTAGTTTACAGATAATTTATTAATTTACAAATATTTATTTGAATTTATTCACAAATAAAATTTTACTTTAAATGTATCTTATATCTTATACATTTCCTTTGTGCTGTTTATAAACGCCTTTTTCTTATATCATATAAAATTTTGTTTCATTTTTTTATATGTTCATGCTATTTATATATACTCCAAGGGATTTGTAAATATCAATTTCTCTCTCTTTCTCTCTCTCCCCCCACACACACACACACACACACACACACACACACATTATGCGCCATAAATTTTGTTAATTTTACTTATAATAGGAAATATTTGAAATAATTGACTATTTTTTGATTTCTTCAAAGATTTGGAACATCAAAGTTATCTTTTAAATGAGATTTCAAGGTTACAGAAGGCTTAGATATGGAAACAAATCTAAAAGTGTTTCAGTTGGTTTATTTAAAGCGACAGCAGTGAAATTTTGAATTTTAGTGTTAATTATTGTGCTAATCTGAGATGGATAATGGTGGATTAGTCATTTTACAAAAGAAAAATGCAGTCTAAGGTAGGTTAAAGGATAAATCTGGTTTTACATTTAGTAATATCTATTCTTCTATGTATACTCTTTTTTCATATCATTTGACTGTAAATTTGTAATAACATTTTGAAGGTGTTGGATATGGCGTGGCAATTTATTCAAAGGTCTTCTACAGCCATGGTGTATTACTGTGCTGCCACTCTCATTGCCAAATTTTATTTTCTATATCACCTCACGTTTTAAATGTTGGAGTACATATGAGTACAGAATTCAGTTTCTTTCCTCTCACTCATTTTACAGAATCTGTAGGTTATTGTAGAAAGGGATGAGGAGAAAAATTAATTCCATCATGTGAGGCTAAAGCAGCTTTAACAAGTGAGATGCAGTGTACTGAAAGTTGGCTTCATAAACGCCAAGGTGTTCATTTTATTGTATATAGATCCTTGTGATAAGAATCTGCAAGATACAGTCATTCAATGGGATGTAATGTGCATTGGCAATGGTAACAGAGGCTGGTGGCGTGGGTAACACGGATAGTCTACATATGATGCTACGAAAGGTTTACAGAATGTGTGTGTGTTATCAGAGTTATTTAAAGAAAGAACCAGCAAAATCAAGTTTTAGAGATTTACAAATATGGAAAATAAATGGGTGCCTTTAAATATATGGTTGGCTAGTTCATCAATGGTTACCTACATATTGAAAAGACAGAGACCACGATGTCTATTTAGTCAAAGACGTGAGGAGAATATCCAATCCCTGTCCCTTTCTGACGGTCTGGCAGCTTCCTGAAAAGTCACTAAAACTGAGACCTCAATGAAAATTTCAAAGATTTGTGATGTCCACTGGTACAATATTTGACAAGCTATGGATCATATTGAAAGAAAGCAATATACACATGTGTGTCAGCTTCCTTTTCCTCCAAATTTGTTTCATTAGGATTCTCGCTAACTTATTACTATCTCCCTAAACTATCACTCCTTATCTATCACTATTGATTATCTTTCATAATTATTCCTACCATGTTCATAGATATTTAAACAACAATCTGGAGATATACTATAATTTTTGTTGTGGTTGTTTTTATATGTTTGTTTGTTTGTTTTGTTGACTAGGTTATTTAGTCAGTAGTGTTTTAGAAATGGATGAAATTATCCAACTACAACAGAGCTAATGCATATAGGATGATATTGAGAAAAGTATTTGTTTTAGATGGCAAACATCTTACTTGAGTCTTCATGGCTAAACTGCTTAAACAGCAAAAACAATTTAAGGACCAGCATCTTTATTGGGAAAAAAATAAAATATACTCAAGAAAAAATTTTAATATAATCACCAATATGTTATCTTTTATCGTCATTCAAAATTTCTCATGTTGAATGGAAGATGGAATCTGTATGGAGTTGCATTTTCTGGCTATGATACATCTCTCCCAATTAAGAATGGAGTAGAAAATGTATGGATAAAACAGTGGGATGAGAACTCTTGTTTCCATTAACCTTAATTATAATTTTAGAGCTTTCTAGATTTTTAAGTATATATGTTTAAAGCTAACTAATAACTAACAGAATACCTTCAATGGTTTTATTTATCCAATTAAGGGTGTTTTCAATATGGAAACTAAATAGAAGGCGCTGCTAGAATTGGATCTGCTTATCTTTCCATTGTAGGAAATAGAACACAACAAAAACACTTTTATCTCTAGAGAAATTACAACAATTAGTGCCACCGTAATGACTGCAACTGTGAAAGAGTGCTAATTCTTGCCATATCCCTGTTTACCACATCTATCTCGACAGTGCAAAGCCAGATATGTCAAAAAGAGTGACACTTGATTAGCCTCTGCATAATTAGGTTGTGATTCCAATCACAGATGGATTTCCAGATATGGTAGCTCCCTCAGAGAAAATTAAGAGAGACCTTGACACCTGGCATACAAATAATGAAATGAAAATACATTTTTTAACATATCTCTGCCAACCAAGAAAAGGTTAAGCAGTTTTCTGTCACATGATAAATATCTCATTTCTCTTTTTTAATTTATTTATATTTATTTTAATGCCTACCACAATTTCCCCACCCTTCTCTACTCTAGTCCTCCCCCACCATGCCTCCCATCTACTTCCCTCCCCCTCCAGTCCTCCTCCTTACTCTCCATTCAGAAAAAAGCAGACCTGGCATGGCCTTAAACAAAGCAAGGCACCTCTTCCCCCTGCATCAGAACTAGGTGAGTTGAATGATGCGAAATAGGAGCAGAGTTATGAAATGTTTTATTTCATTTTTCTAGTTCATGGTAAAGAATTGTTGTCTGAAACTATGCAGAGTTAAACTCCACTGAAGAATGTCTGTTTTGGTAAATTTACTGCATTCCTGATTCTAATGGCTTTACAAAGTTGGAAGCCACAACTATAATATATTTATATCCTTATATTCAAGTATATAAACATGAGAAATACATGATATTCAAGTATCTGCAAAATTGACACAATATTGAAAGTTCATGGAATATACAATATTTACTAATATTATAAAATAGAAAAACAAACAAAATGGTAGCACAAAACAAAAATCAGCATTGCTTAGGGAATAGATGTAGCGAGTCATGTTAAGATTTTGAAGGCAATGAGTAATTTTTCAAATTTTGAATTTATTTTACAAGTGTTTTATTGAGAATTTTTGCATGTTCATCAGGGAAATTGCTCCGTAGATTGGTTCTTCCTTTTGTCTTTATCCAACTTTGGTCTTGTGGTAATTCTTGTTTCATAATGATTTGAAAATTTTCCTTTTTTATCTATCTCATTGAATAATTTGAGGATTATTAGTGTTAGCTCCTGTTTGAAGGTCTGATTGTGAGCATATTTCCACCTTGTCTGAAGATCAGAGAGATTTAATTTGTTTTAAACAAGTTTGGCTACACACCCTGACCTAAGGTGTGTTTAATTGGTCTTTTGACATTAAAATGGCCCATTCAGGTAGACCCATTTCCCCAAGCCCCCATCCCTCATCAAAGTAAAAAAAAAAAAAAATCAAAGATTTCTGCTTGTTCTTTTGAATTAGGAGGTTTGACCTTGGGAGTGACTGCCTTCAGGATTTTTGGTCTAGGGTTGGTTCACTGCCTAAACAACAGAATGATTTTCTCATAGATTCATTGTCTCATATCTCTAAGTATTGAAGCAAGTACCTGTTCTAGTTTTCCTTTGATTTATGATAAAGCAGTCTTTTGTTTTCATCCCCTGTTGTATTGGGGTATAAAAGTGTATGGAAAATTAAAATCAGGGATTTTCACAGGTACTCCCTCCCTAACTATCCTATGTTTCCTGCTTTATTATTTTCACTTGCGTTTTTTATTTTTTTATTTTTTATTTTTTGTCCTCCTTACTATTCTTCTACTCCCCATGTCCCTACCCTGGTAAGTGGTATTTTTGTCAAAGTTGGTCTCTGATATCTGTTAAATTTTGCACTGAACTGTTTGATAATTAGAATTTTTCTGTTGTGTTTGAAAATATTTAACAATATTTTAGGTATTCTTGTTTTCAATGAAGATGTTAAAAAATCTAATGTAGAAAACACAGCATCTTCAATAAATGATATTACTCAAGTTGGATAACTACATATAGACAGTGAAACTAGATCCACCATGAATAAAACTAAAATCCAAAGCAACTGAAGATCTCAACATAAGAGCTGATGTTCTAATTTTCATGAGTGATAGAATGATTCTCTTGAATACTAAAGGCTGTCTTGTAAAAAGGCTAATGTCCTGTATACGTTACCACTTTTCAAGTTGTGGGTCAGTGGGGCAACAGAGGCCTTCTAAACTTTATAGGTCATTTTTATTACAATTATTTACCTTACAGAACTTGATGGTAAGTTCCTGTTGCTGAAGATACTACAAATTTTTAACATAGATCATGAAAAACTTAAGCTAGTGTCTAACCAAAAAAACTTTGTTAGTTGTGTTTAGCTTGCGTAGTGTTGGAAAAGTTTATTATATTACTAGTGAAGAAAAATAATCATCAGCAGTCTTACTCACCTGTAAAACATGAGGACTACAATGTCTACAAATATTTCCATATATACACATTGGTACAATAGTAGTAAAAATATTATATCTGTAATCAAAAAATTGTAAAGGTACTCAAAGCCTGATCTATAACATTGAACTCAGAAAACATGTCTGGCAGCTTTAAAAGTCTAAAACCTGTGACAGGTTTGATTATGGGTCATATGTGATAACATAGTACTCTGGTTCTTATTAAATATACATAGAAATAAGTTGCTTTCTTTATTCACATAGATTTTTTGCAACTCTCATAATTTTAAAATGAAACATCTTTTCTCAAGGGATGTAGTTAATACAGGCATACAGAACTGAATAGCATAATATAGAGGATAGGGGACTGAAGAGTACCCACATATAAGTTGTGCACCCTTAGTTCCTTTTCTGCTTTCCTCCCTTACAGATTAAGAAATAATTGAAGGACATAGAAAGAGGAAAATATAGTTGACATCAGCACAAAACTGTGCTTAACTATAAATTACCTCTTATCAGTAAAAGATCAGTTGGATTCTATATTATATTAAAATTGATTTCTTCCTATAATGTTAATTTTATTAGCAAAGTATAATAGATTTGGGTTTAGGTAGATAGTGAGCTATGTTTCAAACAGGTAATGCTTATATGCAAGCAACTAAAACTCAAAGTTATCTTTGTTACAAAACTAACATTGTTAGCAGTAGTAATATATGCAGTAAAGGAAGAAAGTAGTATAAACTGACTTGAACTCTTCGTGTGTGTCTTGTTTCATTTTCTGCTTTCTTGAGCTTTATATCTTTCTCTCTGATTCATTTTACTATTTCTGTATATGTCTATGTTCTGAAAGAATGGCATGTGTAAATTGCAAGCGACCCTCTACTTTTGGCTTCTGAAGATTTAGACTAACTATAAATATAACCCCAGCAACATGGACAATGAGAGAAACAATTAATAAATGAGAACTCCTGAAACTGAAAAGCTTCTGTAAAGCAAAGGTCATGGTCAACAAGAAAAAACGACAGCCTACAAAATGGACAAGATCTTCATTAACCCCACATCAGACAGTGGTCTGATCTCCAAAATATACAAAGAACTCAAGAAATTGGTCATCAAAAGAACAAATAAACCAATAAAAAAAATAGGCCACAGACCTAAACAGAGATTAGAGTCCTCTGTTGAGAGGAATCTAAAATGGCTGAAAGACACTGTCATCCGAGAAATGCAAATCAAAACAACTCTGAGATTCCATCTTACACCTGTAAGAATAGCCAAAAGCAAAAACACTGATGGCAACTTATGCTGAAGTTGTTGTAGGGAACACTCCTGCATTGCTGGTGCGAATGCAAGCTGGTATATCCCCTTGGATATCAGTGTGGTGATTTCTCTGAAAATTAGGAAACAACCTTTTTCAAGACCTAGTAATACCACTTTTGGGTATATATCCAAAGGATGCTCAATCATGCCACAAGGACATGTGTTCATCTATGTTCATAGCAGCTTTGCTTGTCATAGCCAGAACCTGAAAACAACTAAAATGTCCCTTGACCAAAGAATGGATAAGGAAAATGTGGTACATTTACACAATGGAGTACCACACAGCAGAAAAAAACAAATGGCATCTTGAATTTTGCAGGAAAATTGATGAAGCTAGATAGCATCATTTTGAGTGAGGTAACCTAGACACAGAAAGACAATTTTCAATGTACTCACCCATAAGTGGTTTTCAATCATAAAATAAAGAAAACTAGCCTACAAATCACAATCCCAGAGAATTTAGACAAAAATGAGGACACTAAGAGAGACATACATCGATCTAATCTACATGGAAAGTAGAAAAAGACAAGATCTCCTGAGTAAATTGGGAGCATGAAGACATTGGGAGAGGGTTGAAGGGGAGAGGAGAGGAAGGTAGAGGAGCAGAGAAAAATGTAGAGATCAATAATAATCAATAAAATAAAAAATAAAAGAAATTATTAGAACATAATAAGTCGACATTAGAAAAAAGTGCAAAGTCATGATGAGTGCTGGATTTCATTTTTTGGGTTTGTTAGGGCATTATTTTCCTGTGCATAACTGCTGAATATCTCTGGCAATGCTATTAGAACCTCAAATCCAAACAGAGATACTTGATATTATATCTTTCTATTAAGTATTTTTAAAGAATGTGGGTAATTATACCACATAGCATCCCACAAATTATCCCTTTTTCTTTTCTTACATATTAGTCACGATGTAATTTTTTTATTTAACTCTTCTCTGATTTGTGAGTTTCTGTCTGTTTAATTTTTCTTGCTAGAAAATATAGATTAAAAAATCATGGTGTTATATACAATATATTGTTATTAAGAACTTTAAGGAGGTATTAAGTATGTGGTATCTCCTAAAGGAACCAAACTTTCCAGAGACATGCTTACCAAAACCCCATATACAGAAACTAGAATATACAAAATATCTTATACTGAATTTAAAGAAGTTTTATCATGAGCATAGGTAGGCAACACAAGATATAAAATTTAAAAATATTGTCCATATATTTTAGCTACCTAATTCTTTATACTTAAGTTAGAAGAATCTACATCAACTGTTATTTCAATGTTTTGAGATATATTCTAAAAAAAAACAATGTGTTGAAAAAAATCATAGCATATTGATGAAAGCAGATTATCATGCATGCATGTAAATAGATGGTCTTTGGTGATATGATAATCCTGTAAATTCTCACAGGCAGAGATGCAGAGAATAAGTAATCAGGCTGAACGTAAAGAGTCTTCAGAAGGGACATTTTTCATGTATGATAGTCACAGAACTATTTTCTCTGTGGTGCCCAAATTGAGATATAAAAAGAGGATTAGTGCAGTTTAACAACACATGAGTGGCGACTTTATACCATTTGCAAACACATTACAACTTCCTCATGCCAAAATACACTATACCATTTCACAAAAGCAGAAGCTGCATGAGAAATAGACATGTTATGTATTCTTTTACATCTGTCTGTATAAAGAGATTAAAGTTAAATGAAATTTGATGAGAAGTTCAGTCTCTCCCAAAAAGAGGACTGTCATGTAAAAGTATATTTCTTTCTAAAACTCTTGTGAAATAATGTTATCAATTTATCTCAAAAAATGTTATAACTTATTTTCAGATCAGATAATTTAAAAAGTGGAAAATAGCCATATGAATAAATATAGCATTTATAAGCTTGTTTGTTACATTTGCACATGCCATTAAGTTAACAATATTAGACATTTTAGAACGTTCTACATTTTTATTTTTTGTTTTGCTTGTGTGTATACGTGGCAGGATGCAGGTGTCATAGCTCATGTATGGAGTTCAGAGGAAAACTTGCATCATTCTCTCCTTTGACAATGTAAGGTTCAGTGTAAACTCCTGATTAGGCTAATTAGTGAGTGTTTTACCCGCTGACCCATCTAGTAGGCAAATTGTAGCATGTAAATACATTTATCTAATGTATAATTACTACATAATAATTGACCTATAACAGTAATAAACATTAAATATTGGTAATCCTTTTTTGTTATATAAATGTTCAAAATATCTCTATTAGCCATTATAAAATAAACAAATGGTCATTTTCAGTCATTACTCTCTATGTTACAAAAGAGTTTATTCTCCCAATTGACAATATCCTTATAGCCATGACCTTTTTGTGCCGCGTACCTCGCCTCCGTGTCTGCGCTCTGTGCTCTGGCACCCAGTTAGCGAGCTTCGGGCAAGGGGGCTGGAGGTTAAAATACACAGACAGAGAGACAGCGACATGGGTCATCCTTGAATTCCCCAATAATGCCCCTTTATTGTGTTCAGGGGCAGATTATATAGAGATAGCCACGCCCCAGCAAACCCACCAGAAACCACTCTCCTGCCATCAGGAACTCCTGAAGGTCTCGTGCTCAGAGCAGCTGTAGGCACTCAGATCAGGGGATTACAAGAAATTCAGAATCTGGGGTCTCTCTGCTCCCAACGCTTTTGTCTTTACACAACTGCCCACTTCCTTTGAAATCCAATGGCAGAAAGACTATTATTGATTTTGCTATTGCTTGTGTGGCTGCTGGTTCAGTTCAGTACCTTGGCATTCTTGGAATTCACCCTACCACTGAACTGAATTTTAGTCCTAAATATTTA
This sequence comes from Microtus agrestis, assembly GCA_902806775.1. Lineage (NCBI taxonomy): Eukaryota > Metazoa > Chordata > Mammalia > Rodentia > Cricetidae > Microtus > Microtus agrestis. Next base: position 569,466 of record CADCXT010005381.1, on the reverse strand, counting down.
TTCCTTCAAGTAAACACACAGTGATAAATGGAGGCTTGACAGCAGTATACAACATAACAGAAAACAAAAAAAAAATAGGTTTCATGTTTATTTTTACTAAAGTTCTATACCTAAAGATAGGTGATATGTGTCCCATTCTAGCTTACAAAATTTTGCTTAATATTTTTATTCTATTGTTCATTGCCTAGGTGTTATTATGTAACATGTATAAAGTTGGATTCAATTATTGAAATTTGAGTCACCACAATTATACTAAAATCAGAATACTTTACACAAAAAAATATTAAAATAATTATCATTACCATTAGTGATGTAAATTGATATACACAGAAAAATAATAAAACACTTTACAAAGATATATATATTAATTTTGTATTTTTTAAAACTTGAAACCAATGACACACAAATCAACTTCTTTAAAGACCCCACGTCATCCACCAATGAAACTGCTGTTAGAAATAGTGGGAGCACATTACCTAAAGTCCTTGCTAGTTAAATTTCAGTGAACACCTTACCATGGGATGCCCATACCTAAACGATTTGTCTGCATTGTAACTTCTGCATCCATGTCTCAGAGTACATCTTGGCCGAGGGATGAAACAATTTGAACGGCCAGAGGGTAATGAAATCCACAATGAGATGGTGCCTTCTAATTATGACAGGGAAGCTCTGCCAATGAAGATGAATTCTCAACAACGTGGCTGCCTCCACAGGACCTGAAAATTCCATTCAGATTTTACATCACAAAATCAATAGTGGAAAAACTCACAGAATGCTTTCCATAGATGAAGACCTACAAGGAATTAGCTCCTGTTACGAGGGGAGAATTAGTTTTCCCCTGACATGAACTATCTCATCCGTTGTCTGAAACCAAGTTGTCAGCTCTCAAAATGTACTTTTAGACAACACTGAAAAAAAATCAGTAGGTTTATTCCTTTGTTATGTAATGGATAAGAAAAGGGAGTAATAAATTTTGAGGAGTGTTTAGGTGAGGGAAACATGGCATGGGTTGGAGAGAGGAGAGATGGGAAATAATATAATTTTATTTTAATTAAATATTAAAAATGGACTTGACCAGGGTTAAATTGTTTGAAAATTCTTTGGTGCAGTGAGTTTTGCACATTTGTTTAACAAGGAGTACATTGTTGGTCAAAAAGAAAATTATGGTTCATATTTTAGAACTCACTGCATTTAAACTATAAAATTTGAGAACTAGGAAATATCCTTTCTGGAAAACCTATTTAACTATCTGTGCACAAACATTCTACACAATAAAGTAATATATTTAAAGCATTCATGTCCCTTAATCACTTAATTTCTCTCTTAGTTCTCATTTGAGTTTACCATAATATTTGTTAAAGTGTATAACATGTACATTAATATCTAAATAGTAACAAGAGATAAAAATAGCCCAATATTGTCACTTTGCAATAATTTTCACGTTTTTAGAATTATTAAAACCTTGAAAATTTTAGTATTATTTTGAAATGTTTTATTAACTGTAGCCATATTTGACATTGACTGTGTTTTTTAATTTGTGTATTATATTCATAATAGGAAAAATAAAATAAACTGGAAATTTAAAATTAAATGATCTTTCTTTACTATATTCTTCTGGCTAAATTGAAGGATAGCAAAATAGGTAATTTTGTAAATTTAGTAGATTTTTAAAGAAATAGAAGCACAAGTTCCCACTCCCTCCCCTCCTTCCATTTCCTCCACACACTATCCCACCCCACCCCGCCCAGTCCTCAGAGAGGGTTAGGCACATTGTTTTGGTGAAGGTCCAAGGCCCTCTCTACTATATCTAGGCTGAGCAAGGTACACATCCAAGGAGAATAGCTTTCCAAAAAGCCAGTGTATGCAGTAGGGATAAATCCTGGTGCCACTGCCAGTGGCCTCTCAGTCTCCTGAGCCAAGCAACTGTCAACCACATTCAGAGAAACTAGTTTGGTCCTATGCTTGTTCTTTCCAGTCCGGCTGGAATTGGTGAGCTCCCATTAGCTCAGGCAAGCTGATTCAGTGGGTGAACCCATCATGGTCTTCACCTCCTTGCTCATATTCTCATTCCTTCCATTGTTCAACTTAAATTTGGGAGCGCAAGCCAGTGCTTGGATGTGGGTGTCTTCCTCCATCAGCTGCTCATTGAAGGCTCTATTAAGTTCCTTCAGTACTGGAGTAAAAAACAGGTAATTTCTAAAGATACAGAAATGTAGCCTGGATTGTGTATTACCATTGTTATGTTGCGATATTTGCCTGCAGCCCTATATTCAGGAATTATTTTTCAAGAAGTGACCTGTGTTTTGTCAAAATTTTTTCTACCTTTTATAATATGATCATCTGGTTTCTGTCCTTTAGGACACTCATGGCCTGGATTATGTTTATTTATTTACATATGACAAATCATTTCTGCATCTCTGGGATGAAGTAAACTTTTCAGAGTGAATAGTTTTTTGTTGTTTTTTTGAGTTCAATTTGTAAGTATTTTTAATGAGGAAATTTAATTCATGTTTAACAATTATATATATTTTTGGGTATATATGTCTCTGGGTTTGGTACTATAGTAACACTAGCTTCACAAAAGGAGTTTGGAACTATTTCTTTCCTTTTCTTGTTTGTGGGAGTTTGGGAGAAGTATCGGGGTTCGTTATTGAACTTCAGTCTAATTCAATTCAGAATTTAACTGGTTCTGGGCTTTGTTTCTTGGGAGAGGGTTTACTTCTAGAATACAAAAGCAATGAAATGAAAACATATTTCAAGACCAAAAAAAAAAAAACTAATGAGCTAAACATTGAGTTATAAAGATGAAATGCAAACATTTAAGAAACATTTTTAAAAGGCCCCAACATCTGCAGCCATGAAAAAACAAATACAAATTAAAACCACTCTCAGATTTCCTCTTATTTTAGCCAAACTGACTAAAATAAATTCAAATAAACAAAGAAATGATGAAAAATGCTGGCATGGATTCACCTTCTTTACTGGCAGTGGGAGTGCAAAGTGATATCCTTTCTTGACTCTGTATTAGCATCTAGTCTAGAGAAGAAGCATCTAAGGTCTGAACTGAATCCTATTTGACTCTCCTGTGTGCAGTGAGACTGAACTCCTTCAAGGGTGACTTGTACAAAGACAGAGGTTATCTTGGAGAGATAATGCATACTCATTCAAAGAGTAGCCTCTTAAAATCAAACATATATATGTATATATATATATATACATATATATATATATACATATATGTGTGTGTGTGTTTAGAGATCAAATATATATGAGTGTATATGTGTGTATATATATGTGTGTATATATACACACACACACATACACACACACACATATATATACACACACACATACTCATTCTTTTTATTTTTCTTTCGGAGCCAAACTACCAAGTGAGGCAAAACAGATTGAATCAGATTCTTTCTTGCCATAAAGCCTTACTGGATTTAGTCTCAAAGGTTTAAGTTCTGATTTGGAGGCAGTCTGACTCAGCAGCTGGAAAACCTTCCAAAGTGGCCAGGCTGCATCCTGAACTATTCAAAAAGATAAAGTCTGAAAAGGGTCCATTCAAATTAGGGACAAAAAGAAAAAGTGACCTTGGCAACAAAAGCTACAATAGATTGACAGGAAGGGAGCCAGATGGCTGAGCATAGTACAGTGTGAATTGTAAATGAGGTGATTCAGACAAGGGAATAAAACACTTCTTTAAAAAGCTACATTAAAAAAAAAAGCAATCTTAATGAAACTAGCTGTTTTCTCAACTTAAAATTAAATAACTGTTATTATCATTATGTTACAGAATTAGGAGTAAATATGTTTGCTCACATTTTATTTTCAGAATTACTGAATTATACACAATGGGAACATCAATTTCTAGTTTAAAAACAAAAATGAAAAGAAGCTTACTTTTAAAGTATGGTTTAACCACACGACCCAACTACTGTAAGACAAACAAGGTGCATCAAAATCATATTCTGGTTTCTGGCGTGCATCCACGAAGATGGACATCTGTATATCCTGAAGGGAACATAGCTGTGTGCTAGGCCCTGTGGCTGCTGGGAAGATCCAGTAAATTTACAGCAGGATTCAGGCTATACCCTGGAGCTCTTATGGCAACCTGTACATCTAATTGACAGCTTTTCAGCAGAAAGCATCAATAATCTTTCGTTGTGGGCTCCAGAACCCTAGCAGGACTCAGAGGGCTCATTTCAGCAAGTTATTGCTTTATAGGTCACCTTTGCAGCAGATTTACACAGGAATCTCCTACTCTCTGAAAACCTGGGTTAAAGTTCTGGGTTAAAGTAAAATCAGAGGGAGCCAAAGAACAGAGGCACAAAACCCATTGATGGCTTTATTTCCGTTCAGAAAAGAGTCTATAAACATATTACTTAGTTCCTCCCTTCCCATTCGTCTCTCCAAACAAACACATATACTCCCCTTTCTCTATCAAGTCTTGGACTCTTTTTCTTTAATGGCTATATTTTCAAACCCCTAAGGGAAAATAATGCTAATAATATATAGAATGAAGCCAGTAATTATTGTAGTTTTAATAAGAAAAGGCCATTGAAGTTCTAACCTTGGAGGAGCTATTGTTCACTGATATATTCCTATGAAAAAGGAGTAAAGGAGTAACTACTTTGGGATCTGGCCACTACTGTGCTAATTAGGAATATAATCTGCCAAACATAAATCCAGGCAAAGTAAAATCTACACATTTTATATTATTCCAATTGCACAACATTCTGGAAAAGAAAACTCGGGAAATAGAAAGTAAAATTGTTTTTACTGATCAAATTTGGAGCACACAATGATGATTTGTATTTTATATTGTGAAACTATAGCAAAGCTCAACACAAAGTGTGATACACATTAATAAGTGTTCATGTCTCATGTTAAAAATAAAGCACCAAGATCTGTTTTAAGACTTATTTTATGGGGGCACCAGCTCAAGAAATTAAAAAAAATGGCACAGAGACATTATTTTTTATGAAAATATTGTCTTAGATTGTTTGCTCCTAGCTAGTTTTTATAACTTAAGTTAACCCATACCTTCAAATTTGTTTACTTTTATGTAGCTTTGTTATCTGTACTCTCCTTCAACATCTGCCTGGCATCTCTACCTTTTTCCAAGCATTTTATCTCTTCCTGGAAGTCCCATCTGTCTCTCCTGCCTGATTTCGGGACATTTGGTTTTTTATTATGCCAATCACAGTATTATAATGTGGGATAATACTCTTATACACTGTAAATATTTGCCACTCATATGTATTTGATAAAGTTACTGCTGGGCCAGTAACCAGGCAGGGAGTATAGGTGGGTTAACCCAGACTAGCAGGATTCTGGGAAGAGAAAAGGCAAACACAGTGATCAGTCAGATACATAGGAAGCAAGGTAAGAATGACTTACTGAGAAAAGATACCAGGCCACATGACTAAATATAGACAAGAATGTTTGGGTTAATATAAATTTTAAGAGATAGTTACCAATAAGCCTGAGCTAAGGGACCAAACAGTCTACAACTAATATAAGCCTCTGTGGGTCTGTTTGGATATGAACAGTAGCAGGGCCAGGTAGGACAAAAACATCTGTCTAGAAATGGCAGCCAAACTGGGGCAACAACACCCACATAAAACTATAAAGAGTTTGGGAAGGGATTCTAGACACAAAAGAACAGAGTTAAGAATGGCTTCTTGGTAGCAGAATTTTCTCATGTAAGTTCTACTTCTTAGAGGCAAACTGAGGTGCAACTCCTTTAAGACAGGCCTCATTACTTCACATTCATGGCAAATACCTCAAAGCTCTTTCAAAAGACCCTGCCACCCACCAATCACTCAAATGATGTTTATGAGTAGCCAGCTGCATACTTCTTGGTGGTGGCATGGACCTAGACACTCCACAGAGTTGTGGTAATAAATGTAGCTGCAACCAATACCTCCTCCATGAATCTAAGCTCTCAGCAAGCTAAGGAATGGGGCAGAGCCAGCTGCAAAAGCAGCAGCATCAATCCTAGCCTTGTGACCAGGCAGGTAGCAGAGGTGGGGCAATTAGAATTCTCAGAAGAGGGAAGCTTCAGTCTGCAGGCACAGAGAAAGCAAGATAGCAAGATATGACTGCCTCGCTGCCAAAGATACCAAGCCACGTTGCTAACACAGCCAAGAATAATGGGTTAATTTAAGATGTAAGAGCTAATTGATAAGAAGCCTGAGTTACTGGGCAAACCAGTTTATGATTAATGTAGACCTCTGTGTACTTGTTTGGGACTGAATGACTGCAGGACCAGGAGAACAGAAAACTCAGTCAAAAGCTGGGTGTTGTCTCTTTTATTGACCTGATCAGTTGGTATCTTCACCATCCGTGATGGTGATGGAGCCTTGGAAATTGGAATGAAGTGGAGGAAGGAATGTTGTAGATTACTTGAGGGTGGGGTCAAGAAAGAAAAGCAGACCACAGCTGGTTTCTATCTAAAGAGTTAAGGATGCTAGAGGGGAGATTTTATCTTGGGAGCAGTGGGAATGGTATGGCTCTCCTTTCAGCCTACTTGTTTTCCTGAGTGTAACTCAGTAGGTTAATGGGGTTACCTGAAAGAGTTGAGGTCTGAGACAAAGCAACATTGTAAGGAAAGGAGAATAAGAGGTGATGATTTGTGGGATCCACAGGAAATGTGGACAAGAGTAAGGAAGAACTTCATCTAGTATTTGGTTCAAGTGTTAATGATGAGACTGAGGATGTATCTGCATGAAGAGAAGAAAAAAATTGTAGGCAGCCTACTTACGCTTTTGGCAGGCATGCCTTGTGGTTTTTCAGGTGCTGCCTTCTGGAGTTGGTGGATGGAATAGAGCTGCAAGTTGGATGACAAGTGTTAGGATCTGTAGGATCAGTAGGATGGTGGAGGGTGGGGAGCACAGTGTTCTGTTGGAGTGCTAGGGACTAGACTGGGGAACTGAGTGTAGGGGAACAGAGAGAGTGAAGGACTGTGGTCAGTGTACCTGAAAGTATATTATTTTTATTCTTAATTTTGAATACTTTTATGATGAATGGATGTAGAACTTTTCCAACCTTTTTATGTATCTGTTGAATCAATTATGTGATCTCTGTCCTTATTTATGTTTTGTATCACATTTATTTCTATTTCATAGACACACACACACACACATATATATATATATATATATATATATATATATATATATATATATATATACCAATAAGTGATTGGTGATCAAGGAAATCTTATTACATGAATATTAAATATAATTTTTAAGGCTAAAAACCTATGTGTGTATTTTTTAAAGAAATTCTGAAAAAAATTCTAAATAATTTTTAATTAAATTTATCATTAACACTGTGATGAATAAGACATGCTTTTCTAATCCACAGAAAATTAAATGGTAAATATAGTGCATAAAGGATATATTTATAAGTATAATTACTGTCAGATTATATAGATAAGCAGCAAGTAGAAGTAGATATTGTATCTAATATTATGAGTTTAAGTATCTGAAAAGATGTTTAATTGAATAGGCACTGACTTTCAGCAGAATACACTAAATTTAGAATCAGTAACAACCATGACTAAAAATTATTGCTCAGATTAATACTTAAGAAGTAACAAAGAAAACTCCCTTGTAGATTACTTATACAGAAATATATATATTTTAGAATAATACAAGCTAAATACTAGCCAGAAGAGTACATTTTTTCGTAAGATAAATATTTTATCTGATATTTTCCACCTTGCAATATTCTCTTCTGTTCTAATAGACTGATTCTTTTCATGTAATGTAACACTGCCAAACAGCTGTTTTTTAATTTGAACTTCATGGCTCTAGGGTTCAATGTATTCACTATAAAATCTACACATTAAACACATTTGCACCTGTGAAAACTAAACGATTCCAGATAGACTTATGTTGTTCATACATTAAGAAGGCATAATATATATGAACTCCAAAATATAAATGAATTTAATCTATAATTAATATAATAAGGGCATATGCTTAATAATTTTATAAAATGAAATAATATATTTTTGCATTTAACAATACAGTAAGATTTTAGGGAAATAAATTGTGATTTTCAATATATTTTCTCACTATAATATATTTTAAATAAAATGAATTTGCTTATGGACATGAAACAACAATGGTTGTATATTTTAGGAAACTGATATAGAAAACTTGGTAAAGTGATAGATTATGTGGAAACAATTTTCTTTCCAATTTTTTAACCATTGTCCATTTGTATCACTCTAATGAAATACCTAAATCTGGAAAAATTAGAAAGCAAAGATACAAATTATTGTATAGTTATAAAGCTATGATATGTCAGCTCTGCAGTCTGATTTGTGTGGTTCTGTTTCTTCTTGATCTGAACATATTCGTTTCTATTTGTATCAAGCAGCATAGAAAAATACTCGATTCCCACATGGAAGAAAGAACAGATTTAAAATGGTTCAATCTTTTTGCAGCACCATTTATAAAAGTAACAACATCATTGCAAAAAGTGAACATTTAGGATCATTTACAGTATAAAGGACCCACTTCATGATATTGTTTCATGAGCTTAAGTATAAATTTTAGAAATGATACCAACACTTAAACTACAGCATTCTGCATGTACCACTGTCTATTCTTATTCTTCTCACATTCAATCTATGTTACTTTCAAACATTTAATTTCAAAAGTATTAATTCATGCAGTATGAATATTTTCTAACTGCCCTCTAAATTGAATAAGGGGGAATGTTAACCTAAATTTCACCAGGATACTCAATTCCATTCTCCTCCCTCTGGTTATGAGCCAGAAAAATTATTAAGTCTTATGATTTGAAAATACCGTGGTAAAATAGCCTTAGTACAGATACACAAAGAACCACTGAGTACAGAATAGAAATTCCCAAGGAGGTCTAAACTCAAAAAAGGACAATTAGAAACTAGGCTATAACTGATACTTGTTTTCTGCTTTGTTTAATAAAGATCTCTCTGCTATTCTCCATCCCAAGCTAATGTTTTACATGGTTTCAAATCCATTCTTAGTGGCCTAGAATTGCTAGACATCTGGTAAAGTTATAGAAAGATTTTCTTTCATCAAGTGTTTATTGTAACACTGGATTAAATACATAATAAAGGAGAAATTTGATATGAAACAGCAGAACATCTCTAAAGACTAGGGATACATGGTGAAAATAGGCTACTGGCCCAGCCATGGTTTCGATACAGCTTCAAACTTTTGATTGTCCCTTTTAAAGTAGTGCCTGGGGTCACAGTGTGAGAAGAAGTTTATAATGGAAATAAATCAATATTTAGTTTTTAAGAATGAATACTGATGTACTGAGCTTGATCCATAAAAAAGAAAAATCTAAGATACCAATCAATTGGCTTTAGTTTAAAGAAAGAGAAATCTTAAGAACAGAGCAATAACTGTCGTGGTGGGGAGAAATGCAGTGGAAGGAGCCTAGATTTGATAATCAGAGTGGGTTTACATTTGTTGTAAGTAACTTACCTGAATCTACGATCCTGGTAATCTAGTTCAGACAAGCTAAGACTAGAGTATATGGCATGTTAATTACAATGGCAATATAATGGCAAAATGGCAAAAATGAAGAATGAGGAAGTAGGCTGAATTGATATAAGTACAGATTCTCTTCAACATAAAACAGTGATTTTTATCCCAATAACTCCATTGTTAATCTTGATTATTCAATGAAAGTTAAAAATCTCTGTACGCTCAAACATCAGGGTTCATCTATGAAAGAAATTTTAAATTAGGTTATTTGAGCTAAAAAAGACCCACCATGCTAAGGTGGATGGAGCGGAAGCCTATATAAAAAGGAAATTTTTTATATATGGGGCTAGTACTGACTGCTCTACTGCCTGACCCAGAGCAGAAAGTGAGCAGACACCCCAAGTTCCATTCACAATGATTTCCTCATCAGGTTGAATTCCATATTTAAATATAGACGTAAAATAAACCCTCCATTCCTTAAATAGTTTTGTTAGGATATTTGTTCCAGAAATGGTAAAGAATAACTAATATAGACATAATAAATTAGAATTTATGTTAATTTCATATTTAACACACCTAACTTAAAAAGTAACACAACTTACCAATTCAGTACCTGTATAGTGTTTTTTTTTGTTTTGTTTTTTATTTTCTCATTAAATTTGTTTTAATGGGTCTCAAAATTCTGTGACAGATTTTTGGTCAAGTTGTTTCCATTAAAAAGTACTGATTTTGAAAACTAATAACTTAAAACTGCCACACATGACAGAATATCCACAGCCTATAAAAACCCTGGCAGAAGATCAAAACTGAAAACCTAAATATTATTTGAATCCTTAAAGATTTCTCCATTATATTGTCTGGCAAATTTAAGTAAGGCATTGAAAAGTTTGAGAAGATATGCACTAGGGTATATGATCATATATATAAAACAGATGCTTTTATATCAGTAATGTGCATGCTAAGAACTGAAGATAAGAATTAGAAAGCTGAGCAAGATATTATTGAATTAATAGACACCATGCTGAATAATATAAACTGATGTCAATAAAAAATATATACTCATAGAAGTTAACGATGATTGGAGAAAAAAAATGTGTTCATCAATAAATAAAGAAAACGTTGTGGGGTCAAGAAATAATGATTTGACTAAGAATAAGTATAGATTGTCACTGAAATTATGGCAAAATTTTGCCAGGAGACACAGTTTCAAAATTAATCAACATAAAAGTGAATATTTAAGTAGTAAAAATTGATTAGATAACCCGAGGATTATGTGTTGATTAAAAAGATAGAAATGATTAACTTTAAAATCATTCTCTGCTATATTAATTATTAATCACAGTATGATTTTTTTACAAAAAAAGATTGAAACTGACTTAATACTCAACTCCTCAGCATACAATGCTACATTTAGGTGTCCAAACGTCATATGGTACTGCCATATCTGCTGGATACTTCTTAACAAGAATTAAGACTTCTTAGACTGTCTAGAAATATTAAAACCATTAGCATTGCCTTAATAATCTGTATTCATGAATGAATAATGAAATAATAGCTATGAAAATTCTGCAATTTTATTGATTAGGATAATAGGCAATAATAAGAGTAGATGATGAGACAGTAAGCAGACTGGAAAGGGTAGAACTCAAATCACGTGGCATTAAAATTAATCATAGGACTTCCTAAAACTCCAATCACTCATTTGGCCTAATCTCCTAAGCTTTAAAATCTAGCATGTAAGCTGAATAAAATGTTTTTCAAACTGTCATTTATAAGTAACTGTGTGTGTGTGTGTGTGTGTGTGTGTGTGTGTGTGTAAATCTTTGCTTCTTGATAAGGTTTTCTATTAGCGAAACCTCTAACTCTATGTGAGGAATATGCGGTAACTAGATTGTATTCAAATGAAGAACAATGATACTTCAATGCAATTTTTAATTTTCTAAGCTGATCAATATTCATGTTATTAATATATTTATATAAACTATATATAGAAACTTTAAAGAAAAAAATTGTGAAATCACTATTCTAACTAGAGATAATCTTCTCATTGACATCATATGAGTTGATATCATTGATAAGTACACATGGCCTTTCTACGGTATTGAATTTCTAAGTGGAGGCTGAAATTTTCTTTTTCAAAATAGTAGTGGATAGAAGATAGTTTTATTATTATAAATATCAGTAAGATTGACAGAAAATTCTGAAGTGTGATTAAGTAAAATTTAAGTGAAGGAAGTACAGATATTTGAAACAGAAAGTAATAATTTGATAAACAGAACCAACAATTAAACTCTAACCAAACTATGTTAACAGCTGAATGGAAAAGTTAAGGTTGTAATTTATAATAAGCAAATTATTGTGACTATAGTTCAAAATTATATTTCTCCTATATAATAACAATTAAACTGAGAACATGTCTTAATTGGTAATGAATATGCCTAGTTTTTCTAAATCATTATACAGTGTAACCATTAGTTCCAAAGCTATAGCTAACTTTGCACAGATTTCTTTTTATGATTGTCATTCCACTTATTGTATCCAGTTTCTCTTTTAAGTCACTTTGAGTTAAAATAATAACATTGATTTATAATGAACAGTTTCATTGGCTCTCAGTTCTGTAAGACAAGAAATCTGATGTCCCTTTATTGTACCTATCAGGTTTCTTTTGCTATTTTATCACATGATGTAAAGTAGAGAAATAAAAGCACCAATAGCACCACACCACCATCACCATTAAAAAAATCTATTTATTTACTTACTTATTTACTTTTGGTGTATATGTATCGGTTGTCCTTGGGTGGGTATTAGTACACACGTGGAGTGTATGTGTGTGTGTGTTTTTCTCTCTGTGTGTCTATGTTTGTGTCTGTGTCTGTTTATCTATGTCATTGTGAGAAGGAGCAGAAAGGACAGAGGCAGACAGGACTTTATTATTCCCATCCTTATCAACTTTTGAGAGAGTATTTAATTCAGTGGTTCTCAAGAAGTAGGTTGTGACCCCTTTGGGGAGTTAGATGACCCCGTCACAATGGTCAATTAAGGCCATCAGAAAATTCCAATGTTTCCATTGCAGTTCACAACAATAGGAAAGATTATAGTTATAAAGTAGCAATAAAAATAATTTTATGGTTGGGGTCACCACATGACCTCCCTTACTCACAGTGTTGTCATCACAGGAACATACTTAGGTTCCATTCCTTTTTACACAGTTACCAAAATTTGAACTGAGGTCTGAACACTTGAGCAGCAAGTGCTCTTACTGACTGAGGCAGTATACCATCACTTAAGAAAACCACCTATTTTTCAGGTAAATTACCCCAATTAAATGATATGATTGAAAATAATTTGAGAATGAATTTTGACTCATTAAATTTGGGAAGAAATTTATCAAAGACAGCAATACATGCAGTTGTACTGCCAACATTATTAGATTACTTTTCATTATACATGCATGTTACTAAAATATTGCTGAAACTTTTGTCCCTCTGTTTACATGAAAAAATACTCATAACATGGTAACCATTAAGTACATGTACATTACATTATAGATGATTATATGCATATTGACTTCCACCTGTCTAAATATCATAACCTGTTGAAATGACACCACTACTCAAGTCAAACTTATGATTTGGTTTTATTAACAGAATTTTAATGTGAAAAACATCCTAAAAACATGAATGTTTTCCCTACTTTTGAACATTCATTAATAATAAAATTTGATTCAGTTCTTGAATTTATCATCATTTCGAAAATTCATAGAAAATACTTTTCAGACACTGATTGGTGTTCTTTGTTTAATGAAGGGCAGATACTTCCTTATATTGGTCTTAAAATTAAATTCATGTATATTATTCACACTATGAACACAGGGTATAGCTGAACATTCTTTTGTTCAAAATTAAAGACCAAAAATATACTCTTACCCTCATCGAGAGTTGATAGTCAATTTTATTTTGAGACTAGCAGCCTACATAGTAGATCTTAGACTTCTCAGCCTTCTAAGGGTTTGAGCCAATTCTATGTAATACATTTGCTTATATCTCCTTATTACCTTCCCCTATCATAGTCTTTAAATAAAAGAAGGTCAGAATATTACAACTCCAGGAATCACTAACTTCCAAAACAATAAAGAAAACTACATTATATGTTAAGTATGGTGCACACAGCTAATTTGAGCCTGTGGTAGATTGTTGGTATAGTGAGTTCATCTTACTCTGCACAGCAATTTTCTGGTAAGGAAAGCACAAGCAGTTGCAAAAAGACTTTAGATAGAGGAAGAACAATGATTAATATTGCCCCCTGAATGACAAAATCAAATAAAACAAATACTTTCCTTTTTTCCAGGTAAAAGGAATGTTTATATGACTTGTGTTTTATATTAGCATAAGACAGAAAGCAAGAAAGAGAGATAAAGTAGGAAAGTAAAAGAGACCCAGGCAGCAGAAGGTTGCAAGGCAAATTTGCAATTCCAAGTGTAATTGGCAATCATAAGACTTCAAATGGTCCCATAATAAGATTCACATGATATTAAAAATTGTATCGCAGATAATACTCATAGAATTAAAGCAGACAATGAAGCAGAGAGCAGTAATTAAACAATGACATGTGGTAAATTGTCTAAGTTAGCTGCTGTAGGTACTGAAGAAATGAACACATTGAAGTTCAAATCACCAAATCTTCCGATCAATGAGCTCTAAAGCTAAACCTTAAATCAGAGACATACAGAGGAGTGCAATTCAGTTTGTGTAGCACTGAAAGACAGTCAACCTGACTTAGAATGTCCTGGAAAACAAGGTCCTCTCAATCAACTGAACAAAATTCATATGAACTCATAGATACTGAAGCAGTAAACATAGGTCCGGTGCATGTGTATTTTATTTTTTTAGTTTATTACTATTACTGAACTCCTTAGTATGTGAACAAGTTGGTCTCTGATTTTTGTGCCTTCTCTTGTGGCTTTTTTTTTCTCTGTTATTTTGCCTTGTCTGACTTCAATGTTGTTTTTGTAGTTGCTGTTGTCGTCATTGTTATTGATGATGTCTTGTATTTTTTATTTTTTTGTGTTTTGTAGTTATCTCCTCAAAGTCTGTTATTTTCCAAGAAAGGAAATGTATCCAGATGGAAGGGGTTTGGGCAGGAATAGGTAGTATTAGAGGGATCAAAATCTACTGAATAGAAAACAATGTATTTCCAATAAAAGGGGAAAAGCTGTGGTTCTTTGAATGGGTTAAGTACCCCATGGTCTCAGGTATTTTAACTTTTGGTCTCAAGTTGCTTATGCTTTTGGGGAGACTTATGGGATTAAACTTGTTGGAGGAAGGATATCATGGGAGCTTGGACTTGGAGAAATTATTGACCCATCACACTTCCAGTTTACTAACTCAAATTCAAGAAATGTTTCGGTGTGATATCACAGCAGACCTCTGCTGCCACTCTGCCTGACATTTGCTGTCATGCCTCTCCACCATTATGGACCTCAAATTTTCTTGAATCTTAAGGCAAATGAACTTACTTTGCATAAGCTACTTTTTGTCATGGTGTTTTATCACCAGCTCAGGACAACAAATCACATAAGCAGTTATAAGAAAAAGCTAAAATGGTAATAAGGAACAAGGTTATGATAGTTGAAATGAAATTCATCAAGAATCAGGCTGCTATTCAGAAAGACTGACATTTCTTCAAAGTAATTATCATTGGAATAATATGATCAGATTTGCTTTTCCAAAGTTCAAGTTAGCCACACTTTATAAAAATGAAAATACTTGAAGAATTATCTTGTTTGAAATTTATTTGTGAAAAACTAACAGCTATAGAAAAACAGTGATCAAAGTTGGATATGGTAAAGAACTAAGTACACAAAAATATTTGATTTAGAGAATAGCACATGGCTAAAACCATGATGATTTTTCATACCATAAATCTCTTTTGAAAATAGACTTTTAGTGCAATATGTTCTTTTTAAGTTTCAGCTCTCCAAACCCATCCTTGGTCTTTAAAATTTTCCCATCCAGCCATATCTACAAGCTTTTACTCTTTCATTAAGAGACAATCGTTGAAAAAATATTAAGTTGAATTAAAATAAACCAACCAGAATGGGAAAAAGCAGATATAAAATATTGAACCAAAGAAAAAGCACACACACAAGATTCATCGAAAATTCCTCTTGCAATAGATGGAATCCAAGTACAGAGATCCACAGCCGAGCAATGTGCTGAGAATGAGAGGCCTTGGAACACTAAAACATAAATAGAATATCTCCAGAAAAACATTCTGTCAGGGATCAGGGAACCCTGGGAAGCCAGGAAGATTGTAAAAGACAGAGAGGATGGAAAACACCAAGGAAACAAGGTCGTCTAAACACAGCCTGATGAATGCACACATAAAATATCCGCAACTGTGGCAAGAAGAATAGGGCTTCATGGGTCCTATGCACATGATGGGGTCCCAGCAGTCAGAGTGGAGTGGATACAACCCCATATTCTGAACACATGCATTATTTCCAGTTGATCAAAAGCACACAAATGAAAAATTAGTTTACTTCAAAGAAGTCTCACTGAGGAAAAAACAAAACAAAACAAAAAAACAGTCTTAAGTGCAGGTCCTATGCCCAGCAGTAAACGGCCAACACAAAACAAGAACAGACGATGTTCTTTTTTCCATAATGGTTTTTAAGAGCTTTTTCTTCTCCCTAATATGTCCATATTGATTTTTCAAGCAACATGTTAGTCATCATCTATTCATTATTAGGAATTTTCAGGACAACCTACATTGTAATGGACTTATATAGAAAATACCAGCACATTTCACTAATAATATATAAGAAGCAGATTAAGTACAGTGGTGAAAAAGCTAACTTCAAATTGTGAGCAATGAACATAGAGACCTTTAAATCCTTTCCTCTTTTGTTTGGATTGTGTTTTAACTTTATTTCTTAGTGTGTTTAGAAAAACATGAAAAAAGAACTCCAAATGAGTAAAATAAGTGAGCCAATTTTATGTTTTTGCCTTGGCAGTATTTAAGACCACAGTATTTAAGTATTGGGAGGGTGATTTTTGCAACATGGAGTCATTGCTCAGTTACAAGTCATTTTCTTTACACATCATAATAGACCCTGCCAGGTTTAAGTGGAACAAGGCCTGGAGTGGGCCTCAAGGCAAGAAGGATGGATATGTTTCCATACAACCTAATGATTCTACTTTCTACAATTGTGTGGCTTTTTAAAGAAAAAAATGCATGTAGTTTGAAAGTAAATTGATATTTTTAAACAATAATATGAAAGAATTTTTAATTTATTACATATAGCATCATTAATATGCATGATAATTTTATTTTTAGTCATTTCATTACAATTAAAGAATATATCGTTGTTATTATTGCTAGACAAATGCTATATATTTTCTCAATAACATATAATTCACTGAATAAGATATCTAGATAAACAAAATTATTGAACTTTGGCAGAATTCTAGCAATGAGTAATACTCTTAAACTTATAAGCTTTTAGTACTGGGTATACTGGTAAAATGTCTTCGCATAGCTTTTTTTATTTTTCTGAAGTATTAATTTATATTTTCTTCTTAGCAGTATTCATTAACCATAGCACATTGTTAATCTATAACCTGACATATATTTTAAAAGATACTTTTAAGTATTATTTCAAAAATATACACCAATCTCATTGACTTTTAAAGACTAAAAGGAAATGATAAGAAGACAGACAACCAGTCAAGAAATTTTCTTGACAATAACTCATATGTGTTCCTGCAGCACCAATTTATTTCAAGAGGATGATGGGCATCAAAGAGGCTCCTTATGGAGTTTGCTAGCCATTTGGTTAAGAAACTGCTCTTGCCTGGACTGTTTGATGATATGCTGTATGAACTGGACATTTAGGATCCACAGAAAAATGACTGCTTAAGTTGCCTAAAGAAGGTGAGACAGTCCCTCAGGGTTCCTGCTTTATGAAAGAGTATGCCAGACATTCTGCAGCACATAGAAAATAAAATGACTGACAAACTGCCAAAATGGGTGGAACTGTCTTTGAAATTTCCTGCTTCATGGAAAAATTTGCCATGTACTATGGGCCTGTAGGCTGAAGATGGGTGCCCCAAAATTACAGAAGAACTTTGGTTGACTGTCCAGGTAGTGAGATGTCTCTGTCAATTCTAGAGTTTTGGAAGTTGCTTACAATGCACTTACTGTTAATTTAGGTAATATTGCATCTTTCAGGAGTCTTTGATGGAGTTGAAGTATAGATAGATATGGTTATAGTTTTCCTTAATTATGATAAAAGATAAAGAAGATATAAATATTGTAACTGTAATTTTTAATACCTGTTTAGTTGTATGTAATTTTACTATCTTAAAGATAAACCGTCCTTTTCATTTAGACAAAAATGGGGAAGTGATGTAAGATTCCCCTTTTTATGCTGTGATTACCATTAATGAATAAAGAAACTGCTTTGGGCCTATAGCGGATCAGAACAAAGCTAAGTGGGGAAAATTAAACTGAATAATGGGAGAAAGAAGGAAGAATCAGGGAGATGCCATGTAGACCGACCAAGACTGGATGGAAGTTTATCCGGTAATCCACAGCCACATAGTAATATACAGATTAAGAGAAATGCGTTAAATTAAGATGTAAGTGATGTGGGATTCTCCTCTGTATTCTGTAAATACCATTGATTAATAAAGAAGCTGTTTTGGGTCTGCTATAGGGTAGAGCAGAGCTACATGGGGAAATCTAAACCGAATGATGGGAGAAAGGTGGTAAAGTCAGAGAGAAGCTATGTAGCCATGCAGGAGACAGAAGCCAGAACTTTACCTAGTAAGCCACAGCCTCCTGGTGCTACAGAGAATAACAGAAATGGGTTAAATTAAGTTGTAAGAATGAGCTAATAAGACGCTAGAGCTAATAGGCCAAGCAGTAATTTAAATGACATAGTTTCTTAATGATTATTTCGGGACTAAGGAGTTGGGAATGACCAAGCAGGCTCCGACAAAATTACACGACTGGCTCTGGTGTATGCAGAGTCATGCAGACCGTTACTCTATTCCTAATATTTGGACTAAGGAAGCAGTATATTCTGCAAAGTTTCATATTTTCTACAGTGTCTCTTGTATAAACATGGCATAATGAGTTACAATCTTCTCAGTCATGCAGTTCTAATTGTGACATGTTAATATGATCTAGAAGTTGGTCATCATTACATTGAGCAATTAAGAACTACTTATCATTTACTATATGAGAAACAAGCTTTGTTTATATACTCCATTTTTAAAGAAAAGATGAATAGCAAAATAAAAACATTTACCATATATAAAACATAATTGAACATGGATGCTAAATGAGTGATCGAACAAATTGCAAATGTAATAGAAGTGCTTAATTTTAGGAGTTGGAATGTTTTAATTATTCCTCCTTAATGAAAATATATATTGGAATGATGATTAAAAGTCACTGGAGTATGCAGTCAGCCTTAAGCTTCTTAAGTATAAATGTAAGTCATTTGCCACAGAAATTACTCTAAAGTTGCTTACTCTTATCCAAAAATATTTTCAGCCTAATCTAGAACTTTGTCTACAAAGAATGCTGTACATAAGAAATTTTAGATAATTTCTTTCAAATTTTATTCAAAATTTATTTTATGTTAGGTCTCAAACAAAGGACAAATGGCTAAGTGAGGAATCGATCTGACATATCAAAGTGGACCTGAATCTCTAATTCTCCTAGTATTTCTAAGTCCCTACCTGTCACAAAGTTTGGCTGGCACACAGCCCCCATAACCTGAACAAACTAGCCCAGGACCTGGGACTACCGTTTACCCCTCTTTTCTTTATATTTCAACCATTTTTGTTATCTGGCAAATTTTGATCTATCTTTTACTTTTCTGTGTAGTCATATACTTCTTGTTTATTTCTTTTTGTTTATTTTCTATTCTTGTTTATTTCTTCATTCCTTGTAGCAGCCTGAAATTTCTTTTAATTTTTTTTGCAAACATTCCTATTTTGGGGCTCCATATACAAAGTTCAGGGTCCTGTAATGGTAGCCCTGTGCTTTAATTGCTGAATATCATAGAAGCTGAGAATTCAGTACTTTACCATTTTTTATGTAAAACTCAGACATTATTATAATGACATTATTTGCCATAGTTTGTTCATTTGGTGTCTCACAGCTTCAGTGGCACAATATTCAAAGGCAGACAAGATTTTTATAAGTTCAGCATGCAATAACTTTCAATTGACCCACTAACTATGGTTTAGAAACAAACTAAATTTCCTTCAACACACTAATGGGTATTGAAAATATAATGCAAATACACTATGGAATACTACTAAGCTGAAAAGGAAAATTATATAAAAATTTGTAGGTGAGTGGATAGAATTAGAAAAGAATATATTGAATGAAGTAAATCAGACCTGAAAGCAAACTTCGTGTGTTCTATTTCATTAGAGGCTCCAACCTCCAAATCTTCAGATATGAGTATATTTTGGAGTTTCTGAAGAAATGCAGAAAATAAAACAGAACTACTGACAGGGTAGGAGTCTGGATGGGTACCAGAGAAGATAATAGAAAGGTCCAAGTGTTCTCAGTGGGAAAAATGGAATAAAAGGGGGATCTCATTCTTGTAATAGAAGGTTGATGAATTAAGATGGAATATAAAATACTAGCAAGGATTTTTGAAAACATGTTGTTTCAACAAAAATACTAATAACACATGTAAGTCTTATGTAGATATACATTTGGTTAAAATAAAATTTCATCATTAAGAATGTTAATATGCCTTCCAAGAGCCAAATATTAGCTAAGAGAAAGCCAGAGGCAAGGCGTAAGAGTTAGTTATTTCAATTGTTGGTCAAGGTTGTCCAAGAGACTCTTAATACATTTCAGGCAATTGCTATTTTCTGCAGTTGCTCCACAGATGTAGAAGGTAAGCTCCTGTAGCTGAATATACCAAGCACTTCAGATTAAGGGCTCAAAGGCTTCTGAACTTAGAATGACCTCAATTACTACTCCCTGATGACTAGCTTCCATGAAACTTCCAAAAGAGGAAAGCAATTTGCAGTCTTACCGAACTATGTTGTTTATGAACCACATCAATGACTAACCTGTTGGAGTATTCCTAAGATTGCTGTAGTGGAATACATACCTTGTAAGTAATCAACATATCTCTAAGTGTTTCTAAGGGCCATTCAACCAGAGGAAAATAATATTTGTTACTGGAAGACTAGGCAAATAGCTATGGATACTTTGGTAAAGAATCTTGAAAGAAAATCTAAACCAACACTTTACTAAACCATTTTAATCCTTAACAATACTTTAAACATTTTTCATATCTACAGATAAGGTTAGTCCTCACCCCTCATCAGCAAATGCCTGTCTCGGCAACAGAAGGAGATTGTTGCAGAAAATCAGAACCAATCGAAATGCCAAGCTGTGGAACACATCCCAGTGGATAATTCTGCAAAACAACTACCATACCTAAGGCTTGGGAACATTTTGAAAGAGGGGGCAGAGATATTGTAGGAATGGTGTGAGATTCCTATAATTTCTGGAAACTACCCCCATAAAGCTTCACTAACATGATTCTCTAAGCATGAGACGAACAAGAACAACAGCAATAGGAATGTCAGTAAGGCTGGGGGAAAGACTATGGGACCACAGCCAAACATAAATAAATATCAGAAACTAAGGGACTCCAAAAACTGTAAAACTAATCTTTTCAAGGGATTAGAATGACTAGTTATTCAATACCAAATAGCCCTGAATGTATAGAAACAATCAATATTATACAGACTTCGTAAGTTACATTTGGGAATATATATTTATATAAATATACATATGTAAAAGCAACAAAAACATAATTAAACTGAAAGTGAAAATGTATAAGTTCCTGGGGAGTCATTTTAGGAATAAAAAGGGAAGGGTAAAAAGATGTGATTATAATCTCAAAAAAGATAGTTAAAAGTGAGAACTAATTAATTATGAATTAATAAAATTTGATAAAAACTTTAGAGTTCTAAAATGAGATTTTTATAAGTTTTCAAGACTATTCAGTTTCTATCACACAGTAGATTTTAGCTTTAGGGACAAATGTAAATGGCCCATGTCTCTCAATGTTGTTCATGCCTTAGGTCAGAGAATTACTTTTTTTGAAAAAGAATATTTTACCTTTGATTACTTTTAGAAAATTATCATATGTCTCTAGGTTTCAAAAATTCTGAAATAATATTGCCTTTAGTTCAGTTTGACAACCTCTAAGTTTTAAAACTCAGATCATGTATTTTAAGTATATCCATTTTCAGGGATTTAGTTATTTTTATTCCTCTCAAATAACATACATAATTTGCCTGTACCTTTATGTTGGTGATGATTGTCTTTATTATTATGCAATGGAATAATAAAGTTTAAGAGATATGTTATGTACCTACAATGTTAAGTCTGTGTAGACTTTTATACTACTTCTCAAAACAAAGTTGCTCATTTGGACTAAAGATACCTACTCTGTAAGATTTAACATTTATCACAGCTTGCAGTATTACATGCAATGGATTTTTCTAGGTATCATGGTATCAAAAGTGAAAAGGAAGAGTAAGGGCTTCTAATTAGGTTCAACTTATAATGGGATATTATTGCATATTTTATCAAGTTTCTCATGCACAGGACATATATTATATGTCAAACACTCATATGTATAAACTATACATAGTGATGTGTACAATAGTAATAAATACTATTCTATATATATATATATAGGATATCTGATGTCTTTTGTATGGTTATGCTTATTTATTATAGTTTGCTATATTTCAATGTACTTAGCAAACCTCTAAATGAAAGTATAAAAGATTTTTAAATATTTGAGAAGAATTTGTCAGGAACTGATGAAGGGGAAATAGAGCACACGTATAGGCACAGTACTCTGCATATGCTATACTCTATTCATAGTTTATAGACTTATGCTATAATACATACTAGGTGTATGCACACACACAAATATATATATATATATATATATATGAATGAATGTGCACGTATGTCAATGTGTCATAAGAAAACATTCCTAATACAGAAAATGTATGAAAATAACTAATTAGCATGCTACTTTCACAAGTATAGAAATATTAGTTTAGGAAGAAAGTATGGTGGTTTTATTAAAAGATATTATTTAACCATAAAAATTGATAATTTATTAAAAAATAGAGAAATTGAAAAAAATATTCACAGAAAAAAAACAGTCCTCGTAAATAAGGCAACATTTCATTACTATCTCCAAACAAATGATACAGAAGTCTTTCATACTGAATGCTCAGATAAAGTCTTTTCTAGTGATAAATACATAATGTACTGCTTCTGTTGTACAAATTAAGAACGAATGGTTGGCACTCATTTTACCTTAATAAAATCTTAATGATTTTATGCTCAGTCAGTAAAATGTCAAAGTCAGTATCACAAGGGATGCATAGTGAATTGTCCCATTCATGTAAAACTGAAAATTTAAATGAGAGTGATGCAGAGATCTACATTAGGACTTGGTATAATGAAACACTGTGAGTTCCCATGTTGGGGTATTTCTCTGTCCTGATATAAAATTTTTAATTTGTTGCTATTGTGAGGGTTATTCTAATATACTCATGTGATAAAACTTCAGGGACCTGTAAACCTATGAAATCATTATTACTTACTTTCTCCCAAAGTAATTTTGTAAAATCTCCCCCAATATCATATAATATAGAAAAATGTGCTAATAAAACCATTTGAAGTTGAATTCTCTGATTTTTGTAATGTCCCACTGTAATATAAGACATTATTTTTTGTTGGATAAAAAAATTTATGCTTTTTTCAATCATTGTGCTAAATATTAAAACTATCATTTTTTTACTAAACAAAATACTAATATTTGATCAGTTATTGCATTTTAAAGAAAGATGTTAAGAACTAAAGGGATAGTGATGTAATTAACATCACTTGCTTTTCTTGTTCAGTACTTAGATTTGGTCATAGCATTCACAACAGGCAGCTAACAACAACCTGTAACTTCAGTTCAAGGGGATCTGAAACCCTCTCTGGGCACGGCATCAAGCACATCTATTATTTTCAAAGATGCATTCAGGAAAACAAAAAAATTAAAAAAAATTTACCACACACTGTAAGAACTATGAAATGTGTAAAATTAATAAAAGTAAAATATACTACACTCACACATATATTGGTTTTTAGAGACATGGTTTCTCTGTGGCTTTGGAGCCTGTCCTGGAACTAGCTCTGTAGACCAGGCTGGTCTCACATATATTTAAATAATCATAATGTACAGGTTAGTGACAGCTACAGTCTGGTATTGACTATTATTTACTTATAACTGTAATGTAAAAATGCTGAAGCAATGCATATGAATCATGAAACTAAAGTTAATTCATCCAAGCTTCACGAAATATATCAGAAAGGAATTTTTTTCTCTGTGATTGGTATTGCATTGATTTGTACAATTGAACATTCTTCTAATGAGTGTATTTACTGAAACCAACAAACAAAAAACCCAGAAAATATTAGTAGATTAAAGTAACTTATTTTTTTGAAAATAATATTAGTTATTAGAAAATTATGTAGCATTTTCAAAAATGTTGTTGTAAATAGGGCCAGCCATTTACTATTTGTAAAGATCCTATATAAAAAACTATAAGGTGTTGTTGTTCACATCAATAAGATTTGAATTAGTGGAGTCTTATTGGATTGTAAATATAATGTCAAGATTGGAATACTGCTCAATTTTCCTTTCAATCAATATTGAATAAATATTCAGGAGGATGCCTATTTGTTTTTCTTTGGGTTCTCCTTCTTATTTAGCTTCTCTAAGAACCCGAATTATAGGCTCAATGTCCTTTATTTATGGCTAGAAACCAAATATGAGTGAGTACATCCCATGTTCCTCTTTTTGGGTCTGTCTTACCTCACTCAGAATAGTGTTTTCTATTTCCATCCATTTGCCTGCAAACTTTAAGAAGTCCTTGTTTTTTACTGCTGAGTAGTACTCTAATATGTATATATTCCATACTTTCTTCATCCATTCTTCCATTGAAGGGCATCTGGAGACAGAGACAGAGACCCACATTGGAGCACCGGACTGAAATCTCAAGGTCCAAATCAGGCGCAGAAGGAGAGAGAGCACGAGCATGGAACTCAGGACCGCGAGGAGTGCACCCACACACTGAGACAATGGGGATGTTCTATCGGGAACTCACCAAGGCCAGCTGACCTGGGTCTGAAAAAGCCTGGGATAAAACCGGTCTTGGGAAAAAAAAAAAAAAAAAAAAAACATAGAGACAATGAGGACTACTAAGAACTCAAGAACAATGGCAATGGGTTTTTGATCCTACTGCACGTACTGGCTTTGTGGGAGCCTAGGCAGTTTGGATGCTCACCTTACTAGACCTGGATAGAGGTGGGTGGTCCTTGGACTTCCCACAGGCAGGGAACCCTGATTGCTCTTTGGGCTGATGAGGGAGGGGGATTTGATTGGGGGAGGGGAGGGAAGGGGAGGTGGCTTTGGGGAGGAGAGACAGAAATCTTTAATAAAAAATAAATAAATAAATAAAAAATATTGAATAAATATTAATGTGGAATATCAGTATCTAATTGTAAACTTTATTAGTATTACATTGTTTCAATAAGAGACAAAATAATGTTGAAAAGGAAAAAAATGATATAATTGTCAAAATTGAATATGGATACATAAGAAATTTACTAATAATATGGCTTAGTCACAGGTATATGCCCACAAGTGAAAGAGATTATATTATATTATAAATGAAAAAGACATCGAATAATATTTATAAATTTTAAATTTCACCTTATATAAAAGACTACATTTTCAATAAATCATGATAATAATTTGGGATATCTAGACAGAAAATATTAATGAAAACCTGAAACATACTTTGAAGAATTCACGTAAATTGTTTGAAAAGAAATATATGTTATAAAATTATTCTTCACTCTTTTTTACAAAAAAGCAACAAAATAAAAGCTTTTTATTAATATAAATAAAATGAAAAGTTTGGGGTTCTAGAGAAAGATTACTCCCATGATTTTGGTGCCACCTTGGAATAGTGAGTTCTAGACCAGCCAGTGCTGCTCACAAGACTGTCACTAACTAACCAAACAGTCAACAAATACAACAACATCAACAACAAACAAAAAAAATATTTTCAAAATTTTACAATTTTTAGAAATTCTATACTACATGTCAGTAGATTATTTTGATATTTCCTCTCCAAAACAGGATAACTATCGTTCCCTTCTCCCCTCAAGGCTTTGGAGTTTATTTAACTTGTTTATCAGTAAAATTAGTCAGAAGTTAGCAGGGTACCACTTGTGATTTCAGCACTTATATGACTTGGAGTGTTTTACATTCCACCTGTCATCTCACCTGGTGGAGCGCATTCACCAGCAAGCCTTTGCAAATTAGGAAAAGGATAAGAGGCACTTGGAAAGCCCTTCCAACTGTGCTGAGCCAACAGATGAGGCATACCACTGCACAACAGATGTGGATTGAAAATCAACCATTCCACCACCACGAAACACCCTGAAGACTTGGTAGAAAAATGAAATGCTGTTTGAAGTCACTAAATATTAGGGTGATTTGACATTGGGGTTTTATCGGGGGAGATAATACAGACTAATATTGAGAATTAGAACTTGGTTTTCTTATACAGAAACAAGTAGTACTAAAGAAAAACTACCATTGAACTCTTTATAAATTATGAAATATGTTAAAATGTTTTTAACATGCATTTGCTTTTTTTTAACTAGGCCTAAATTTATCTTTGAACTGTAACATAAATAAATACTATGTAGATTAAGAACTGGAAAAAGATCCTTACTTGAAGACAGTCTATAAACATCAAAAATACTTAGAGGAGAAAACAACAAAGTTACAAGAAATATATTTTGATGTCTTAGGTACTATATATATATATATATATATATATATATATATATATATCACAGAGTTTAGTGGATAAGAAAAAACAAAGCTGTGAGAGAATTATCAGAAGAGAATAAAACCACAGCTAATACAGCAAAGTGATGAGGACAGGTAAAGGTGCTGATCTAAACTGGCATCTAATAATATTTATCTGAATTCAGCTATATCTGTAGAAATAAGACAAAATTGAGACTATTATCACTTGCAGTTTGTTCTATGTTTCAACAAAAAGCAAAAAAAAAAAAAGAAAGACATGTTCATCAATTGATCAATTGAGGAGCCCGTAGTGCACATTGATAAGAAAGATCTGATCAATCAAGTGATAACTAGGCCACTGACTTTCCTAATTTTCCTCGCTTGTATGATTATACAAGGCAGTGAAACTGGGATACTCCTGAAGTCACTGAATCTGTCAGAGTGACAAACTATGGAATAAATCATCATCATAGGATAACCTGTTTCGGGTAGTCATTATAGATTTCTAACATATGGGGGAAATATTTGATCTTTAATTAGATAAAACATGAAAGGAGCTAAAAATGTCAATTTAAGTCAAGTAATATTTTTATATATTTTTCCATTTGTTGACAACTCTCTAAAGGAAAAAGACTTCAGTACCACATATAAACTGGAGATAACACTGCCTTAGCAAGCACCTTTTCTGGGAATGCATGATATCAAGTATGGTGATTTGAATGAGAATGGCACTCATAGACTCCTGTATTTGAAGCTTTGGTTCTCAGTTAGTGGAAGTATTTAGAAAGAGTTGTCATTTCCCACAGGGCAGGGAACCCTGATTGCTCTTCCAGCTGACGAGAGAGGGGGAGGGGGAGGGAAATGGGAGGCCGTGGCGAGGAGGAGGCAGAAATCTTTAATAAATAAATTTAATAAAAAGAGAGAGACAAGATCTCCCGAACAAATTAGGGCCATGGAGGAGCGAGATGGTTAGGGAATAAGGAAAGGGAAAGTATAGAAGGGAAGAAAGGAGGAGAGCATGAAAAAATGGGGTTGTTGACATGGGGGAAGGACAGAGTGGGAGAGCAAGAAAAGAGATATCTTGATTGTGGGAGCCATTATGGAGATAGCATGAAACCTTGCACCAGACAAATTCCCAGGAATCCACAAGGATGACCACACTAAGACCCTAAGCCATAGTGGAGGAGGTGCCTGAACTGGCCTTCCCCTGTTATCAGTTTGATGACTATCTTAATAGTAAATATAGAACCTTCATCCAGCAAAGGATGGAAACAGATGCAGAGATCCACAGCTAAGCACTGGACAGAGCTTCTGGAAGAGACAGTTCAATAGACAGAGGAGAAATAATGAGAGAAAGGGGTCAAGACCACATAGGGATGGATACCCATAGAAACAGCTGACCTGAGCTAGTGGGAGCTCACTGCCTCTGGACTTACAGTGGGAGAAGCTGCATAGGACCAAACCAGGCCCTCTGAATGTGGGTGACAGATGTGTGGTAGGAGCAGTTTTTGCGACCACTGACAGCGGAACGAGGATTTATTCCTGTTGCTTGAATTGGGTTTTTGGAGTCCATTCTTTCTGAAGGAATGCCTTGCTCAGCCAGAACATAGAGGGGAGAGACTTGATCCTGCATCAAAGTGATGTGCTATATTTGCCTCCTCCCCATGGAAAGCCTTACCCTCTTTGAGAACTGGATGCGGGGTGAGGGAAGGTAGGAGAGCAGAGGGAGGGGAGGAAGTGACAGTGGGATAGGGATGTAAAATGAGAAAAGATAGTTTAAAAAATAAATTAATTAATTTAATAAAAAACAATGCAACACAAGAAGGAAATATGTATTTGCAAATATATATATATATATATATATATATATATATATATATATATATATATATATATATATATATTCTTCTTGTGTTGCAAACTTTTATTCCAAACTAGTCTTTCAATAAAAACCTATTGATTTGTTTGTCATCACTGGCAAAATTTTTACAATAATTAGATGAGCATATGTGTTTTTTATGTTTCTCTTGGCCAATTCTCATATCCTATGACAAAAAGCACTCAAAATGGTCTCTGTTACTTAAGCTTTTACTAGAAGAAGAGCTGATTTCCTTTTCCTCATATATCCAACTTTGGAATACCCTTCTATGATCTCTAGCACCCTTTATTCTTTCTCTCATCATTTAAAAAGACAACAATCTATAGAATTAATTATTGCAATAACATTTATTTTTAATAAAATCATTTAACAAATACCTGTTAATTTCTATAATGGTCATATTTTCTATGAAATTTTTCTATAAATTTTAAAGTAAAATTTATAAATCATTTTTTAAAAAATTGATCTATGTATATTGAATGCATGAGCTCTGTGCTTTCGTCATTCAAGTACCTGGGAATATATTTTTGTGTCACCAGTATTAAACAGTTTCCTTTGAAGGTTATAAATTTTAAAAAATACCTAAACATGGAGAAATTTATTTAAATAATCACGGAACAATTTTTCATTGCAAGATAATATTTGTTAAAGAAAATAAATATATTTTCACTTAGAATTAATAATACTTAAATCCAAAAATGTAAATGACAAACATTATTAATATATATTGAGATTATAGGATAATTAGAAATAGGAGCACTTTTTTAAAATTTTGAAATTCTCTGTTTAGTTCTGTACCCTATTTTTTATTTGGGTTATTTGGAATTTTGACATCTAATTTCTTGACTTCTTTACATATTTTGGAGATCAGTCCTTTGTCTGATCTGGGGTTGGTGAAGAACTTTTCCCATTAAGTAGGCTGCTTTTTGTCTTATTGACTGTGTCCTTTGCTTTACACAAACTTTTCAGTTTCAGGAAGTTTCTTTTATTTATTGTTTTTTCTCAGTGTCTGTGCTACTGGTATTTTATTTAAAAGGTGGTCTCTTGTGCCCATGTCTCTGGAACTTGAGTATTCCGTCCCAAATTAGGAGTTATGTTTGAGGGAAGTTTAGGCATGATTGCTTTGCTGGAAGTAGTAAGTAAATGGACAAGAGCTTTAATATTTCAAATGGCTCATATCACTGCTGTATTTTTCTGTGTGTTTCCTGATTGTGAGAGGAATTAGGGAGGGGAAAATAAAGTATAATGCATGAAAATATTAAGTAAAAATGATGTGCTAAAGCATTATATTCAGGAAACATAGTAAAGATTACAAAAAGAAAATATCAATCACTTTCTACTTCGTAAATTTACTGCTTCCTAATTTTGTCAAAATGTACAACTATTCAAATGATTATTAAAACTAATTTCAAAACATTAAAATTCTTCATTATAGTTTTGTATAATTCTGCCTAATACCTTAACTCACAAGCATTCATTTGGATCCATGATTTTTTATTAATTCAATCTTCATGCCAAGATAATAATTCTGAAAGACTGACTCCCTAGCTTTTATTCTCTGTCATCATGAAACTGTACCTTTTTTAGAATTAGAGTCCCAACAATTAAGAGGCCTCATTTTGCCACTAATCAAAAGACAACTTATCCTAAATCTGAAACGCAACAACAGCTGCCTTTAACTCAATACTATTGTCTAGTTTTAAAGATAGATAAGGTGTTAATTACTTGGAGATTTCACACTAAGTCTTGTCAAATCCTTCAATGGTTTTAGGACCTTGTGAATACCAAAGTAATAAAATCCTCTTATTTTAAAACAAATATGTGCTCTGAATTTTAAGACAATATCTAATCTGATGATGGGAAGGCAGTGAGTTGGTGTATGTCAAATTCTCATAGATATGGACGCCTTGAATTTCCCATGAGAGATGATTCATTACTTTGAAAACATTGATCAGACAGATGTTACATTGAATTATTTCGTCTACTTTCACTCATTACTCCTTCATTTATTAGTGTATATGAGAAATACTGTTTTATTTTTTCAGGCTAATATTCCCATCTCATGTTCTTCTTTTGCTTTGAATGAGCATGAAGCTAATTTTTGCAAAGAAAATGTGACATAATTAATCTTTTAATCATAATGTTCTTTGAATAATTACTCATAAAATAATAATGTGTTATTATTCAGTAGTGTATGTTTTTGGAATCTTGTCTGAAGTAGATTTTGCATTACCAGTTCAGAAACTTTTTGTAAGGCTCTATTGGGTAAAGACTTTATGCCTTTATTTAGTTTTGTTGATGATATGTACCATATCCCATAGAATATTAATTTCTAGAAAATAATTAATAAAGAATGAAAAAACTACATTAAGTTTAGATATTCACAATCATTGTTTTAACCTAGAGATGAGAGACTCTGGTACCACAATACAAGTACACATCGCATATTTAAAACTTGCTAAAATTCAAATATTATTTAAATAAAAATACAGTGTATTTATAAAGGAACAGCAGAGTGTTAACCAAATCATTCCTTAACAACATGAATATTATACAATTATGGGATGGAGCCATAACTTACCTGGATTCAGTCCTATGTGCAGCCCCAGTACAGTGACAGACTAACTAGCAGGATGCCAGCCTATGAAGAAACAAGAACTGAAGGGTCAATAAAATCACTGCCTCAGAGGAACCCACTAAAAAGTGACAGAGCTTCCCTGTTATCTGCTTCTTACTTCCACATGTGTGCCTACATATATCCACATATTATAACTCATTATTACTGGCAAGAATGCAGATTTAGGGTCGGGAAAGTGTTCAGTGATTAAACACTTGTTCTTTCATAGTACTTGGGTTCAGGGATCAATACATACAGAGTGGTTTACAAACTTTTTTTTTACACCTGTATTAAGGGATAATAAACCTCCCTGTAATCGCTAGGGCACCACGTATGTGTGTCATACAAGTACATGATGGTCAAATGCTCATAAGTTTAAATATCTAAAAAAAAAAGTCTAATAATGAGCATAGATTTAAACTCATGCCATAAATAATATATGTAAATAAAACTAATGTCTGGCTTAGTATATCTACTTGTGTATAAGTTTCTTATGTTTTCAAAGACTGTTTCACAATATGGTTAAATCTTTCTGCTTTTTGTTTTGTTTTTTCTTTTTTGTTTTTTCAAGACAAAGTTTCTTACAGCATTGGAATTTTTCTTGATATTCACTTTGTAGGCCAGGCTGACCTTGAACTCTCAGAATTTGCCTGCTTCTGCATCCCAAGTTCTGGGATTAAGGATGTGTGCCACCATTTCCTTGCTTGATTTAAATTTTCTAAGGGAAAAGATATTTTTGCAAGACTTTTAGTGCACATAAATGTGATTTAAAAGATTTATTGAAATGTTTAAGGAACTGTGCATTTTTTAATATGGTATCTTTCATATTGTGCAGTACTTGAATTCTGTAACTTTTTCTCTTAAATTTTTCTTACTTGAGAGCATATACTTTTTATTGACTATGAAAAAGAACATTTAATTTGCACCATACCATACTTGCTTAATTTTCAAGATATCACATTAAGAATTATCTGTTGAGAGATTTACTCTTCAATCTCTGAAACAGTGAAAAGGTAAAAATATATTTTATAAACATGGAAGAAGAGTCTAACAGTGACATTTACTAAATGGATATCATGACACTGATGGCTTAAGATAAAATTTCACAATAAAGTTACCAATATTCAAATGCAAACATATGTTTATGTATGTATACATAAATGCAAATGATCAAATATATAAATATATATGTACTTATATATTTGGACATGTATGCGTGTTTTTGATATGGGAGTATCTTCTGTAGGCCATGAATATGTTTTATTATCATTGTTTAATAAAAAAATCTTCTTTGGTCTATGGCAGGGCAGAATATATCAAGGTGGGAAATTCAAGCAGAGATAGAAGAAAAAAGACAGAGTCAAACAGATGAAAATACAGCAACCAAGAAGCAAGAGATAACAAAGCACAAGCTCATAGTAAAATATAAAATAATAGTCTTAATAAATCTTAATTTAAGATATAAGATGTTTAAATTATTAAGAGGCCTAAGCTAATAACCTAACAGTATTGTAATTAATAAAGGGCATCATTCATAAGTAGAGACTCTGCTTTGGTTTCCTGGTTACCCAGACCTGATCAATCACAAAGAAGCTATATTAATTTCAATATTGTGTGACTTGTCAGTAAAGGCTTCTTATTAACAAACTCTTACATCTCAAAACAACCTATTTCTAATATTTTATATTTTGCCATGAGGATCATGGTTTGATACCTCTTGCTGCATGGCATCTGCCTGACTATGCCTTCTTTTCTCCTCTATCTCTATTTGGATTTCCCTTCTTACTATATTCTGCCCTACCATAGGACAAAGCAGTTTCTTTATTAACCAACGGCAATAAAACATTGATAGCATACAAATGGGAATCCCATGTAATATTCTCCTTTCTGTCTAAATAAAAAGAAAGTTTTTAACGTTAACATAGTAAAATTACATATGACAAAATAGGTATCAAGCAAAAATTTGAGCTACAATATTTAATTGTGAGTGTAAAATTTCATATCTTACTTACCTTTTGTTATAACTATGGAAAACAATAATTATATCTATCTGTCTTTAACTAAATCAAAGAACCCAGAAGCATATATTGCTTAAGTGAAAAGGAAATGTATTGTAAGCAACTTCCAAAACACTAGAGTTAACACACCTCTTACTGCCTAGACAGTCACCTACAGTTCTTTTTTAACAATGGGGTATCCATAAGCAGCCTACGGGCCCATAGCATCTGGCAGACCTTTCCATGAAGAAGGATTTTTGAAAGTCTGTTTTGTGTGTATTCCCAGTTTGTCAGTCACTTTGTTCTGTGTCCTACATAATGTCTGGCAGTCTAGTTCATAAAGCAGGAACCCTCAAGTGCTGTCTCACTTTCTTATGGTTCAGCAGACATTTTTCTGTGGGCCCTTTATGCCCAGTTCATACAGTATCATACAGTATACCATCAAGCAGTCAAGGCTTGAACAGTTTCTTACCTAAGTGGCTAACCCTGTCACATCAAAAACAAAATCATAAGTAGTTTCTTCAATGCCAATCAATTCTTTGAAGTAATTAGTGCTATCAGAAGCAGACATGTCTCACTGTTGAGGAAAATCTAAATTATTAAAATCTTTTAAATGCCATACTCTTTAGGTCTGAAAAGTGTTGAAAATTATTTATCTAACTGAGATATATCTCTAGATAGCTTGAAAACGAAACTAACATGAATAAATATTTTAATACTATAAGTGACGATATATTAACCTATATTTCATGTGAGAAGGACTGGGTTCCACAGGAAAGACAGCATTAAAAAAAACTCTTTGTTTTATATTCTTTACTTCATATAGCAGTTTCAATCGGTGTTTAATATAGTATTTTTCTAGGATTTTTATGTTATATTCCACCAAAGAATGGTCACTTTTCAAACAGAAACTAAAATTACTACTTTAAGGCATTTCTTCATATAGAGTTGAATGCTGACCCTTCGTTATTATATTCTATGAGATGTTGGAAGAGGAAAGCAGGACATACTTTAAAAGAACTGCTGGTCTAAATAAATGGCCATGTGTCCTCTTGGATTCTAGGGTCACCATGACAACCAGGAAAGAGGAGAAGTTGCTTAGCAACGGGTAACATTAATGAAGAGATTACCAAACTCTATTTAGAAAAAGAAATCTTGGAAGGACTTTGGGAATTGGCATAAATTTATACTAGGACATATTTATGGAACACACTGAGAAATTATTCACAAAACCAGAAGATAGAATGCTTCACATGTTAAAATTGACAATTGAATACCTTAGTAGGCATTTTATTATTTTTATTAATAAAAATAATACTGAAAATATGAGAAGACATTAAGCCATTACTATTTTCTTACAATTTGATAATTTTTTTCTGCTCCATTCCTTGCCTATCCCCTCCCCTTCAGTCTTCTTCCATGGTCCCCATGCTCCCAATTTACTCAGGAGATCTTGTCTTTTTCTACTTCCCATGTAGATTAGATCCATGTATGTCTCTCTTAGGGTCCCCATTGTTGTCTAGGTTCTCTGGGGTTCTGATTTGTAGCCTGGTTTTCATTGCTTTATGTTTAGAAACCACTTATGAATGAGTACATCTGATATTTGTCTTTCTGGGTCTGAGTTATCTCAGGTTTTAACTGCTAGTCAAGGTCATTTTGGCACATTAATATGTATATCAACTTTATTATTTCAAGTATAATTTCAGGAACTCCCATGCATTAACACACAGTTTTTAAATAAGATGATACGATTATCCCTGTCCTTATTTTTATAGTCTAAGAATTCTTCAATAGTATAGATGCATATCTTCAGATCCAACATTATTTGAAAAGATATGGTAGATGATAAGTATATAAGAAAATTAATTTCCAGAATACATCTAAAAATTATAATCCTTAATTTATGATGAATCAATTGAGACTACAAAAATGTATTCAACTTAGATTACCGAATACAAATGTCCCTTTTAGTCATGCTTTCTTAACCAGAACTAAATGAAACTAAACAATCTTCATGACAACCTAAGGCATTAATCCCTATGTTCCCTAGTTACACATCCTTTAAAACTATTAGTCATTAACATATATTGAATAATAGCTTCCTGTGTTAAAAATGAATGTAAAGTTCTTAATACTTTCATTAAAATATACACATGAAAGTAAGTATTTCTTTGCTGTCCCTTACATATGCTTGTTATAAATTGTTTGTGCTTGTGTTACTATTATTGTTCATGTTATCCATGACAATAATATGATCTTCTCAGATTTAAGTTCTGGTTATAATACTCAAGAATGATTGTTTTTATAAAACTAAGTCAAGAACAAACATTTTTCAATTTCATCTTTTTGATGAAATGTATGAATGTATTATTTCATAAAAATCAATATAAAATTCAGTTTTGATACAACGTAGAATTTGTTGCTTCTAATTAATTGTGTCTTCTCAAAATATTATTGACTCTGTTATTAAGAGAAAATCATGATGACTTATCTCTTTTATTTTAAATAATTGTCATATTTTATTATCATAACCATCCAAAATTGTCAGAGGAAATACATACTTTTAGTGAAGCTTAACTTTGCATGAATAAGTATTGATTTATAATTTTTAGAAAATTCCTTATTATTTTCTTATAAACCGAAATTCATTATTGTAAAGTTTTGTGCCCCAATAAACCTCTCTGTTGATGCAATAATCCAAATCAGACCAATCAAAGCAAATTAAAAAAGGACCAAGTTTAATGGATACCAATGTTCTTGGGTGGCCTTCCACCTTCTCAGAGAGGAGAAGGGGAATGAAGAATGGAAAACTATTTGTTCTCAGATTTCTTGTTTAAATACCTTGTGGGAGTGGTCTTGAGCATCTCTGGGGAGGGGTCAGCTTTTGGTGGGCTTTCATGGGGGTAGAGTCTGGACTGAGGGTACTCCCAGGGGAGGGGGCTTGGGATGGAACTATCTACCAAAACATTCCAGACTCTTTTAATATACATTATTATTATTGGCCCTATGAATGGGGCTAGTCACGGGAAGGGTCATTAACTGCCAGAAAGAATGGATCAGAGAAGTGCCCTAACCAGGAGAGGCATGAGTGAATAAGTGAGACAAGAAAGCAGATATGCCTTTAAAAACCTGATTTCAGTTGCTGGGTAGGTGTCTATTTGAGCCAGAAGAGGTAGTACCAGTGATGAAGTTTCAGGAGCTAGTGTAGGTGTTGGTGTTATCTAGAAGGTCCTATGTAAGTTGGTTTTGGCCCAGACAGCAGGAATGACCTGTAAAATATGCATGAAAAAGGGTTGGGATTAAAATAGGCTCTGGACTGTTAGTTTTTGTCAGACCAGATTTTGTTATAGAGCAGCAGAAATTTTCCAGGAACCCTTAGTTATCTGTAAGACAGCTGGAACAGATTTATATATTGGTGTCATAGCAAAAGGCTATGGCTTTAGGTTAAAAAGGCATGTACATTTTACAAGACAATTAAAAGAAATTGGAAACTCTGAACCTCTGGAGATACATCTGAAACCTGTTAATTCTGGATGATGAAACCTGTGAAAGAGGCATACCTGCCTTCATTTTTAGTAGGAAACTTACAAAGTAATGAGTGACTAGTACGTAAGTCATCAAATGCCATCAGACATATCTGAGAGAGATAAATAAATGAGCAGAAGTGAGTGATACAGCAGGTTTTTTTGTTTTGTTTTATTTTTTTATTATTTTATTTATTTATTTATTTATTTATTTTTGCTATGCAGGCAATCCCAAAGAAGTAGTACTTGCCCTTAGTTTCTGAGTCTAAGAAGCCTGAAGATTTCCTGTGGCGGGAGGGTTCAGTCTACCTGGCTTGTCAGGGTGAGGCAATCAATCTCCAAGTGGAGTGTCCATGGAGCTGATGAGGTGGAAGGCAGCTTTTTGCTGTGTGGGTAACTTTGCCATATCCAATGGCAAGCCTCCAGGAAGAAGATCTTCTGCAACCATCCATCTTCTTGGAGGGATAGGATGCTGCAGGATCTGAGATGTCTCTCTGTTATTTTATTAAATGCCATACTTTCAGATCTGTAAAGGCACTTTAGAATGAGGGTACCATTACCTGATAGATATATCTAAATTAAATATACAAATTAAATTTAGACATATGTTTTATCCAATCAATTACAGTTTACCAATGCCAGTAGAGGCAAGAAGATTAGAAGGAATATTTTAGTAAGCCAAAGTATATTGGAGGTGGACTGTCTCCTTGGTAGTTTCAGCACATGTGGTATTTTTACCAAAGATGACACTGTGGTTTTAAATTTGATCTCAACTGAAAATGGTGGCTATCCACATATTTATATTTTTCCAGAGCAATAATAATCTGGAGTAACAAGTTTTACAGATTTTAAAATAAGCACATATACATACATAGACATAAAACAAGCGTACTGTGGGATATACACATGTCTGTTAATTTATATATACATTAGCAGATTAACATATACATTAATATATATATTAACAGACAGACAAAAGTTTTTTTTTTTAAGGAAACTGTTATCACCTGGCCAACTTAAAATTGGATGCAGAATCCTGACAAGCACACAGGTGGTCTCATTAAGGACAACTCTTTAGATATATAAATTCCAAGTGCTGGGGTAAAACCTTAAGCCAAACAATTATCAGTCTAGAGGAAGCAGGTCTTGAATTTAAAATTTGTTTCTCAGCAATGATGAAAAGTTTCACTGTTGGGATAAAGAAAAACAAAAGGATATATAATTTTATCAAGATAGCTCTCACCTTCCCTCCTGCCCCAACTCATCCATTCTGATCTCTCCTGTTCCATCCCATTCACCTACAACGTTCCTCCTTTACTCCCCACTACCACATCCATCCCATCCATTTCTTCCTCCCAGGAAGATCCATGTGTTCCTCTCAGGGTTTTCCTTCCCACCTTGCCTCTCTGGGGCTAAAGACTGTATCTTGGTTATCTCGTGCTTTACATCTAATATCCACTTATGAGTGATTATACACCATTCTTGTCTTTCTGGGTCTGGGTGACCTCATCAGGATGATTTTTCCTAGTTCTATCCATTTGCCTGCAAACTACATGATGTCATTTTTCTTTTCTATTGTGTGATATCCGATTGTGTAAACACACCACATTTTCTTTATCTGTTCTTCAGTTGAGGGTCATCCAGGTTGTTTCCAAGTTCTGACTATTATGAAAAATGCTACTACAAAAATTGTTGAGATAGTTTCCTAGTGGTATCATTGAGCATCCTTGGGGTATATGCCCAAGTATGGTATCACTGATTCTTGGGGTAGAGAGACTGCAATTTTCTTAGAAACCACCATACTGATTTCAAAAGTGGCCATTGAGGTTTGCACTTCCACCAACAGGGGAGGAGTGTTTCTCTTACTCCACATTCTCTCTAACATAGACTGTCATTAGTGTTTTTGATCTTGGCCATTCTGAAAGGTGTAAGATGGTATCTCAGAGAGATTTTGATTTGCATTTCACTAATAGCTAAGGATGCTAATACCAACACAGGAAGTTTGAGTATGTGGTAGAATGATAAAAGTCTTTGTCATTAGTTTTAGAAGAGTTCCTTACATGGTGTTTGCTGTGTGCATTGTTATTTCTAGAAAACAAGAAAAAAAAAAGTAAACTCTTGAAGAAGAAGCCATTCTTACCTCACCTTAAGGAAAGAAAACCTAATACAGTTGTCCAAGGATTTCTCTAATATATGGAAATTGTGTATAATTTCACGAATAAAGCTATTTCTTCCTTTGGGTACTAGTGACAACTTCATCTTGATGTGCCCATTTAATCTAATTCAAAATTAGTGAGATTCATTCAGGCACTTTTTAAAATTTTTATTTGCATGTTATTTAGGCTAAAGAAATGTCATTTTCCATGAAAACAATAATTAATATATTCA
Organism: Microtus agrestis; assembly: GCA_902806775.1. Lineage (NCBI taxonomy): Eukaryota > Metazoa > Chordata > Mammalia > Rodentia > Cricetidae > Microtus > Microtus agrestis. The sequence continues at coordinate 530,595 of CADCXT010005381.1, read as the reverse complement.
TTTAATTATAAGATATTTGTGATGTATGATCTGACTGGAACATTTCTTTAACTTTTTGTCTTATTTTATTCTAGACATCTCTCACCCTTTCTCATTTTACAAGCACACACCCACACACACGCATACACACATACTACATTTTTTTCATGCTTCCCTTTAAGATACATGTATTCTTTATGTTTTTATTAATAAATACTTCAGTTCATTTGTCATATGTTTGCTTCTTTCTAACAAAAATAAACCAATATATATCATCAAAAACAAAAGAGCAAGCAAACAAAGAAGAGTAAAACATAACTGTACAAATTTTCATTCGTAATGTTATTGATTCAACTTTGATAATATGATTAGAATTCTCTCCTCACTCTTTGTGATTAATTGATAATATACAGCAACTAGTTGCTACTGGAGTGAACGTAAAATCCAAACCAATTTATCCTGCGAAATCTTAAGGTATAATATTCATGGACATCATTCAGTATTGGTTTTATTACTGTTGTAAAATTACTAGCCAGAAATTGAAGTGGAGAAATGATGACCTCAAGAATAAGATATCCCAGGGAGAGAATTAATGTCAAGATAATTACATGGTTCACAGTCAAAGCTGTATGGTTATTAGCAGCTCCCGAGAAGCTAATTAAATAAGTCAAAAGTGTGTTTAAGTCAGTTAAGTCAGAGGGATTCTATGGCTTCTGAACAAATAGGTAACACCTGAGAGCTGAGGCTGTGCTCATTAATCAAAGAAACTGAAAATTATATCACACTGACTAAAGCCACATGTAGGAAAATTGCCAGTGTAGCCTCTTTTAAGTCAGATCTGAGCAAACACTACATTATTACTAAGTACAATTCACTCCGACAGCTGGACCAGTTCTTCATTTCCTTATTCTATAAGGATCATTTTTGAAAATTATCTGATTTTTGGCATTTCTTATTCTTTTTTAAACAATATGTATAATTTCTTTTTAAAAAAATCAACATTACACATTTTTAAAACACAAGTGCATGTTCTTATATGTATGCAATAAGGAGAGAGGAATAGATGGTGCAACCGGAAGGTCAGCAGTTTTAAGAAAGACCCGAGCTGAATTTACTCACTGGTAACACAGAAGTCAAGTTTAAATTAAGAGACATTCATCGTATTGCATTTAAAAATGAAACTTCCTTTATTTTTACCAATGTGGTACAATAATATATTTTTTAACTCAAGGTCTATATTATACAAGATGCAAGATAGTAATACAGATCATACCAGCAAACTAGTGTCACACTTGAATTTTATTTATATTATTTTTCATATGTAAAATTTTCAATGACATATATTGTATAGGCTTTAATTTTTTTCTATTCATTACACATCATGGATGCATGCATTTCTGTTTTTGGGTGTCAATTGTTTTAAAATGAAGTGCTTTATACAGCTAGTTTTCATATTTTAATGAAGCAAGTTAAACATGATAAATTAATTCAGCCAACAGGTTCAGTTTTGTATCATGCAATTTCAGTACCCTCCACCAAAAGTTAAATGGATAAATGCTAATAATTAATTAGAAAGAAGTTGTTTTTAAGGTTGTTTTAAGTAATTGTTTTGAAAGTCACTCAATTCAAATTTTAACATTTTAAGATTCAAAGCGTAAAAATGCTTAGAAATAACTTTGATTTCAAAATTTTTAATGAGCTTAAGTAGAATATGTGGAATATATTTTTAAAAAGATGTTGATATGATGAATTCCAAAGGAAAATAATGGTGTATCACATAATGAAATACAACAGAATAAGTGAAATAAAATTCAAAATTCATGCCATAACTTACAGTAATGATTTGTCATAACTCTAAGTTTATTTGTGTTTAAATTCTATGCTAAAAATGCTTTCCTCTAAAATAACCATAATTTAGTTTTTATTAATAAAAGTAAGAACTGAGTAAAATTTTGCTCTAAAGCTCCATTATCTAACATTAGTAACATTTAAATATTTAAATTTATATAAGCAGAAAGATACGCGGAGAGTTTTTTAAACTGCATATTAATGATCATTGCATCTTGCAGTCTCTTCTAGCCTGAAGGTCATAGAAAGCTAAAGACAGTATGTTTTCTTTTCTTTTTTTTACGTTTATTTTATTTATTTATTTATTTAAGATTTCTGTCTCTTCCCCACAGCCGCCTCCCTTTTCCCGCCCCCTCCCCCAATCAAGTCCCCCTCCCTCCTCAGCCCAAAGAGCAATCAGGGTTCCCTGCCCTGTGGGAAGTCCAAGGACCACCCACCTCCATCCAGGTCTAGTAAGGTGAGCATCCAAACTGCCTAGGCTCCCTCAAAGCCAGTACGTGCAGTAGGATCAAAAACCCATCGCCATTGTTCTTGAGTTCTCAGTAGGAGAACCCAAAGAAAAACATATAGGCATCCTCCTGAATATTAACCTTCATCAGGCGATGAAAGAAGACAGAGACAGAGACCCACATTAGAGCACCGGACTGAAATCTCAAGGTCCAAATCAGGAGCAGAAGGAGAGAGAGCACGAGCAAGGAACTCAGGACCACGAGGGGTGCACCCACACACTGAGACAATGGGGATGTTCTATCGGGAACTCCTCAAGGCCAGCCGGCCTGAGTCTGAAAAAGCCTGGGATAAAACCGGACTCGCTGAACATAGCGGACAATGAGGACTACTGAGAACTCAAGACAGTATGTTTTCAATCTTAAGAATCAGAAAATTAAGTGAGAATGTTGTTCATGCTTTCTTGATATCTGCATCTATATAATGTGAATATCATGACAGCTAATTTTTGAAAAACCTTCTAGAAGATTAAAGTATTGCAAAGTGATGCAGATATTAGAAACTGAAAGGAAGAAAGGGACTTTGTAATGCTCTGTCTTAGACAAAGCCCCTAATACTGGCATCACAGTAGAAGATCCTCTAAAGCACTCAGGGTTTTAATGGTTCTGTCGTTTCCCCGGCTAACAATAGGCATGGAATGCATCCAAGCAGTATTTTTAAATCCTGTTGTGTCATAACAGAATCAGTGTTTTTAATAAAAATACACAATATTTAAATTAATGTGTTTATTTGTGTGTTAATGAATATCAGTGACAAAATTTTGGTTAAATAGTAAATAAAATTTAAAAGTCAAAGCATGTTTGCAATAAAGATGCAACAAAAATGTAAAAAATTAGAGAAAAAAGTTTATAATCCTTCATGAAAATTATAATAGTTATGAAACAGAAATATTTTCCTCAAAAAAATGAGAGCAAGCTAAATTAACACACCCCATTTCTGTATTTAAATAATTTTAGCCAAAGTGCAAAAGCAACTTTTCAGGTTAAATTTCAAAAGTTACATCTAATGACTCAGTAAAGCCTGCAATTACATAGGCAAAAAGAGCTCCAATTTTCTATTGTTTAATTTGAAGTTTAGCTAAATTACTTCCTTTGGAAATAGCAATTTTGGTTTCTTTTATTTCTCCATTTATAATATTCCAATTTTGTTTAACTGCATTTGACTTTGAAATTTATAAAATAGTTGTAATTAAAAAAATCTAAGTTATTATTTAGATAGATTTCCTAGAACATAGCTTTACTTTGCTTGATTTCCACAAAATTATGTACATATAATATATATATATATATATATGTATATGTATGTGTGTGTGTGTGTGTGTGTGTCAAGAAATGTCCACATTTTAAAGATATCGGAACCCTTTTTTGGGCTGGCACCACAACCTTGAGAAAAATCTTTCAGTGTTGATAAGCACAAAAGGTGATCTGAGTAGTTTACAAACCAAAAGAACAAAGAAAAATTCAGGCCGGGCGATGGTGGCACACGCCTTTAATCCCAGCACTCGGGAGGCAGAGGCTGGCGGATCTCTGTGAGTTGAGACCAGCCTGGTCTACAGAGCTAGTTCCAGGACAGGCTCCAAAGCCACAGAGAAACCCTGTGTCGAAACCCCCCCCAAAAAAAAATCATATGATACAGAGCTTCCTTTTGCTTGTTTATTTGTTTGTTGAGTTGTAAATGATCATAAGAAATAGGGATCAAGATCTCATCTATAGAAACCTGCCTAAGGTTTCCTCAAGCTCGGAAAACCAAAGGTTATCTTTAACAATGTATGTAAAAGCCTTCAGCAAACTTGGTTCTACCCACATGGCAAATGTAGGATCATCAGTCATAAATTAATGTCTCGTGGGAAGAGGATAGACAGACTTCATGTTAAACTGAGAATGATTTTTGAAAATCATCAGTGCTTTAAGGTCCTTATTTGTTGGTTATTTGTGTTTTCTGAATGCTCCTTCACTCTTGGTCCCCACATCTTGTGATAATGCCTCAGCGGTGAATAATACTAGAAAAGTAGAGTCTTAAAATATCCAAAAGGTAATAAGATCATAACACATGTCATGTTTTCACCTATAACCTGATTAGGAAAAGAACAAGAAGGAAAGAGTTTGAGCTAGTTTAATAAAGCAACTATTGAAATCACATGTGGTGGGGACCAAGCGTTAGGAGAGCAGATGTCTTGATCTTGGGCAGGATCCATAACCAATTGAAAGAGAATGATAAAATGCTAATGATGGTTTAACCATGTGGCTTACCAAAGGAAAGTAGTAGGAGAAAACATTATTATAAAATGACCAAAGGCATATAGGTCACAAGTCATTTAAGATCTGAGTGGAATGTATATGATATACTTTGCTATAATCTTTTAACAATCTAGGATGTTTAACAATTTATACTGTTATCACACAATGTTGACAACATCAAAATGTAATTCCTCTCGCTCAAGGCTATTTCAATTGAGAATAAAAAAAAATTATCTTGTGATTTACAGAAACTTAATAAACAGACATTATACTCTGAGCATTTAGTGATTTTTTTTTAAGTTTAGGATATTGGGGAAAAACAAACTAAAACACTCCTGGATGATTATGACATGATATTTGGATATTTTAGGAGAAGAAACAGTAAATTGCATGTACTTAAAACCACAAAGAAAGGGTGATTATTTGTAAACCAAACTCAAATGCTATCCAGAAAATTCTCTGATTTGGGGAAAGTAATTATTGCTACTCTTCTGAACTTTCGCTACCTGCTATTAACTCAGTAGGAAATTCTAAATTGTAATGTACCCTAAAGTCAATGACTCATAGAAATACATGAGCTCCTCCTTCTAATAGAAGTAACAGACACTCCCCTCCTTCTTCCTTTAAACATAAGGGGCTGAACATGGCATGCAAATAGTAGGTATGCTTCCTAAGTGTACTTTTGGACTCAATAGCTCTCTTAGAGCCATGAAAAGTTAAAAAGTCGGCAATAAATATAATGTTTTAGTTTTAATTGCTAGTTTGTTGCCATACTAAATGTAGATTGAGTTAGGTACAGATAAATAGAAAGTCAATACTCTTAAATAAAACCTTCAGGAGAAAAAAAGAAAGCTGTTTTTGTCTAACTTAGAGTGGACCCATTGGATAGTTATTGTATTTCTCACAATTAACTATCCATGGTGTAATGATCAAATACATATATAGGCAGCTAAATCAAGAGTAATTCTTTGCCACTCTAATACAGAATTCCCACAAAAAAAAGAATTACACCATGTTAAAGAATGTGATAATCCCCTATCTGTTTCTAAATGGCTGACTGTGGAGCCTTAAGAAACTGAATTCCTTTCTCTTCTTTTTCAGTTTTTAATAATAACATTTAGCTATTCTTTCTTAACATAATACAAGTATACATAATTATACTGATCATATCTACCTTCCATTTCCTCCCTAATTCTCTCAATATGATTCCCAACACATTTCCTTTCATATTTTTATATTTTTAAAATAATCAACATTTTAATTTTTTTAAAACATTATTTTTTAAGATTGTCTTTTTTCATTTTACATTCCAAACCCAGTTGCCTCTCACTCCCTCCACTTTCCTCCCTTCCACCCATCCCATTACCCCATCCGTTCATCAGAGAGGGAAAGGCTTCCCATGAGGAGTCAACAATGTCTAGCACATTGCTTTGAGGTAGAACCAAGACCCTCACCACTTTGTCCAGGCTGTAAAAAGCAATCCTCCAGAGACAAAAGATTTCAAAAAGTTAGAATAAGCAGTAGGGATAAATTCTGGTCTCATTGCCAGTGCCCCACAAGCTGGCCCAGTCATACAACTGTCACCTACATTCAGAGGGCCTAGTTTGGTCCTATGCTGGTTTCCTTGTTGTCAGGCCAGAATTGGTAGGCTCCCATTAGCTCAGGTAAGCTGTTTCTGTGGGTATCCTCATCATGGTTTCTGATAAAAATATAATTAAGTAATTTTACCCTTTACTTCCCTTTCTATAACCACTTTAAATACATCCTCTTTTGCTTGAGAGATATTGGAAGAATGAAAGAGAAAAAGCAAAATGTTGTGATCTTTACTCTTCTTAATTCTCGCTTGTCTACTTCTGTGTATGATTCTCATTCCTTTTGAATGTACTTTTAAAGACAATGAGCTCTCCTCATTCCCAAAGCTCAAAGCATCATCATATTGCAAGTGAATTTTATTTCAAGCATTCACTTGCTTTGATTTTACACACCTGACTGTCATCTCCATCAATCTATGTGATATTCTCAACTATTTATGACTTTCTCCTTTTCTGTAAATTAAAATTCATGACACTGATTCCTGGTTGGAACAAGTATAGGCAATGCAAACCTATACTCCTGGATAAGGTTTTGGCTGTTTGGCTAAGAACGTTTGCTTTCTTATTCCTTTTAAAGTGATGTTATCTCAAGCCAAATTAAAATACTTTCAAATTTAGACTTCAATTATTCTCAGACTATCTGTTTAAATGTAACTAAAGGCATATCATTTGTAACATAGGTATCCCTTTGTATTTTAACCACATGCTTATCTGATTCCAGCCATTTGTCTTCAAGTGTGTATGTACATAACTGTATTTTTAGCCTCTTAGTTACCTGGTGTTCAATACTATAGTGACAGTAAGATGTTTTCCACATTATATTAACCTGTAAAACAGTTAATACTATATACATGCTCTGATATACTTGACAGTAAAGTTGTTGTTGGACACACTCGTACTGATTGATAGGGAGGGGCTTGAAGAACTGACTGTCCCTCATGGGAAGAACTAGTGAATTACTGCCAAGGTAGCAAAACAATTTTTAATAGATTAAACTTTGGATGGCAAGGAAATTACATGCGTAATTATCACTGGAGGTAATCTTTTGTTTATCCAGTTTATATGATAAAGTGGTTCCATGAAAGCATATTTCCTTTAGTATTTCATATTTATACTGTATTTGTTCATATTCTGGGGCATCTCAAGAAATTTTATACTTTAAATTGGAATCAGCTTCTAATATTTGAATCATAATATTTGCAATAATAAGTTTCCTCACACAGTTCAGTAAGAGAGATTACTTTGAAAATATGTACTATGTTATGAAATGGAAAATGCGTACATGGAAATGTTATATCCTTTCTTTAAGTTTCATCCTTGGTCAACATCATGATGCATGTTTAACAACAAGGAATAAGACTCAAGTTTCATAGGTATTTGTAGGTAAAATTTGTTGACTCTAACCTTCGTTATTCTCAGAGATCCCAATAGCAATTAGCTGATGAGTAGACTAACATAATATCTGCTGTATCAAGAAGAAGAAATTTCTTAGTCTCAATCATACTAAAAATAATATAAGGATAAATAATTATTAACATTGATACTATATGACACCACAATGATTTATAAAAATTAAATTAGAAAACCTATAATCTATGTACAAACATCTATATCATATAGTAGGTAAAAATGGTATAGATTTTGATTAGATTTCTCATTCAGAATATAGTTCTTAAATTTAAATTATGTGATTGTTTTACAAGCAGGAATGTAGTTTATGTGTATCTTAAAAACTTCAGCTTAACAAAGCTCACAAAATAAAATTCAAATATGAAAAACTCCCCACACTCAAATAACTTTGTCATGCTGACTTATCAAAATAAAAATAGTGTGCAAGCCCATAAAAATGTGAAGCATTAATTGTAGTTAATGACTAGACTAGATGTTTTATTTTCAGTATCTTTTTTGAGAGGTCAGATTCCTTTTCATTCCTTCACTTATATTTCACGTGTTTGTATGTTCTCCCTGGATGTATGACTGTTCACCAAATATATTCCTGGTACCTGCAGACAGCAGATCACCTGGCACTGGAATATAGATAGTTGTGAGCTACTATTTGGATGATTTAAATGGAATCTATGATCTCTGGGAGAGCAGGCAGTACTCTTAATAAATGAACTAGCTCTCAAGCCCATGTTCACGTTTTTTAGAAAAGCAGATGGGAGGCTGAAGATATCACTCAAGAGTTAAGAGAGGTTATGCACCTGTAGAAGACAATCATTTGTTTATCTGCGTCCATGTCACACATCTCGAATTCTTCTGAGTTTAATTCAAGGGCATCTGATGCTGTCTCTATCTTCCCGTTCCTGCAGTCTCACACATTTATTCAGATCCATAGGGAGTACTATTTTAAAGAAAATATGACAAATATATATGCTGTAATATTCACCACACCAACGAAAGGACTTGTTTTAATTTCCAAAATTGCAACACAAGCAGGGTTGTTATATATGTTGATTTATCTACAGTAGAAAGGCCTATAATATGCCCGTTGTACTGAGTTCATTATGAACAGTTTCTTTTTTCTTCCTATAAGTGTTCTAGCTTGACTAATAGATTTTGTGGCCATGTAATTAAACATCATCTGGAAAGATTAAAAAGGAAAAAACTCTGATCCAATTATTGTTGCCAGTAGTTGCATTCTTCTGAGATCATCCATCGAGTTATAGACAAAAAATGAATGTTTAAGACTATAAAGTAAAATGAAGTTCCTGTCTTATTCAGTCATTTACTGCCAATAATTTTTCTGATGAGGTTTGGGTCTTTGTATCTTTTGTATGTTGTATACTGGAATTTAGACTTTCATCATCTTACACAGGTCTTCTGCAGATGTGTGGGTTACTGTATGCACATCTATTCAATGCCCAGAAGTCAGCATCTTATGTCTCTTTCCACCACAAATTGTTTTTTAAGGACATTTCTACCCAATCTTGCATTATGTTTCCTAAACCTTGATTTGCTAGCGGTTTACATAAATGACTCATCTACAGCTGAAAAATCATAGTTATTTGTATTCTTTAATTTGAGCAGGCATGATTTTCTGTATTAACAATTACCGAGTTGAAAAAATAAGCTTCCCTAAAAAGCTTGGATTTAGCACATATCTAGAGGTATAAATCTAAATTATTTATCTGGGAATATTTAGTAAAAGAACTGTCATTTTTTTCTTGTAAAGCCTGTGATATTTTCAGCTATATGATTTGATCAGGTTTATGGTAACGGAGATGAAGCAAGATTAATATACAATCAGAAAGTCATTGGTACGCACCATAAATATCATATCAATATTTCACCAGTGAACACATTTTGCCAATTACATCATTATTGTGACATGCTTGTGTCAGAAACCATTGATATCTGTCCTTGTTTAATATATTGCTGCACTATAAAAGAAACCCAGTGGTGAAAATTTGCTGGTCAGTTACAGATCGAATTCTCCTTTTCCTGCATCCTAAAAGAATACTATTATCTATATTTAATTTTAATTTAATCCTGCTAGAGTGCACAATAGGAAAAACTTGCAAAGGCCTGCGTTATTTGGGATAATTCTGCTATTTTTTTATGAATGCCTCTAAAGTAGTTATCTTTGAAAAAGCAGCATTCAAAATTGACTTCTATCCTAGTATTGCCAATTTCAGGAATACATATTAGTTTTCCTTCTTTGTAGTCTTTCATTCAGAAAAGGATGTCAGTTCACCCATCTATCTGTCCAAATGATAGAGTCCTGATAGTGTTTGTAGTTTTTCTGACACTCTCAATTTTGCCAGAAATGTCAAATTTAAGGTTCCCGTTTAATTTTTATGACTCTGATCTCAAATTATGAGTATCCTTTTTCTTCCTTTGTGCTGTACTAGGAGCTAGAGTGACCCAGGACTAATTTAGGTGCCCAGATGAAAAGACAAAGGGCTGTGTGGTGATGGCACACACCTATAATCCCAGCACTTGGGAGGCAGAGGCAGGCAGATCTCTGTGAGTTCGAAGCCAGACTGGTCCACAGAGTGAGGTCCACGACACGCTCCATAGTTACATAGAGAAACTCTGCCTCGTAAACATACAAGAACAATTTTTTTTAAAAAAAGGAACAAAAGAAAAATAAACAAAGAGAATGTTTATTCTGTATGTTTGTTCAAAGACCTACTTGTGAAGCCTCAGTCTGAGACTGAGATTGGTTCATTAATAGAGCAGTTAAGTTTTCCATTCCGGGTATCCTAGCTCTTTTTTATGAACGGCTGTGTTTTTCAGTCTTTAGGCTGTTGTGTCTGAGGTTTTCTGTGTTGTCTTTCCTAACACTGTCTGACTCAGCTCCCTGCTGACCTGGCCCACTTTACCCCTGCAAGTACTATATATAATACTATACATTTTAATGAACTTACAAAGCATAAGTCAACAGCTTGGGCATGAACTTCCAGTTCCACTTATTTGTCTTCATTATTTCTCATTCCTCATCCATCTACTAAACACCTTGCTGTTAAAATTCTTATTTATATGGGTTCAAGTCAGGAATCCATGTGACGGATGGCTTTTGGTTGTGGTTGATGCCTTATTTTTGAAATTACTTCATTTGGAATTTTTTATTTGGCTCATGGTTTACCACTTTTCTAATTTGAGTAGTCAAAATTTCACTTGCTGCTAGAACCATTTCTTTATAGAATGAACTCTTAGAAGGATACCACCATGTTTCCAAGTATCAAGCAGCCTTTATTCTAACTTGACTTAAGAAATGATAATAAAGATTTGGTATTTTTTTTACAATATTTAACTAATACATAGAAACTGAATGTAATATTTCTATGCATGTCTATTGTATCATGTTAACTAACCTTAAAGTATGTATCTTCTAAGCATTTATATTTTTCTTATAGCTCTTTATGTACTGTATGTTCTCTTTATTTGCAAAAACCATATTGTACAATCATACATCAGAATTTGCTCTTTTCTTCCCGTAGCTTGCTCTATGGATCACTTTTATTTTCCCTAAAGCCTGTATTCTCCTAGGTCTCTAAGAACAACCATGCTAATTGTAGTCGCTATTGAATTCTTCCTTTCATTGTCCTCATTGAAAAGATTGATTTCTTTGTTGTCATTCCTTCTTTGTTTTTTACAGGATTGGGTTCTGCTAATTTCATGCAGTGTTCCACATAATATGGACTCCTTATCATTTATTCTACATCAGCCTGGGAAGTTTGCACAGTTAAAGTGCAAATTATTCTATATTTCGTGCATGTGATTATCATTATTTCCTTTGGAGATTTCAAAGATAATAAATATTAATCCCTTACAGAATTACTTTAATAATCTTCCCCAAATTTTGTTGGATTAGGATAAGGGTTCCATTTTTTTATTTGAATTATTTGTTTTCTTAAAATACATTTAGTTTGTGGCATTTTTTTTCTAATTTATTGCACTGTATAGGTAGGTCATTAATAAAATAAAAGTAAACATTCATCAAAAGCACAGACTGATCAAAAGCAATCCAGAATTTCCATAGAAGAAGCTGTCAGTTCCCTCTTATGTCTAATACTTGTAACAAAGATCACAGAAACTGGTGAACTTGTGCCATGGTATTTAAGTTGCCATTCACAGTGATGGATGTACATTAATCAACTTGTCAGTCCCCAAATCAACAAAATGTACTTTAATATGTATTTGTTTGAAGTATTTATTCTGTAGCAAGGTATAACACCATATAAATATTTCTTTCTGATATATTTATGCCATGAATAATATAAAGTCATTTGCCTTTCAATCATAGCATCAATTTGAACCAGGAATAGATGTGAATTTTATATGCAAATGAAGAAAACTCAAAAGATAATTGGATTTCTTTGCTCTATAATGGAGATTCCACTTAATATCTTATTTCAATTTCAAAGCTAAACATGCAGAAAGCTTTGGTTAGAAGCAGGAGGTACTCTTCCTTGACACTATAGGGACTAGAAGAATATTTTGTCAAATTTCTTAGTGATTAATTTTATAAATAGTCAAACTCTCTGATCCTCTGAATATTATTATTATATTCATTATGCCAAATCTTGGTAAAAATTGGGTGGATTCCATTTGTACAGAACATTATTGAGCATGCAAAACTATTATCAATATAAAATGCATGATATTGGAAAGGGAGGTTTGTAGCATTAGGAACAGGTAGTTGCTTGATTTTACAGTGTTTTCCAAATGACATGAAAAGGATAAAGACAACAGTAAATGATTTCGTATTTAGCATTTGACTATTGCAAAGCTACTCTTAATAATTTGTGGAATTATTTTTAATATATATATAGAGAGAGACTGCCAAAGAATGTTATAATTTATCACTGTATTAAATATTAATTCAATTTTTAAGTATATCTATAATTGGTGATTTTTATATCTGATTTCATGTGTTATAGAATACTAGTCATAAAATACTATATGTAATAATTAAAACAGACCAAGGCTTATAAGAAGCAAAGTATGAAATTACTGATACACTTGCTTATCCAAAGCTCTTAAATTTGGCCTGTATAAAATTAATTTTGTATGACTTCAACAATATATTTGATATACCACTTTTTCTGGGATAATTTTGATTTATCTTATATTATTGTAGGATGGATTCTGCAAACATATGGCAATTTCTGGTCAGGAACATGAGGCTAATTTGGAGCCCTATCATGAGACAGTCATATTTGAGCCTGGAATCAGCCTAGCCCCTTTCATAGCAACCTTTATGTCCTATGCAAGGATATCGCCCTGAAAGTCTTTAGCAACATTATTAGCTTTCCTTTGTCAATAACATTACACTGTAAAATACATTACAACACAGAATTCATTCTGTGAACCCACATCTCAAATACTAATTAATTCCTTGTCCTAACAGAAACTGTCTGTCACGATCAGATCATGTAGTTCATTTCATCTCATTAAGCTTTGGTCATCTATGTTATCACCTTCTTCATCCTGTTCACACAAAGGACCCTCGATGTCATAGCAATATTAAAAATAGGCTACTGCAAAAGGAACTTCATTAAAAGCATTTTTCTCAGATCCAAATATCTATATTTAAACTTTTTAACTCCTTTTTTAACATAGAAATTATACGTTATAGGCTGCCTTATTGTGGGTTTGAATATATTTGTTTTTCTTTTACATGAGTTAACATATGACTGTAATATAACCCTTCTCAAAAACAATAGCAAGGGATAGTAATGAAGGAAAAAACGTGTTGGTACACAGCTTCATGAGAAAAAGTGACAAATGAGTGCTGTCTCCAAACTAGAAATGAATACCAGGCAGTCTAAAGCTCTGAGTTTACAGTGGAGGGGATAAAATCAATGCAAGGTGCAGATCTTAGTTGGGATACAAATGCCAACTTTGCACTCACAGTGATGGGGGATGCACTCACACAAAGGCTCTGAGCAGTCACTGGTATGGCTGCAGCAGGTTCTCAGAAGGCCCTTCCACTTACTAATTAAGTATCTGCTACTGATTCAGGGAAAGGCAGATCCATTGCTGTCAGCGCTTGTGCATTTTGTATGCCCTTGTGACTCCACCAGGTTCAAATGAGTCCCAAAACACAACCAAAGGTTATGAATTTTAGGAAAGGAGTGAGGGAGAAGAGGAGTTGTTGATAGAAATGGAAGGCAGAGAGGTGAGAGTGTGAGAATAATCAGAAGCACTATAAACATATACGACAGTTGTGATTAAATGTAATGGGAAGGCATACAAAGAAACTGCCTTTGAACAATCTCTGAGAAAATAAAAGAGAAGAAATAAAAAAGCGAGAGAATGATAGAGACAAACAGAGGCTGCAATGAAACTCCCCATCATTCTTTATAGATAGGGGCTGAATATTTGTTATTTTGTGTTTGCTCAGTCCTACGATTGGCAGAATGAACACATCTTATACTGTCTGAATCTTTTATAAAAGTCTCCTTTGAAAGACAAAATATTACCGGCCTCTCACATTTAATGATAAGGTGTGGAAGTACAGGAGGTAGGTTTATAATGCATTCCTCTCAATTATTTGTTTGTTGAAATTGTCCTTGTCTGATATTCATCAGGAAATCCCTTCTACAGGGAGATAGATGGGGAGGTGGCAGAAAAATGTTCAGTGATGCAGAATGTTTCTCTTCAAAGAAGTGTCCTCATATTAGAATTAAAAGCATTTAACCTCTACAGATGAGAGACTGCTCCTGAACAAGAATTAAATGTCTCCAAGAGGGAAAATCTGTAAATATGAATCTTGATGTTTATTTATATTAGCCTAAAACCTGGGAATGGTCATATGTTACTGTTCTTCCCAGACAGAAGTGAGAAGAAAATGCTTCTGTGTATGTGGAGTGTCAAAGAGTGGCCTGTGATCAATATTAAGTTTCTTGACAACAAGAAAACTGAAACTATCATATTAAGATGTGAAAATAGCTCTGTCAGCCACATTAAACATACTCAAATTAAATCTTCTACATTATTGTTGGAAATTTAATTCAAACCTGACAATGTATCTTTCTCCTTCTATGAAAAGAAACAGTCACTTTGAACATACTCTTTTGTGAAACATTTTCAAATTAATGTAAATCAACATAATACACTATGAAACAAAGTCAAATCAATTGAAGATGATGTTCAGAAATATCAAGATATTTGGGTCTTCCCTGTCATCCTCTGGCAGTCCTTCAGAACGAGAAAGGTCTCCTTTTACATATTTAAAGTCTGTCATGTTCCTATTCTCATTTGCAGTGTCAGTTGGGGACACAAGTATTGGCTGAACTGTTCAGATCACCAGAAACAAGTGAAGCAAACTCACTGGTTCTTGCGTTTCTATTCCCATTGAAGAAATATTTATCTCAAGCCACCTCTCCATAGCTGCAATGTTTGGCATATCACTAAAATCTATTTTAAAATAGAACACATTTAATAATATTTAAAACTAACACTAGTTCAGAGATATGCATATTTTATTAAGCAATGTAGCTGTAAATTGTCTGCACATTGACTATGTAAAGATGTAATTTCTAATATTTATTATATAATTAACATCTTTTTATTTTACTACAAATCATGCAAGAGTCATCCATGAATATAATTTGGTACTTATAGTTAACAAGAAGTTGGGGAATTTCGTATTTGTAATTCATCTTTATTTAGAAGGTTTTGCTGAAATTAAATTCTTTAGAGGTACACCATCATTTATGATGTACAAGGAGTATTTTGAGGAGAAAGAAGCTTAAGACATTGAATTACTATCTGAACCCCAATATTTTGAGGCAGTAAAACTATTGAAGGATTTAGTAGTCCAGTGGGAAGAAAAACAAATAAATACAAAAAAATAATGAAAATGTGGTAATAAATTGATCTTAGTATTTTTGAATTCTGAAGGAGCAGATAAATATATAAATATAGCCACAAAGAAACCTTTCTTGAGGTACTATAAATGACCATACAGTACAATGTATTATTTTCAGAAATCTTACATAAAAAGTAGTGTACAATGTTTATCCTTCCATGATTTAAAAAAATGCTGTAATTAGTTACTAAAGGTGAAGTCTGCGTTCTGTCATTTGTAATTTTCTGTTTGAAGAGCCAAGGAAGATATAAATAAAACACACACACTCTCATCTGGACTAATAACTGACAGAAGGGAGTGCAGCGCAAAGACTTATAATCATTAATTGTACATACATGATCATTACCTGTGGCAGAATGTCAAAGTGTTATCTTGTTTTAATTCAGTTTGAAATATAGTGAGGGTAATGTAGAAGGTGTAAGTTAGTTTCAGGTTGTTTTATGGTAATCCTATAAAAGTGAGAATGATGTTTCTCTTAGAAGATACATTAATATTATATTGATGTATGTGATTTCAGATGCTTTTGATGTTAGTCAATAGAGTGTTATTTTATGATGACATAACAACTATGATTACTCACTGCCCCATCATTATTTTGTGTTTAAATTGCTTACTTCTTAGTATTATTCTTTTCTGAATATGAAATTGTAAGATATAGTATACGATTATTCTAAAAGTAAATTTTAAAATGTACTGTTAGTTTAACTAAAGTTTAGGAATAGTTTCACAAGCTTAATTTTGCCTCAAAAATTATACTTATATTCTCTCTTGTAGAAATGAAGTTCTACTATTACAATAATATTTGATCAAAATATTGCTGTTTCTCTCAACTTCAGTGTTTTCTAATGGAAATGAGTATATGCCCATTTCGTAGGTAGCTTAAACCCATTATTGGCGATAAAGACAAAAATAGGAATTGAGATAGGAATAAAAAGTTATAAATATGCATTACTAAACAGTCATGACATTATTTAAGACCGTCTTACTAGGTCCTGTTGTGATGTGGCAGCATTACGAGAAGCTCCATGTTTTATTAAAAATAGAACAAAAGACTGAGCTGTGATTATAACTACTCCTGTTCTAATAGAAGTCTAGAAATGGCTGTCATCACAGTCCCACAAAATCTAGATAATGGCTGAAATGCTGTAGAAAATTTTAAATTATTAAAAATGATTTGCAAGCAATCATACTTCTTAAAATATTACACAGTAACTACCCATCAATACCTCTTCTGCTACTCATTTAACCAACGGCAAGAAATCTGAGTCCTTGTTTTTCTTTTGCTTCATATTATAGAAACTTTGCTGTGAAGTGCTAACAATTCATTGGCTCAGATCTAGAAAAAAAGGGCATCTTTTATAATCAGAGGTTTATATGAGATTGCTAAGGGCAAAACATCAAATCTAAGTTGCAAACGTGATGTTAGGTCCACCTCTCTCTGAATCCTCAGCAGGTCTTCCCTTAGATTTACAGGATCTGATTACCCCAGGTGTTGCTAGGCTTGAGGCAACATCCTTTCTGCTTTTGTGCAGGTGTGCCTCTGCTCATTCTCTTCGGTGCTTGTATGTGACTAAGGATAAGTTTGAGTTTAAATATTTCTTATACGGTGGTCAAAAGTTATATTGAATTTTTTTCTCTAAATCCAGATGTGCTTGAAGCATTGGTTAATTTGCTTATTGTCTCAAGACCCCAATTTCAAGAATGATAACTTCATGGAGAATGTGCTTTGATTTCATACATTTCTGAATAGTTTGTACTCATTAAGACCTGCAAGATAAATGCTGTTTAAGAGTAATATTAGAATTTATTTCAGCAGTTAATTTTCAAGAAATAGATTTGCTGTTTCTGTGTCCCCACTTAAATGTAAGGAGCTTTGAGAAATACATTTCACTAAAATTACTAGTTCTATGCACCATATATAAATGTAGATTGGCACAACTAAGCATTACAAGTACACGAAAATAAACTGTAAAGAGCAATGAAAACAAACACACACACACACAAAAAAGGAAAAGAAACAAAGCAAAACATTTTGTCTTGAGGACTGGGGAGACAGTTAAAGGCCTTGGATGTTTTGCCATGCAGGCATGATTACTGAATTGATCAACTATAACTCATGGAAAATAACTTGTTGATGTCAGGTAATAGGCTTGCATTCTGAGAGCTGGGGAGGCAGAGACAATTGGATCCTCAGAGTTAGCTAACTGTCCCCCTGCCTTGTCTTTATATCTCAGGCATCTGAGAGATTCTGTCTCAATAAGCAAGGTGGGCAGTGGCTGAAGAATATCATCAGAAACTGATCGCTGTCCTGAAACCTCATGTGCAAATATATGCACATATGTCAACACACAAACATATGTCCACACACAAAGATATGTCTATACACAAACATATGTCCACACACAAACACTGGAACACATAGGAACACCGACACACATACACAGGTATGCAGATACACACACACATCCACACACAAACTCACACAAGCCAGAGAAACTTAGAATATAGCATGTTAGCTTAAGATTAGTTGTGCAATATGTAAATTTAATTAAAGATGAGAATTAGATAATTATTGCTTATTAATAAATCTGTTGTATTTTCCAGAATTTATGGCAATTATGATTTATTTATTATATAAGTGTACAAAAAGAAGAAATAATAAAATTCAAATTTTTATATTCACTCAAAATACAAAATTGTTCATAGGTTTTCAGGTTTTAAAGTTCGTAAGAAAAAATAAGCACATCATGGGAATGATATATTTAGAATAGGAAGGTAAAATATTATGAGTAAAACGATAGAAGCACACAAGAGTTGGAGACCAGTATAACTGATTTTAGTGAAACTTTTCACTGATATTTATTTAAAAACTAATTGGAAACATTTGGAAAAAAAGCCTTCAGTCATTAAATATATAATCACATAATTTTTATGTTATCTCAGTGAAAATTTAAACATTGGAATATTTCTGTGGGAGATGCTTCATTGTACTAGAGAATTGTGCAGTGACTGCATTTGGGATACAATATGCATGAGCACACTCCACAAATGTTTTGTTTGCAGGTAGAGTTATCAATGGGCACATTGCATTAAGCATAACTTAGCAAGGTGTTGTGATAATATAGACCAGATGTGGAGCCTTCTGCTTGTGATTCTTAATTGCAAGATATAATTTAGAGTAGTAGTAAGTATACATAAAAATTCTTCCTCATTAATTCTACCCTGTTATTTCCATATGTACAAAAAGCTCCTAGAAGAAAAATAATTGTAAAGCTGTTGCTGTTGGCAATATCAAAAGTAAGAGATTATGATCTACCATAACTTACATAAATTATGAGCATAATAAATAGCTTATTGTGTACTCTAGAAAAATATAATACATATAATTTATATTAAATATTTAGTTTTAATAACTAAGTGCATAATGTTAATTTATCAAAATTCACTGTTAAGTGAAATACCACTATCTGTAAAAAGTTAGAAAAAAAACCAAAGACAATTGGATATTTTATATGTTGTAATGATTAAACACTACTAATATCATACAGTGCCACTTGATTGATCAAATTCTATAGTGTGTATACATGTAAAATATTTTAAAATGTAATATTTTAACAAGCCTCCATCTAATCAGAAAGAATAATCTGCCTGAGAAAAAAGGTATCATGATATAAGCTTTAGATTATACCTTTACTCCATCTGTGATGTGATTTTTTTAAAAAAATCATTTTCTAACATGGTCTGGATATGATTTTCTAGAGATAGTATACAGTTAATAGTGCTGATTATTGGTTGAAAGTGTTTCTAAGTATTTACATATGTGATGGCAATTTCACATTAAACATTTTAGCCATTTGGCAGTGCAAATGGAAACCACCCTTTTCTGCCTTGTCACAAGTCATGGTAAGCATATTTGCACTCCACACATGCATCACACACACACACAATTTGATAATAAATTGAAAATAAAAAAATATTAGTAATATTCAAACTTTAATTATATAGATTCTTTTATTCATAAAATGTACTAAGGGATCACTACTGCATACACTAGAGGGAAAGATGTACTTTAAATACAGCAAAGAATATTCTGTATTAAAAGTGCACAGTGTCGATACTAATTTCCTTTGACACTAATGTACATGGGTAATTCTGTAAAAATAAATTTATACTAAGTTCTGAGTAAAATATATGAAACCATAAAATATGAGAATCTATCAAATAATAGATAAAATAAGCTAAAAATAATGTGGACTCAAACATAATTTTAGCATGAACACCTAAGTATGTGAATGAGATAAATGTATAATTTCACGTTTTTTGTTTGCTTGTTTGTTTTTTGTTTTCAAGGCAGGGTTTCTCTGTAGCTTTGGAATAATTTGACATTTTATTCTAAACAGTGATAGATCTATGTAATTTGATCTATCAACTAGAACTGTATAATATTAGTAGTGTTTAATCATCACAACTTATTAATTGCAAAATTTCTTTAAGTTAGGAAGTGCATTTCACTGCTGAAAACCAATAACATAAAAACAAATTTTCTGTGATCTGTTATTTTCTTCTTCTTGCCGTTTTGATTTGGGTAAGTTGAAATCTTAAAGTTTATTTGATTGACAGTTCTTCAATTGCTAAGGATGACGACAAAAGAAATATAAAAACACAGCATACAATATTTTATGTGAGACAATGAGCATCATTCTAAGAGGCAAGTTCAAGCACTAGGGATCATCATAAAATCCTCAGTGGGATTTCATATGAGTAACTTAACAGCAAACTCATCTAAAAGTTTTAGAACATAAAGAAGAAAAAGCACACAAAAGGAGGAGAAGGCAAGAACTAGTAAAGTTCAGAAGCTGAGATCAATAAAATAGGAACAATAATGGCAAATAACTAAGAAAAATCTTTGAGCAAATCTGTCAAATTGATTTACACTTAATAAAATTAATTGATACAAAAATAAGTTACAAATGCACAAATTTAGAGATGAAAATGGGCATATTACAATAAACATCAAGGAAATCCTAAGACTTATGAGGACATATTTTAGAGACTGTACCCAATCAAATTGGAAACTTGAAGACATGGATACATTTCTTGACATATACCATATACAAATGTTTGATCAAGATTAGAAGCATCAATTAATTTCTCCAATCCAAAGTGTCCTTTGTCAGATTTCTTAGCCATTTTTTTTAGAACTTTATAGAGATCTAGGCCCATTTGCTGAGTGGGTCATTTGGGGTTTTTGTTATGTTTGTAATCTTAATTATTTATACATTCTTTATATAAGTCATCTGTAAGGTGTTTAGCAAAAATTCTGTCACATTCTGTGGGTTTCCTCTTCAGTAATGTGAATATTTCCTTGTTGGGAGCAGTGAGACCCCAGATCCTTAAAACAACTTGTTTTCCCCTGATCTGAGTGCCTACAGCTGCTCTGAGCAGGAGACCTTCAGAAGTTCCTGATGGCAGGAGACTGGTTTTTGGTGGGTTTGGCTGGGCCATGGCTATCTCTATATAATCTGCCCCTGAACTCAATAAAGGGGGCATTTTTTGGGGAATTCAAGGATGACCCATGTTGCTGTCTCTCTGTGTGGGACTTCATAAAACTTAACCTTTGACCCAAGAACCTGCTTTGTCCATTGCTCAGCAGGTCACTCATTCTCTCTCACATTCTTCCTGCCACGACTTTCCACATCAAGAACATTGTGAAATCTTCTTCTCCCCTCCCCTCCTCCCCTCCTCCCCTCCCTCCCCCTCCTCCACTCCCCTCTCCTCCTCCCCTATCCTCTCCTGTCCTCTCCTCTTTTCTCCTCTCCTCTTCTCTCCTTTCCTCTTCTCTCCTCTTTTCTTCTCTTCTCTCCTCTCTTCTCCTATCCTTTTTTCTCTTCTACCCTCCTCTCCTTTCCACTCCTCTCTTCTCCTTTCATTTCCTTCCCTTGGCCTCTATCCCCTCCTCTCTCTTATCATCTTCATTCTTCTCCCTAAATCCCCTTATCTCCAGGAACCTACATAGCACTGAGTAATTTTTACTTTTTCCTACATATTTTATTTTTTTCTAAGGCCATTTCGGCTGTGATTGTTGTTGAATCATTCCTTTGTAGTGATGTAAGAACTGCCCACTAATTACATTAAATATCTAGCATTATACTATTTATTATTTATTTTCACATATTTTGCCACATAAAAACAAATATTTTTGGCCATCAAAGATTAGGACACACAAGGACATGTTCAACCTTGTAAGTTAAACAGTGTCTGTAGTCTCAAAATATCACAAAATAATTTGCATCAGATGAATTTGAAAATGAAAAATTACTAGGTAGCTAAGAAAATAATTTAAAATAATCTCTGTTTCCTGTTGTGCTCATTATATATAAATGTTGAGTCTGTAAAATTAACGATAAACTTTCTGAACTTTTTCCTAGTCAATTGAAACTATATTCATTTATTAAAGGGTAGTTTAGAGTTCATTTAATATTGGGCTCACAATATTTAATGACCATTCATGTAAACAATTGTGCATCTGAACACATCTTATTTATAGACAACCTAATGGGCTTAAAAATTTATGGCCAGATAATTTTGGAATCATTCACATATTTTCCAAATCATTGGGAGTCATCTCAGGACAACCTTTCTTCTAATTATGCCCTTTCCAGTATTGAACAGTATAATATTCATTCCTATTCCTCTTGAAATCTTAAGAACAATACATGGGGGTTTGTCTGGAAGAAAACTTGCAGAGGAAACTATCTGAGGCATTGGAAAAGGCTTAAGTAACAGAACCTAATGTGTAAAATAATTTGTATTCTAGTCATTTCTGTGGTATATAATCGTGTACTGTATGCAGCTAAATGAGTCTGTTGTCTGGCTGTAATGAATATCTACATCCATCCTAACAGTTAATGAGGAATAAATGACTTATTATCCTTGAATAGCTGTATCTAAATAGCTCAACAACAAAAACAGAATATTAAAATGTGTAGCTAAGATAGATCATAAATGATAATGAACTCACTCAGTTCATTAATTAATTTTTTAAGCATGAGGAAGTGCTCTTCCTGAGTTTAAAACCAATACTGGTGTGAGTTCATGCACAATGACACATTTTTGAGCTTGCATTTTCAAGTAAATATGATTGCAAATGCATCATTATGTGTTTATAAGGATACATGTGTCTATATGTATGTATATATGCACACACATTTGAAAGCAGTTCATAAAGATGGCTTGTTATTAAAATAACTTTTAAGTTTATATTAAAAACATAGAAATTCACATTTTATATAATCATTAATGATCTGTGAGTTTTGAAAGAAGGTACTCTCTTGTCATAAATGTTGGTTCCTAGTACATTAGAAATTCTTCATCTCCTTTCCTTTGATCAACATCTGCTCATATATCCTACCCCAAACCTTGGTTACTGATCTTTTTTTCTTTTGCCCTTTAAAATCTATTTAATTTAGATATTAAATATATGTATGAAATACATTCTAGCCACATTCAACCTCTATCTTCTTTGATATCTCCACTGATCCAGTGTCACTCCTAACAGGGTACTATCACGTTATCATTGTCCCATGCCCAAATGTCAACTCTTTGGTTTTTCAGCCTGCTCAGTGTAGTCAGAGTTGTGTTCATTGACATGTTACCTAGAAAATCTTGGTCCAAATTTAATATCTAATGCCAAATCTAGTCTCTATAGTAGGGTTTCCCAGTAAAACAATGGGGAGTATTAATACAAATGGCAATGTGGAATGTAAAAGCCCAGCTCACGACAATTCAATGGAAAGATTATTGACTGACAAAGAGACGATTCCTTTGTTATTTTGTCCAAAAATGTGATTACTCTTGACAGTGTCCTAAAAGTTTCGAGGGTTTAAAATAAAAAGTGTTGGATTAAAGTCCTTTGGCAGCAGACATTTCAAGACAACCTATTATTGACTGACCCTTCTCTGGTGATTGTTAGTGACAGTTTTTTTTTTTTTTTTAGCAGATCTTCATTGAATAGAAACAAGTATGGGAAAAATAAATGTAAAATATACAATGTGGGCACGGGGAAGAATACCATAAAATGTAAGGTTGATGCTTAAATTCTGTGAACAACATAATAAAGTTTAAGAAATATCTGGTACTAAGTGAAATACAGGGAGTGGCCACTTCAGGGCATGACCCCACTCAGCTATGCATCCACCCTGAGAAAAAGGATTAAAGGGAAGCTTAAGCAGCAAGGAAATGATTAACAACAGACAGCTGAAGGCCTGCTCCCCACTCGACCTAAGAATCATCAGGCACCCCTCTGTTCCCAGGAGAGGTAAATTGCTTCACCACTTGAGAGGAGAGTCTCTCCTTATCTCAGTCCCTTCTCCTTTAGATCTGACACCATGGTTGACTCTGACTGGTGCTCTCCACTACCTGCCTTTATATAAGAGAAAGGGGGATCTGTTGGGAGCCGTTTCCCCCTAAAAATCATTACAGGAACCATCACCCTGGGGAGCCTGCAGGGAACCCCACACCCATAATTGTGCTAAGAATAGTTCTATCGCCCCACACCCAATTAAAGCTGTTAATGGAAAAATAAATAAATAAATAAAATCCCAACAATAAAAAAAAAAAACAGACAGCTGATGCAGATGTAAGTGAAGTAGAGTCCCAGGTTCCCTCTTCAGGATAGAACTTGGCAGCTTCTGTTACATGGTTTTGGTTTAAGAGTTACAAATATGGAGGGGGAATTTATATTGAGGTCTTTGATCCACTTGTAATTGAATTTGTGCATAGGGATAGGTAGGGATCCATTTGCAGTTTTCTACATGTTAATACCCAGTTATGCCAACACGAGTGTTGAAGATGCTTTCTTTTTCCTTGTACAATTCTGGCTTCTTTGTCAAAAATCGGGTGTTTATGGCTGTGTGGATGAATGTCAGGTTCTTCATTCAGTTTCATTCCATAGATACACAAGTCTGTTTTGCTGCTAATACCCTCTGAATGTTGCTGACAGCTGCGTGGTGCAATCATTTTGTGAAGCCACTAGCAGCAAAACAAGAGTTTATCCTTTGTGTGGTGAATGAAGTAGCTTTTTGGATCCCATTTCCTTTGGTGGAATAGAATAGCATGCTCAGCCTTAATTCAGGGGGCAGGGTATTGGTCCGGCTTTAATTTAATAACTCAGACTTTGTTGACTGTCATGAGATTCACATTGGGTGGTTCTGTCAAGGTCCCACGTTGGGGTGATATCTGTTGGGATCTAGCCTTGACAAATATGTATGTTCCAGGGTAGGTGTGAGGCATGTGGATTAGAAATTTTAGACAAAAGAAAGAGGCAGAGACACAAAAATAGAGTCTGGAGGGCAACTCATTGAATACTGACTTTAGTCATGTTTACTTTCCATATGCTTATAAACCCACATTTAAAAGGGGATAAGAAGGCAAAAGACTACTTTATGCTGATACAAAGAACAAACAGAGCATTTACCTCTTCAATACCTTAAACATCAAGTAACTATATTATGAGTTAAGTATACTATAATTTAAGCATGACAGTTAGCAGCCACACCCTAGTGCAAGCATCTTATAGGCAGCTATACCCTGGGTAAAATGTCCTGTTGTAACCTTGAAGGGACAAGTATAGGGCTGAACCCTCCGACCTTGGTCTAGGTTATAAGAATTCATTCCATGGACTTTAACAGTTGACTTCACATGGGAGGGCTTGCCCTCTCTGAAGAGTAGATAGGGAAATGGAAGGGGGAAGAGGAGGAGGGGGATGAGGGAGGACTGTGTTTAGTATGGAAAATAAAGAAAAAAAGTTGAAAAAGAACATAGAGAGGGGTTATGGAATCTCTCAAGGGTCAAGGAAGGCTACTAAGCCAAGACATTTGAAAGGAGGTATGGAGAGATTATTAAAGGAAGTTGTGAGAGTGATACCTGGTTTGTGTTGAAGACCCAAGATATTCTTGATTCCAGAGTGATAAGAATGCTTTAAGTTAACTATGGACTTCTTTAAGTTCTATAGAGAAAATAATCAAAGGTATTAAAATTTGTCCAGTATAAATTGGAAGAATAATGAACCTTTTATGTTTACAGTGTGAAAAAACCTGCCAAGGAATGCAGCAGGTTTGCTTATTATAGGCATCAATCTTGGTGCATTAAATACTTTTCAGAGAATTTTCTTTGAGCTTACTTTTATTTTTTTGCCGTCAGTTACTATCAATCAGTTAAACTTCTAAAAACAAACTAGAAGAGACTTGCCAGGTCACCTCTATTTTCAGGCTTTACAAACGGGGTGTATTTAAAGGAGAAACGCTTTACTGAAAGAGTCAGCGTCCTGTATATTAAATATGTAGATTAAATCTGTCAGGCACTTCCTAGGCCTTGCCTATCCTGAAGTTTATTTGAGAATCTATATGAGCTCAATAGACTTATTTCATTATGAATCTGGTATTAGCACCTCAGAGACTTACCTTGAAATGAAGGACTCTTTAAGTTTGAAAAGTAAATTTAAACTTCTAGAAATGAATGCTCACCTTCAGCAAAATGAAGAAAATACAAAAAAAAGACTTCAGTTTAATGTCTTTCTTCATTAGTAAATGAGCTTTCACAGAGTGAGTTTAAATATTTTGGATGAAAGCATTAATATTAAATGTTGCAGCAGTGTGTATTAAGACTACCCCAGCATAATTTAGAATATATTGAAAGTTGGGCTTATTTTACTTTATAGAAAAAGAAAAACATTTCTCAAAGCATTATATCGTCACCTTCTAAAAATAAATCAAACCTACATAAATTCAGTGAAAGCAATGTGCAAAATATTGTAGCACTATTTATTATTGACATCCATTTCCCATCACATGAATTTTAACATGGGAATGTTTATTAATTTTATTTTAATAAGTTAATACTTACTTAAATAAACAGTTCTTATTTCCTCTTTTTATAGCATAATAGCTTCTATAGTCACTCTTATATGTGTTTTATTAGATTAATGTGACACTGGCAATAATTTTCTTTTTAAAATAACATTGATGTTTTTTAAATGGACACATTTATATGTAATACACTAATTAAAAATATTTAACCTGATTTTCATCAGGTTGCATTTGTTAACTATAATCCACAGTCAAACATTACAAATAAGTATACAGCACTGATCTAAGTTTACTTGCCAGATGATCCAAGTAATATTGGCATATCACTTTGTTTAAATAACCAAATATAAGATCATAATGATTTCACCTCATAGATGATGACTATCAAGTGTAGATGAAGACAAAGTTTTACAAAATCAGATTTAAATATGCAAAGATGTGGCCGATTTATAAATTTTTGATTCAGTGCCATTTCTCTCAGGTCCTCTGGTGAAAAGCCCAAGGTTAGGGCAGAGCTACTACATCAGGCACAACACAGCAGTAATGGCATAGGACATAACCACAATGACTGCTTCTCAATGTAAGAATGTGGGAATTTTTCTTCAGAATCCTTATTTTAAACTATGATTGAAAGATTATTGTTTACTAGAGACCTACTGGTTTATAGATGATGTGACTGTATAAAATGTTTTATTTCTAACATAATCTAGGTACATCTCTTAAGGATTGGACTTACCTAGCATTAATAAAATAATTACAAAATAATTAAAGTGGAAAATACCAATAGAAGGGAAAACACTATAAACATTTACTCTTCTTCTCCAACAGCATTTTGTCAGTATCTCCTACAAATGAAGGATGCATTTTACTACATTCACAATAAAGTACAGTTATGAAATACGGTAAATATGTCTTCAATGACTTGAGTTTATCCACTCCACTTCAATGGCATTGTTTTAAAAATTTGATTTTTTTCAAAGAATATATTCCATTCAAATATGCCTTTTAACATTCCCTTCATCAAACCACTTCTGTATTTTTAAATATAACCTTAGGCATTTTCAAGATTATTTCATATTTCATGAATTTTCAAGATATTCAATACAGCATATATTTGGAAGACATATGCATAAATCACACTGTAAAATGGAACTTATAATGCTATTTCTAAAATATTAAACGGGCTGTATTAGTAAATCATTCTGTGCTTCAGGTAACGTTAAATATTTAGCATTAATTATTTGATTATCATGTCATTTAGGAAATCTTAACTGCCAACTCATACCAGTATTACAAAATCATAGGACTTCTTGGTTTTAATCATTAAACAGCTTTATTTTTGTGAAAAAGTCATTTGAAGAGTCAGTAAATAAAACTTGATGGGGATGAATGGTAATATCACAAAACGTTCAGATACATTTTTAAAATTTAACTTGAAAATTATTCATTTCATAGTTTTTAACTAAGATTTATTCTTAGGTACTGTTTTTATATTCATCTCTCTTATTTCCTTAGAATAAAAACATTAGATGGAATTGACCATGCTTAACTCTCCCAAAACTCCACCGTTCTACACTTCCTCACCATCTTTCCAGCTCCACACTCTTTTTTTCTCTGCCTCTCTTTAGAGAAAAAAGAAAAGAAAAACAAATCAAACAAAAAGTGAAACAGAAAACAGACAAATCTCACAAACACTCTGTTTATGTGTCACATGGACAAGGACACATGCATGCACGCACAAACACACACACACATGAACGCAGTACTAGACTGGGTATCATAGTATACATACACAGTACAAAAAAACTCTCGAAAATGCAAATGATGTTTGTGTGTTTTATGCTCCTGGACATGGGGCCTACCCTGAATTATGGTTACTATTCCCAGCAGAAACCCATTGTCAAGTTTATTTTTACTTTGCATGCCATTACAGGTATCTTCTTGTTTGTGGTGGGAGCCCATGTCAACTTTACCATCATAGCACTGGGACCCTGTATGACTCAAAACTTTGCATGACTTGTGCATGTTGCCCATCTCTACAACTTCATATATTCATCATTCTTATTGTATCTGGAAGACATTCTTTCCTTGTACTCATCTATCCTCTCGGGATCTTATAATATTTCTGACTCCTATTGTGCATATATTCTTTAACTCTGATGGGAAGGCTTTGACAAAGACATTGCTTTTATGACTAAGTGTTTCAAAGTCTCTCACTATCTGTACAATGTGGGTCTTCTGGCTGATTCTCATCTGTTTAAAAAGGAAGTTTCCATGATGATTGCTAAGCCAGGGACTAATACATCGTATAACAGAATGTCTTTAGTAGTCATTTCATTGCTGTATCCTTCAAATGACTGTAGAATTTAGTGTTCCCCTAGGTCCTTGGCCTATCCAGGCTCAGCTTCTTTACCACATGATCAGTGGTTGGCATGTGTTCAATCTCATGATGTTGGTTTTAAATCCAATCATAGAATGATTGGTTTGTGCTTCTAATGTACCAGCATCAATGCAAACAAGTCTAGTTTGGATCACAAAGTTTGGAACTGGGTTGACAATTACCTTTAATTTCTAGTACTGTGAATAGTACTTTCTAGTATCATGACTGCTCAGTAGAAATGAAGCATCTATTTAGGGACCAGGGTAACCTCTCTATGTTCAATGATGTTTATAAGGTTGTGATTAGCAATAGAGAGAAATAATCATTTTTTGGAGAGTAGCTTTGTGCTTTGGCAATAGCATTTTACATTTGTTGGTTTCTATGGAGCTCCTTTGGCCAACTATATGTAATCCATTCCAGGTAGTGGAGGGTCACTGTATTTTAATACCCAACTAATTAAAGTATTGTCTCAGAAAATTTTTGACCAGTCCATTTATAATTCTTTCATATGCATATATTTGAGAAAGCCTCTACAGTGGTTCTTCAAATGTGCTGTACTGTTAGCTGCCCCTCCCCAAGTTTTCTCCTTTCTCATTCCTTCCATCCCTATTTCCATGTCGTCCTCAATCTCCAGTTTCTTTGCTGACTCCTTTTAACTATAACTCTGTTTCTATGTTTTTGAGAAGATGAACATAGTTAATGAGAAGGGATAAGATCCCTTATAACCAAATTGTGACTCAAGCAATCCTATGATGATGGATTAAGGATTCTTGTTTTACCAAGTCAAAGACTTGTAAGTCAAAGTTTCACAGACATTGAAGGGTGGAGATTAGGAAAGATATTGTAGGATCACAGTTGGTCATTACGAGAAAGGAAACAAGTCAAAGAGCAACAAAACAAGGAGAGGTACCAAACCTGATACTGTCCTGAGTGTCAGTGTGAGGGGTTATTACTAATAAAACCTTTCTAGGATGAGGCATAGTTTCAGTGGGGTGGTAGTCAGTGCTGTTTTCACACCACAGAGGTGTATATGTTTCTCAGTTGCAATCATAGTCACATGCATTGACTCCAAAAGGTTGTATAATGATAAGAAAGTTTCTAACAAACCAAAAGGGTAAAAGGTATCCTTAACTTTTCAGTCATGTCTGGCATTCATGGAAAATAAAGCTATGGATAGAACTGTGAACATTTTGGCTCACACAAGTGAAATGTCAGAATTGCTTCTTTTATGGACTTGTAGTAGCTTGTTTTAAATGTTAACTTAACACTGATTAGAATAATCTGGAAAGGGATCCTTGTTTGAGGTAGTATTTACATCAGTCTGGCCCAGGGGATTTTCTGTGGGGAGTTGTCATGATAGCCTTAATTAGTGAGGGACGATCAATCCAAAATGTGGGCAGCATATTTAGGTATAATCTCAAGGATGGAGGGAAGCATTCACTGTTTGTTTTCCTGACCTCTGCTTTTGTTTCTTTGTATTGTTGTTTATGATGATTTCTTCACTGATTTTCCAACCATCTGGAACTCCAATGTGTACTGAGGACCAGTGGCATTTACACTTTCCATATCAAATTGAGATTGCTAAGGCATCCTATGTTGCAGACTAGAGCACTCAGCCTCAAGAAGCTAGCAGTTGCCAGGTTCTCAGCTATACAGATAAAGAGATCTGTAGTTGTGCTGTTTACACTGTATTGCATAACCTGATTTTATAAGTCACATATGTGCGTGTGATAACACATATATGACATACTATCTACATATATTATGTCATATACATACATATATAGATAGATATGCATATTATTTCAGTTCTGTATTTGTAGAAAACCCTGATAAATATAAAGAGTTCCTGTCCCTAAACTATATAATCAGTTTCATTTCTTGTTTTCCTCATTTTATCCAATATGTTTCTGTATTTTCATAACAAATATATCAAAAATATTTGCACTTAGGTTCAGTGCAACATATATGTTGTTGCTGCTTTTCTTTTGATTAACAGACAAGAGTAGTAGATTTCATGATGGAATCTTTGTTAACTATATTTAGTTCATGGTATTTTCGTCTTATTTATTCTTTTTCATTACTGCACTTTCTCATCTTGGTTCATCCCCACATTGTAGCTTCTTTCCACTCCTAATTAATCTGTCTTCTATTTCTGTCTCCTTTAGAATATTTTCAACTACTGTTTTATACCTTTTCTCTTTTGTGAGCTTCCTTCTCCTGTGTTCTGGTAAAATGGAGACATATTGTCTTACTGTGACTGTTTTATTTTTTTAAAAAAATAAAGCTTCTAGCCATCCGTATTAGAGAAGATTATAATTCTAGGTGTTGGCATCTGGTCTTTTGTTTTCTGAGTGGGTATTCTGTTGTTCCTCAGTTTCTGTTGTCTAATTTC
The DNA here is from genome assembly GCA_902806775.1 of Microtus agrestis. NCBI lineage: Eukaryota > Metazoa > Chordata > Mammalia > Rodentia > Cricetidae > Microtus > Microtus agrestis. The sequence continues at coordinate 499,467 of CADCXT010005381.1, read as the reverse complement.
TGATCCTTAAAAGACTTGGGGCTATATGTTATCTGGCAGAAAATTCTTCTGTGATCCTGGCAGCTATGACCACTGGGGTTTTTGGGTACAATGGGTTTCGAGGTATTGGGAGCTGACATTTGGAAATTCAGACAAGGATGGATTACGAGATGGATTTTAGGGGATCCCACCAAAAAATACAAACTGCCTAATATAGTGTGAAAATAATATAAATATAAATATAAAGTGAAAATAATGTGCTCTAAAGAAAATAAAATATAGTATTTTAAGCATTACTCATACCAATTCTTGTTACTGAATTAAATGTAATTGGTATTACATCATATAATATTCTCAAAAATAATTCTTAATATAAAATGAAGACATTTTTAAAAAAGAACTGAATGTAATAAAAGAATCTAGTTCTTTATTTTATTTTTATATATGACTCAATTCAGTTTAAGGTTGTACATATAAAATATAGTAAATTGTTATTATAGATGTGAGACTGACTGTTAAAAATGAAAAAGAATTTAAATTTTGTGAAAGTACAAACTATATTTTACTTGTTGCTTGAATGCCCAAGGATGTGACTCATTATCATTTCCTTTCTATTCACTCTCTATTGAAGACTCTCTAATGCAAAGACATTCTTACTTGTGATCCTGTGAGGAGACAACATTTTCATCATCTCGAGTGTTTAATAACCTGTTAGTGCCTTTGGATGTTCCTTATACACTCCTGAGACTAGACAATTTAAGAGGCCAAAGAAGAGCTAATGGACCTGTTGAACTCCTAAGTAGTTGGGGAGAGATAATCAACAGGAAGGTCAAATATCTTTTATTTAATCATCTCTCCATGAGATCCTGGTTATCCATAATTGAATCTTAGGCTAAAACTTAGTCTATCCATGTTATAAACACATTGTTAGTTTGAGAACTCTCTATTTGAAGTTATTGCTATATTCTAGAAAACAAAAGTCAAAGAACGATCATATATGAGAGGTTGAAGAAGATTAGGAATTTGCTAAAGAGAAGCACAAAATAAACTTTCTCATGATAATTGAGACACTTAGAAAATGAAATGACTCTTTATTTACTTAATATTACACTTAAGTTCATAAGGAAGGAATTATATGTTTATAACATTATGGATATCTTCAATAGTTTTATGAGAAATCTATATATGCAAAATTAGATTAGTGTCATAAGTTACTATATAGCTTTTCTGCTCATGCTATGCTGTTGTTTATTTTGGTGGATAAGCTGATCAAGTCTGAATGCATGTCTGAGACTCCTGAGAATTTTGTCTTATCTCTTGTCTCATAGGGTAAAAAATATGTAATATTTTTAAGGAAATAAGCTCAATAATAGTAAATAAAAAATTTAAAAATTGTATTATTTGAATGGAATTTTTATTGGTAATTTATTGTTTACTTTTTTAAAATTTTTTTATATTTTATATAACAACCACAGTTACCAATCCCACTTTCTTCCAGCTCTCCTCCCACATCCCCCCAAACCAGCCCTCATTAACTTCACAGAAAACATAATGCCTTTTCTATCCATGGAGAGTCACCAAGGCCTGGCACATTAAATTGAGGCAAGACCAAGCCACTCCCCACAGCATCAAGGCTGAGCAAGACATCCCACCATAGTGAATGGTATCCACAAAGCCAGCTTGTGAACTAGGGACATATACTTGTCACTCTGCCTGGGACTCCACATGGACCAAGCTACATAACTGCTGTCCACTTACAAAGACTGAGTTTGGTACCATGCGGACACCAAAGTTGTCAGTCTAGTGTTTGTGAGTTCCCACGGGCTATCTCTGCAGATTCTCTATCATGATCTTGATCTTCCATGCTCATATAATCCTTTATCCTTTATATTTTTATTTAAGATATATGCATATACTATATATATATGCACATATATGTGTGTAAATGGAGAAAGGAAATGAGACAGATTTAATTTTATCAGTGGAGAATCATTGTATTGTATTCTAGTCATAATAAAGCCAGTGTCTTCAATTACATGCACATATCACAAGTCTTTAATTTTATTGGTCAGTGTATCATCCATAAATTAAAATAAGTAATAACATTTTCTGAAAGGCCAAAAATATAATAAGGTGCAATATTGAAAAAGATAAATTTCCTGGAAAAAATACAAGATTTATTTAAAGTCAACCATATCATTTTCTGGGATACATTTAATAAAAACTAGAAATTAATATAATTGTAATTTAAAGGTGTTTTATTTTGAAAAGCCTAATAAATTAAAGAAGCCAGAAAAAGAGTTGAGTAATCATAAAACTACAATGACACATAATTCCTTGGACTGACATTTAAAGTTGAATTATGAATATGGATGAAGACATATTGACAGAATATTAACTCCAATTTTGTAAAAAATGTTTACATATTAAAGCATCTGTTCCACTTACTTCTCAATGTCATGCTTATATCTTCATGACTAAAAGGATATCTATGTGTTTGTTTGAAGTTTTGTTTATCTAAGCATATGAAATGATTATTTTCATAGATATAATACTGCAGGGAATGTAAACTGATTTAGTTGTGGAAATATTCAGAATTTTTTTAGATTTCAGGAATAATGAACTATATGTCTATATTCTTTGATCCATTGCTGAGGAGGGGATATTAAAAAAAAAACTGTCACTAAGTATTTTAGTTTATCTCCATGGATCACAAGAAATCAAATCATGTAATAAATGACAAAATTGCATTTAGCAGTGTAATATGCTCCTGTCACCTCTTATTAACTTGACAAGATTTAACTATAATTTATGTGTGCAGTATTTCTTGCAACTATTTACAGGTATGATTTAGTCCTTAAGAATTCTAGCTCAGAAAAATATACTCATAATTAAGGAAATTAGATTGTAGTTGCTGCAATTCAGTTGTTTTCTGTTTGTTAGTTAATAATGTCTTGAAAGGCTGCCATTATCCCCAATGATGAGATGTTTGATTCAATACTGTAACATAAATTCACACACACACACACACACACACAAAGTTTTATTGTGTGATTTTATTTAGTTACTGTTTTGTGGTGGTGTTTCTTTTTATTTTGTGACTGGTTTTATTTAATTTCCTTAGTTTTTGTGGGTTTTATTGTTATATTGGGTATTTCATTTTGGAGAGAGAAATGAAATTTTGGTGGATAGTAAAAGGATAAGGATATGTTAAGACTTGAAGAAGGGGGAGAATATAATCAAAATATATTATTTAAATATGGCTTTTAAAAATATATTCATAATCAAATAAAAGCAATAAAGCAAAATGACTCTACTTGTCTAGGATATATATATAATTTATATATATTATTTGCATATATATATTATTTACATGTGTTTGTGTGCATGTGTATGCTTTCATATGTGTATGGATGTGTGTGTTGTCTAGTATTTGTTAGCAAAGCACTTTGTTTCTCCTGTAGTACTCAGAGTATTACAGAAAATATCTTAATAACAAAGTTGATTTCATTAAAGAGCATGAGTAAGTCACATGGAAGCATCCTCACTGGCTAGATTTCATGGTAATAGGAGGTAATTTGCTTGTATATGTTAGAAATTTGCCTGAATTAAAAGATTACAAATGAAAGGATATAAATTCATCACAAACTATTTTTTTTCTGCTGGGCATACTATCAAAAGAGAAATTTAAACACCAAACCAGGTGCAAAGTTTTATCTACAATCATGCATAATCTGAAATATATGCTAGGGTCATGGTGACACAAAGCTCATGGAACTTACCACTCAATACCTGATTTGATTTAAGGTCAATGCCATGAGATGGAACTCATATCCAACATTGCTTGGGTGACCAATAATTGGAGACTAGATAGCCCAGGGACCTAGGATACAACCAGATAATACTTGTTTTTTTTTTTTTTTTTTAAACATAGTGATAAGATGACTAGTGATATTCTCTATACTCAGAGAGTTGCCTCCATCTATCATCAGGAACATTTCTTCCTTCAGCAGATGGGAACAAATATATAAAGAGACCCTGATTAGTATAGAGGCAGACATTATTCAGAGAGAGAGGGAGAAATCTTGGAACACAGAGGTCTAAATAGAATGTCTCCATAAAATCCCTTCATGCTGAGCTCAGAGTTCAGAGTATCCCTAGGAAGTTGATGGAGATGAGCCAGAAGAAACGCCAAGTGTCAAGGAAGCAAGGTCCTTCAAATAAATGTAAACAAATCTTATATGAAATTACAAAAACTGAATCAGCGTGACCATGTTCTTCACAGATTTGCTCCAGTCCCTCTATGGATGTATTATAGCTTTCTGTGTACTCTTTTTATGGTATATTCAAGTGTGCAAGCAAATGGGTCTCTGATTTTGGGCCTTCTCTTGGGTTCTTTTTCCTTCCATTGATTTGTCTTGTTTAATTTCAATATGATAGTTTTAGTTTTATCTTATTGTATTTCAGTTTTATCATACTCTTAAGTGAATCAATAAGTGAACAAATGAAAACCTAGTTACTAGTGTAAAGAATAACAATTGAATTGTCACTTGGACTAGTTAAGAAAGAAAAAAATCAGTTTTCTCTAATAGAATGACACTGGGTATATCATTTACAGTCAGGAGTAGTTATCCAACATATAATGGACTTCATTAAGTTTTGTTGTGTGATTTTATTTAGTTACTGTTTGGTGGTTGTGTTTTTTTTTTTTTTTGAAACTAGTTTTATTTAATTTCCTTAATTTTTGTGGGTTTTATTGTTGTATTGGGTATTTGATTTTTGAGAGAGAACTGAAATTTTGGTGGATAGTAAAGGGATAAGGATGTTTTAAGACTTGAGTGAGGGGAAGAATATAATTGCTGCGCACAGCTGCCCCGGTCTGTGCTCTATGCGCTAGAACCCAGTTCGCGAACTTCGCAAGGGGCTGGAGGTTGAGAATACACACGCAGAGACAGACCGACACACAGACCTTCAATCACTGGTACCAAAAGGCCTCTTTAATAGCACCATGGAGGCTTAAATACACTGCAGTCAATGGCCAACAGGTGAATATCCCATCCTCTGATCCTCTAAGCTAGGCACATCTTCTAGTAACTTCAATTAGAAGGCTCTAGACAGGGAAGAGCAGCTGAAAGCCAGGACTCAATTAGTCCCAACATCTCCACCCTAAATTTTTTATAAAACAGAAGACCCTCTTTTCTTAGGCCATCTCAGAAGAGTAAGCCTTTACCCGTCTTTGGGAGGCCCCTTCCCTGTCTTATGCGGTCCCTCTTCTGTAGAAGTTGCCCATCTATGAAGGAGTCATCGTTGTTGGTGCAGTATTTGCAACCATATCTAGAGTATGTTCAAGTTACTGGCCAACAGGCTCAGAAAGACTTGCTAAGTAACCATACTCTGCATTCTCATGGGTTGTCTGATCTTATACAGCATTCAGAGATGAATGTCCATGGCAACAGGCGTTAAGATTGCCAGCAATAGGGTCCCCAATCACCTCTGGACCCAGCCTCCCATTTGGGCTATGGTATTCTACCAATCCTTTGGCTAAAACAGTTACAATCTGGTGTGCTAATTGTAACATTTCAAGGGGTATTCAAGTAACCATTGAGTTGTTTCACCACATAAGAGGCATTAACAATATTAACAGATGTCATACAAATGGAATGATAAAGGTGTGAACAAGACATTTGTTGTACTAGCCATAAGTCCACCTGCTCCTACAATAGGGCAGTCTCTTGATTTAAATTCGAAAGTTTAATTTAATTTAATGTGGACAGTCAGGGCATTCTGAGTCTGGAGAGCATCGTTGACTTGTCTTGCCAGTTTATCCACGGTGTTCGAAAACAATGATGTTTGTGCCATTGCCAGTCCTGCAACCATGGCTGCAGCAGCAGACACAGCGATGACAGCAATCACTGCAGCTGTCTCTCCAAAATCTCGTTTCTCTTGATACAGGGTCATCTCAGTCTGCTTAGTCTTTTTGGTAACTGGCAGTGGTATGATGGCTGGTACCTGAACCAACAAGGCAGCACTGGAGTGGTCATCCCACCAGTCGCTCAGGTCACAGTTTCTGAAAGAACAACCAAGAATATCTGTGAAAATGTGGGTAAGCACTCACCTATACTAGATGCATATTTTTCCAATATGCCTATCAAGTGCCAACTTGTCTTTATCTTATACTAAATGTATGTTTGCTCATGTTCTTTTCAGTCTTAACTCTCTGAAAAAGTCATATACTCCTTGACTGCACATGAGCCTGACCATGGCACAATTAAAGATCCAAAATATCTGCTGAATTATAGTATAACAAAACAAAAGCTATAAGGTTCCCCTGACAAGGATGTCATTGTAGGTTTTGTGGGGTTTGCCTTTATAAATGTTTTACCTCTGAGCATTAGTGCCCAGAGTTCTTTGTGGCAATACCCTCTCTGTGCTCTGGTGTTAACTATAATAAAGGATTTTTACTTAGCCTAAAAGATTAAATTAAGCACAATGTAGTCTATCATGCTTATGATACATAATTGCCTTTTTAACGGAATAATAACTATAGTTTGATTACATAATTATTTTTGAATTAAAATTAAAATATTTTAAGTTAGGCATAACCAATATAGTTTATTTAAAAATAGAACCTGTTAAAGACATCCACCTACGTTTTGTGAGACCACAAGCATTTATATGATTTTGGAGGAATTATCTGTCATGTTAGCACACAGTGTTGTTAGTTATTGTACATTTATTTTTATTCTGACATGGGGGGTCTCTGTGCACGGTCTAGACTGACCATAAACTTAAGATATATTGCCCTGGCTGACCTTGAACTTATGATCCTCCTCCTTCCACATCCTAAATGCTGGGACTACATATACTTGAGTGCCAGTTAGACTTGCTCCATTCTAATATTTTTATGTTTCTTAAAGAGTGAAAATGGTAACCAGTCTTGTATGCATGTGCTTGAACTTGTTATAAACACACACACACACACACACACACACACACACATTTTGATAAATTATGTTTATTTTTAAAAGAGACAAGAAATTTGCTTTTTTGTTAATTACTGAACGCAACAGTAATTTTCTTATATAGTCCTTTTCAAATAGTTTCCTCTAGTCTGTAAATTAACTTTCAGTAATGAAACCAGTGTCTTTTAAGAAGATCAAATTGCAATAAATACATTACATTTATCTTTTCTTTCTGTGTAACATGGTGTGTGCTTATAATGTTACATTTTATTTCTTTTGCCAGGTGTGAGTATTCTCCCAGAATTTCTCCAAAGAGTTTTATGCCTTTAGTATGCATTCATTGGTGCAGGAGAATTGTATGTATTCTGTCAATCATATTTTAAATACACGCTGAATGGCCAGGCAGGAAGTATAGGCGGGTCAGGTAGACAGGAAGTAGAGGTGGGGCGTTGAGAACAGGAGAGTTCTAGAAGGGAGGAAGCTCATTCCTCTCAGTCCTGCCCATACCACATACACATAATGTAGCTCTCTAACATTCACAAATATACAACTTATTTTACATAAATACATGCATAATCATTTCATTTGACAAAAAAAGAAACACAAAATAAAACAATAGTTTTTTGTTTATTTTTTTAATTTATCGACATCGTGTATACTACTGAATCTATGTGTTTGGATTGTATATGGGTGCAAAATAGAGAAACGGGAAGGTATGAATTGCTCTTTTTTTCTCCTTAATTCTGGATTAATAAGATGGGAAATCAGAAATACGCAGGTCTCGAACATGCAGCACTTTGTCACTTAAAATGTTTTGATTATTCATTTCCAGCTATTGATGGGATCAACACACAATCTTTTGTTAGCATCCAACACATGCTTTTTTTACAAGATATAAAATTAGAAACTTCTAAGTTCTAATGACAAGTTCATCTTTCCTTTTATACTTTTACTCATTACCTATGCATCATGGATTCCTAGTGATCTTTTACTATTTTCATAAATATTTGAACAGGTCAATTATCATCGGAGAGGCTTCCTCTAGCAGTTGATGAGAACAGATTCAGAAACCCACAGTCTAAGATTAGTCAGAACTCAGGGAACCCTGCAGAAACGGTGAAGAATCTAGGACCTAGAATCAATTAGGACACCAGGAGAACATGTAATGCAAAATTAACTAAAGAGGGCTCATTGAGTCTCACAGAGACTGGAGCACCTGTCACGTAGCCTGCATGGGTCAGTGCTAGGTCCTCTGCATGTAAGTTATGTCTGTTTAGCTTGGGGATTTTGAGCACTCGTCAGAGGGGAATGGTGCTATCCCTGACTCTTTTTTCTTACACTTTGGAACATTTTCCTCTTGCAAGGCTGCCTTTTCCAGAGCACTTACCTCTAGTCTTACTGCATTTTCTTTTGCCATGGTTAGCTGATATCCCTACGAGACATGCTCTCTCCTGAAAAAAAAAAAAAAAATGGAGGAGCGGAGGAGCAGTGGGAAAAAGTTGCAGGAGGGGGCTTCTGCTTTGGAGACAGGAAGACAATTGGCCACCTATTACTTCCAATCTTAGTCTTCGGAATACATTCTCAGAAAATTTTGATCTCATTATTTCAACTAGTTTAACTTCTGTGATCCAACTCTCAATTTTCCCAATGTGAGACAAACAGATGTGTGTAGTTACACTTGACTTCTATTTGGGTCTAGGGATCCTAACTCAGACCTTTGTGATTACAAATTAAGTGTTCTAAAGCATCGGCCTGATCCTTTGTTATGGTTTCAGGTTATAATTTTATTATTAGATATAATGCATTAAAATATCTTTCTATTTTTCTCTGCAAGGGAACAGTGTCAGTCAAAGAGAAAAAAATCTCAAAATTAATGATATTTCAAGGAAAAGTGAAAGTTTCTTAGACTATGCTTTTATTATTTTAGTGAAACTATCTTTCATTAACCTTAGGAGACAGACACAATTTTTTTATTGATGGTCTTCCAGGAGCTTAATAATTTTAGTTTCATAATTAAGGTCACAATCTTATTGAGCAAATGTTTGTTTTTTGTCAATCTGTGGATAAAATTTCTTGGTGCTGCAATTTCATCTATACTCATTAGTTCTCCATTTATTAATATGCACATTTCTCACTGAACTGTCTTTTAACTGTTAAGAATCATGTGAACATATGTAAGTAGGTGTATTTCTAGACACAATAATCTGATGTTATGACTGATTGTGAGAAATTTATATTCTATCTTGATTGTAGTAGATATATAACTCTTTTAATAAGTAGTGTAGCTTATTAATTAAAAAAACAATTTGACAAACCACCCCTTCTAATTACTTCTTTTTATTTTCAGTAAGATTTCATATCTGATTAAATCCTGTGTTTTAGTTAAGATTGTAATTGCTGAGATGAAATACCAAAGCAACATGGGAGCACAGGGTTTATCTCGTCCACCCTTTCACCTCACTATCCATCCCCAAAAGAAGTCTGGACAGGAACTCAGTATAAGAACTCAGAGACAGGAGGTGATGCAGAGGCCACTGAGGAGTGTTGTTTATGTTTGTTCCTCATATCTTGCTCATCCTGCTTTCTTGTAGAATCTAGGACCATCAGCATAGGGGTAGCCCCAACCATAAGTATGAAAATGACCTCAAGACTTATCTAAGCACAATATATGGAGGTATTTATCATGTGAGGTTCCTTACTCTCAGATGATTCTGGTGAAAAACTAATGTGAAACTATTCACACACATTGTAGTATTAGTTTTTCTGAATATGACTTATAATTTTATTTGTGAAAGTCATTTTCACTTTTATACTGACTGCATAATTTATATAAATTACAGAAGAATATGATAATTTTTCACACACAGAGAAGCCTATATCATAGCAATTATTACAAAACACATACTCTGGGTAATATAAAATGATATATTAAAACATGAGGCAGCCTGACTTGTGAGAACACTGTACACCTCATGTACTCCCAGTGACAGCTGGTCATTGAAATCCTTCCTACAATTGGCTATAAAAGTTCATGGATATTAAATTATTTTGTACAAAGTGGCAATGTATTTACATATAAACAATGAGCTAACTCCCATATAATTTAAATAGCCTCTAAATATTTATAGTGCATATTCTACAGTGCAATACAAGTTCTATTCAAGTAGTTGTTAAGCTATTTTGTTAGAAAATACTGACAGCTAAAAATGTCTATACATGTAACGTCTCAGATATTATATATTAAAGTGTTCTTTTCTGCTATTAAATGAAACTACAAGGTTTAAATGGGTGAGTAATGAGAAAAAAATCTGTGTGCTTGCATATTTGTATATGCAACGGTAGTGTTTAGAGTTTTAATTGTGAAAACTTTCCAGAGTAACATCATATTGATCTATTAAATAGTTTAGATATTAATATGATTAGAATTTGGCTCTTTAAACATTTATTATTTATATTGTATTGCAAGAATTAGACAAATCTATCATTTATCTGTGTGTTCATATTGACATATATATCTACACATTATATTATTTATATAATATATAATGCCATATATAATATAATCAATATAATAGTAATATAAATGTACATATTATAACGTATAATATACGTGTCATAAAATGTGCATAAAAATGAAGATGTATAAGTTGATACACAAACAAAAACAAAGGCTGGAGAGGTGTCTGAGAAGTTAAGGATGCTTAATACTCCTGAAAAGAATCCACCTCTGGTTCTGTGCACCCACGAATGTTCCTGTAACTCCAGCTCTAGGGCCCTGTTTTCTCTGGACATCTCTGTCTCCTTAATGCCGATAAACTCATATAGACACATGCATATACAAAAATACATTTTTTTCAAGTCTCAAAAAAAACACATAAAAAAGATGGTTGTTATGGTTAAGCTTGACTATCAACTTGAATGAAATTCAGAATCCCCATGGAATTAAAATCCATTATTTTAACATATTAGATTGAGAGAAGGAAGAGAGACCCTAAGTGCTAGAGTCAATATTCTATGTGCTGTGTCCATGGTCTGTATGAACATGAGAAAAAGCAGAACAAGGTGACCTTAATCTCCCTTCACAATGTTGACCTAGTCTTATTGTACTCTTAAACTCAGGCTGTGACCTAAAATAAACACTTTATTACTGAAATAATAATGCTTTTGTAGTATATTCAATGCAAGAATTAAAACAATTACTAATAAATCTGTCTTGACCATGAAAACTCAGATGGCAGTAACTCACAAAACCTTGGTTGTAGGATCAAATGATTGACCCACATCCCTGTGGAACATGCTGCTGAAAGTAGGGGTTAAGGAATGATAGTGCAATGGCCAAAAAGATGACATACATCCTGTGAATAAACGTAAATGAGAAAGTACATGCTATTGAATAAAGCACATCAAAAACAAGAGCACAGATGACAGCAATGCCCTCAGGCTTCTTTTTGTGAAGCACTACCAAAGTCAAATTAAATATGATTTCATGCACTTCATTGTTTCATAATTTTATAAAACAATTTTGCCTCATTCTAACACAAGAGTGTTTGTTAAAGCAACATTATACTCAGTGCATTATACAATGGCAAACAATATCAACTAATTGCAATTTCTCATTTCTCCACAACAGGTTCTCATTTACAACACAAATTAAAATATTTTCAAACATTTAATAGTTAATAACTGAAAATAAAGAATCTGTTTATCCTTTGCTAGTTTTGTTTAATTTTGACATGCAAACAAATATTATTAATGAAGGGAATATATACCTGCTGTTACAGAGTTGAAAAACATTCACGTTTCACTCAAACACATTCTTATAACCCCACATTGTGTGCAAAGAAGAAAATGACATAGGTTTCCATGACTGTTCTAGCTTTTTTAAGTTTGTCATATTTGAAGATTTGTTGTAAGTATAAAAGTCATATCAGTCTACCTACCAAATATCCTAGGACAAGTTTTGAATTAAATTTTCTATAGGTTTTATCAAAATTTGTTACTAGACACATTTTCTACTCAAAATATTTCCATGGGACATTTTAGTTTTCCTTACATTGTATATGATGTGACTAGAGTATTTGACAAATATTACAAAGCAAATTTTTTTCTTAAAGTCTGCTCCTGTGGACACATATTAATAAGTCACTGTCATTTAAACATTTACCAACATTCAAATGACATTTTTCCCCATTTCAGGATTAGTAGCACGTAGAATTGTATAAAGCTTCTCTCCAATAACCCGGTGTGTTTCTGATGATAAATTTACCAATAGTTCTCAAAAATTGTAAAATACATTTATTATAATTACCATGAATGAACATATTTTATAATGACCTAAATCTTTATCTAACCAAGCAGATAATTGGTTAATTTATTTGAAATAAATCACAATTTTTTCCAGAAAGCCATCATTTTTAAATTATTTTATACTGTTGCTTGGTATGTTTTGTTTTAAAATAGAATGCTACTCCATTGCCCAGTAAAACCATAAACATGCATTCACTAAAAGTGCTAGAATCATAGATGTTCCACCATTGTTGCTCATATCTACTCACTGTGACAATAAAATATCTGAGAGAAGCAAACAGATTCTATTCACTACTATCTCAAGCTCTCAAGCTTTAGACTAATTGGACTTTTTATACTGTATGACTTCTTGAAATCTATTTTTTACAATAAAATTAATTAAAATAATTAATTAATTCACATTTTTCACCAAAGTTATTTCAACCAAAATAATACCTTTGATCACTCTTGATTATTTTTTAGTAAAAATTTAAGATATATATTAAAAATCACATATTACATTGATTGTAATGCCCCAAAATATCAGTGACTTAAAAGAATAAGGATTTATCTGTGAATCTCCAGGGTAGTGGCCATCTTCATAGATCGCCCTTCTGAACTCTCGCCACTTCTACCTTCAAGAACAGATAACACAAAAGTGGTGTTTCCATGGGAAAAAAAGGACAAAATTTCTCATCTTAGAAATAAGCAAGACCATTTTCTTTTGAAGTTATATTTTATTTGTTTTTGCTTTGTTATGGGCACCTACAAAGAGTGGTGATTTGAAAGCTGAAAGTATGGCCTTCTGTGCTTCCCAGGAGAAAAATATCAATTATTAGTATCCACAGTCAATCCTCAGCCTAGAGATCTATGGGTAAATGGTGATTTTGCTGTATCTCCCAATAAGAAAGTTCCATTCAGAACCAGCATATAGTAGTATATGCTGACAGTGGTCTATGCGTAAGAAAAGAAAAACTTTACATAATGAAAACTTTATTTTTCCATCTTAGGTTATAAATAAAACACATACACCTAACAACCATTTTTATTCATTAACGTACTACTTATGTTTTTACAACTTAAAAATTATTAGCTCTTCTTTATCATGAAAATGTGTTTATTATTTTCCACAGTATTATTAAAAATTATTAATATTGTGTGTAGTGTTTTTATGTATGTTTGTGTTTGTATCCATTATGAATGTGGAGGGCAGAGAAAAACCTTAAGGTTTGAGTTTTCCTTTTAACAGTGGATTCCAGAAACTGTGTAAAGACTAAATATGATAAATTTAACATTTGAAATAGAGTTAAATATACAAAATATTTCATCACACATTTTTAATGATCATTATGTGTCAAAACCTTTTAAAAATGTAACATATATATCAACAATAACAAGTACAATTTTGAAAACAAAAAGGTTTTAATTTTGCAAATCACAACATGAAATTACTGAATCCAATTTAATATGGTAACTATACATTTGGTGTATGCTAAAAATAAGGCTTCAAATGTATAAAAATTAAGCATTCTACAAATCTTCAATTTTCATAAAAATTGTGTATTAGTCAAATGCCAGAGGAAAATTGTCTGTAATTAAATGTTAGTATTAATTGCAACATTTAACTCACAAAGAATTAGAAAATTTAAAAATAATTATCACATTGATGTTTAAAATCCTGCTTGTCTATAGAAATTACAGTTAACAATGGATAGTTAAACCAGGAATATCTACACCATATTCTTAGATAAATTTATTACAACTCTGTATCTCAAACAAGGAACAGAATGTATGATTTGTAAGGTCACTTACAAAACACAAAAGTTCTTATGATTTCCATAATCCATATGCCAGCAATATTTTGAAAGACAGAGATCAAACTCAACTTTGGTCATGGGTCAGAGGATACCTTGGACACATGGTACATACAAACAGGTCTATTTCTGATTCAGTCTAGGTCATTTTTATATAGTGCAGAAGCTTTATACTTCAGCTTGTACTTCTTATCCTTCACTGAGATTCAAAAACCATTTCTCTGTGATTGAATTAGGAGAAGATATTCCTGTAATGTTATTAACTCCATCATTCATAGAATAAACTTGCCCAGAAATCTATGGCTTCCTGCTTCCCAGGAGATCTTCTAACTGTTGTTCCCGAGAATGGTTCCTTTGGGAATAATTGGTAAGTGTGGAAGACTTTCTGGTGCATAAAATTGATATTAATATGAAAAAAGGTTATAACATTCTTTTTCCAAGATATCCTGGGAGAGAAAAAAGGGAAGGAGAGTGTTAATGAAATAGTATTACTGAAATAAAATAAATATATATGACTAAACTATAAATAGCAGAGAAAAGTAAATAAAACTTGAACAAATATAAAGTTTGACAACACAAAAAACTTATAAGAAAACCTAAAAAAAGAAACAAAAACAAAAGCAGAGACTGTAGATCCAAGAACAAAATTCCAAACTGACTCGAGCATCAATTTAGATGCAAAGAATACTCTGATGTTTAAATAGCAATGCCCTCTCTACCCTTGAATAACTAGGTAAATTCAAAATTTATTTTTTTCTTATATCATTCACTAGATTGACACTGCCATTTTATCTGTGAAGCCAAAAAGCATATGCTTGATTCATATTTAATCTAAGTAAATAACTTGAAGTAAAACCTAACTGAAAATGCTAGCAAGTACTCAAAAATACAATTTCATATACTAATATTGACATTAAAACAGGGGAGATAGTTAGTACCAAATACTCATATTTATTGCCCTGTTTCATTAAGTCTTCCATTTCTTAAGACTCAACAAAACCCTTTGTGTTCTAAGGATGATATGCCAAAATTCCAAAGCCTACTTTTGGAAACCGAGAGGACAAGCATACAGTGATGTTAAGGTCAAAGCACTTTCCTAATAATAACCAATGTGTCATAATAAAAGTTTAAAAAAACAGTAGGAAACATAGTTTTCTGGTGAAAAGTAAAGAAGTGGACAGGGTCTGCAAGTGGAAATAATACAAAGGCATACTGCAGCTGGGTGGATGGGGGACCTAAGACAGAAGTAACTTCCAATTTCAGACACCAACAGACTCGTGTGTGTATGTGTGTGTGTGTGTGT
This sequence comes from Microtus agrestis, assembly GCA_902806775.1. Lineage (NCBI taxonomy): Eukaryota > Metazoa > Chordata > Mammalia > Rodentia > Cricetidae > Microtus > Microtus agrestis. Next base: position 484,123 of record CADCXT010005381.1, on the reverse strand, counting down.
GTGTGTGTTTTAAAAATAAACTTTGTCTGAAGATCAAAGTGCAAAGCTAAACCAGTAGAGGCCAGAGAGTGGTGGCACATACCTTTAATCTCAGGACTCAGGAGACAGAGGCAGAGGCATCTCTGTTAGTTTAATGTCACCCTGTACTACACAAGATTGATTCTGTCTAAAAGAGAAACAGAGCTCACACAAAGTTGAGCCCAGCACTTGCAATCCCATGCCTTTAATCCCAACATTAGGGAGGTGGAGCTCAAAGTGATATTGCTGGGCAGAGAGAGGAAAGTAGAGCTGGAGGAAACGGGAGTTCATGGCAGTCTAAGGTTTGGTAGAGACAGAGGCAGTCTGAGGATTGGTGGAGACAGTTGCAGTCTGAAGATTGCTTTGCAGTCTGAGGATGAAGTCCAAGGAGGCAGCCTGAGAACAGAGTCACTCATTTCGTCGGTGCACTGGGAGAGGTAATAGGTTTCTCTACTGGCTGGCTGTTATGCTTCTCTGATCTCTCAGCTTCCACCGCCTAATATTTGATTTCAGGTGTTTATTAAAAATAATTAGAATTAGCGTTACAATCTGACACTAAACTACCTCACTAGCAGTTGTTGATAAAATAACTGCACTCTTCTTCCTACCTTTATTCATGCAAATCACATGAGAAACTAAAAAATCTGTGACTCACTAGAAAATTCTAAGTTTCTTTTATGTATGAGAGGAATGCATGGAAGAACGTGAAGTACACAATATTTAGGTGGAAATTGGATATTGGCTTTGGGAAAAATATTAAGAACATAATTCTGTCTGTATTTTTGATGGTATACACCATAACATCTTTGGAGCCATTCTAAAAGAGTATTGCAGTAAACATACGAGCATCAGTCTGTCTCCACTTCTGTCTCTCTTATTTCCTTTGACCCTTTCTACATTATGCTGAACTCCCCCCTGACTACACACACACACACACACACACACACACACACACCATGGAGCAATTTGAGAAACTGAATATAATGTGGAATTGCTTTCCTAAGTAAACATGTGGTAAGAGAATGGAAATTATCAATACTGTTGGAGTTTTTCAAAGTTGTACTTTTACTGAATTATGCATTTGCCACTATTAAATTTCACTTTTAAATCTCACCATCCACCAAATATTGTTTTTTAGAACATTTTTTATGGCACTCGGCTAAAAAAGGAACTTTGGAAACTGCTTTGGAGACTGGAGTAAAGAGAGACCTTATTAATGACTCTATTTTTCCAATATTCAATCTTTTTATTCAAAATATATAGATTATAAATGATTCAATATATCATAAAATACAGCATATAATAATATAGGGTACCTCAAATTCATTTAATCTGTTGTATCACACTATTTTCAAACAGAAAAAAAGATGAAAATAAGGCATATGATTGGAAATGATATATTTAATATCTCCATGTTTGATTTTTCAACTAATATGCTCCTCATCAATATATTGAGCATGTTTGAATTAATTACTGTGTTTAACTGCACATCAAATATTCAGTGAAGGTCACTCTATATTGAACTTTTGTATTTAGAAGTCAAGTGCATAATAATGAGTTCATAGACAATCTCAATGAGGGAAAAACAAAGTAGTAGGTGAGAAAAATGAAATAAATATAGTAGAAGGGTATAGTTGGCATATGGGAAAAATGGAAGCAAGATTTAAGTGATGTGGGAAAGACCCTGGATAGGAAAGAGGAGAGAACCACAACATGTTTGATAAACTAATTCTAAATCTGGTAAAGGACTTAATTATGAAATCACAGCTATTATGAGTTCATAAGTTTAAAAATTCTTTAATGCCCAGAAAAAAGTCAGACCAACTCAGTTTGCTTCAACCACTGCCTGTTACAATTTTCCAATATTTCCATGAAAACAAATACTTGCACATATGTGCAGGCATGTGAACTCAAGTACACACACATACTGCACACACACAAGTATCTGCCTATTACAATTTTACAATATTTCTCTGAAAACAATGCACGTATGTGCATACATTTGAACTTGAGTATACACACACAGCACACACACATGCATGCATACACACATATACAAATATATACCTATTTAAACTCATATGTATATATGAATCTAAGAGTTTAAATAAAGATACTCTACAAGAATGATAATTCTACTCCCAGTTGGGAAACAGCAAATGCTTAGTGTCAGTATGACATTTCTTGATGTGGGAGAATGGTCTATATTCTGTCAACTATATTTTAAAAAAATGCTGATTGGCCAGTATCCAGACAGGAAGTATAGGTAGAAAAACAAGACAGGAAGTAGAGGTTGGTCAATGAGAACTGGGAAGGACGAAGCACATTCTTCTGCAGTTCTGACCCAACCACAGAAGAAGCAAGATGTGACTTCCCCGCTGAAAAAGGTACTGAGCGACATGGCTAACACAGGTAAGAATAGTGGGCTAATAATGGGCTATATAAGTTATAAGAGTTAATAAGAAGCTTGAGCTAATGGGCCAATTAGTTTATAACTAATGTAGACCTCTGTGTGATTTCTTTGGGACTTAATGATTGTGGTAATAGGGCAGGACAGAAAACCAACCCTGAACACAATTCCTTCCTTCACATTGTTAGTTAAGGAGGTACCAGAAACCCAGAAACCCCCAAAACAGTAAAGAATACTGTCATTGCTGTTGGATATACTCAAAAACTTGATAGTAAGATCTTATTACAGAAAACATCACACATTTCACCTGGAATGGAAAAAGATACATTTTAGCTTTTCACCTGTAAAACAAACAAACAAAAAACTTGCCTGAGGATCAGAAGAGTCAAACAGCCACATTGTCTATCCTTGTAGGTCAGGCAGCAATAACACACACTATCTTTTCGTGGAAAACATGTGGTAGTGGTACATGCCTTTAATCCCTGAACTTGAAAGGATTATAAAACAGGAGGAGACAGCTTTCAGACACAGTCTCATTCTGATTTCTGGAGGCAGGATCGCCATTTTCAGACTGAAGTCAACATAAGAGCCTGTGGCTGACTGTTTTGCATTTTCAGGGTGAACCCCAGTTCCTTGTCTGAGATTTTATTAGTCATGCTTCAGTACATATTAACTTGCTTGAAGGTTTCTTCTTTTTTACGTTGCTTCCATGGTACTGCAAAGTGCTATGAAGCCTCTGAGGCAGAATATCATCACCACTTTTACTCATTTGTCAATCGTGAAAACTAAAATAATTATTGTCTTGGTGCTCGTTAGTAGAATAGTGGTTTATATGCTGTGGGGCTAACTAACAATTTCATGATTAAATTTAAAGACCATTGAACAGAAGAAGTAAATTAAAAGCATGTACTTACTATAAATCTGGCCCAGAATCTGTAAACAGAGAGATCAATGAAATAGGAGAAAACCTGCTATTGCATTGCTAAATGGAAATCCTATGAAATTGCCTTTCAAATACATTTTGCATAATAATAGATAAGTTCAGATTTCAGTCTGTTCTGAATAATTTTACAGTTCAATGGATGGCTATTATTACAATGTGCAGACCATAAGTGTTTGTTCAGTTCTAAACCATATATAGCATATCCATTTCACACTTTTTCCCAGAGAATAAGGAACTAAAAATTTGTAAGATGCACAGTATCTTCAGGACATGACAAAATTCTTGCACAAATGTACTAACAGCAGTTTCTGTTCTTTGAATAAAACCTGTAAAATATCAAGACAGTCAACTTTTGAGCATGAATGTGTAACAGTGCATGAAATGCTAACATCATTTGGGTATTTATTTACAGTTGCTAGATCTAGGGATCAGAGAATCAGTTTCTTTCATAAGATTGCTTCTTATAAGCTGACATAGCAACAGAGAATTGTTCCGAAAGTATTCAAATATATAAACCCTAACTACATGGCCTGATGACATCTGAGAGAAAACATAGAGAAAAGATCAAAATAAATTTTATACTTACAAGAAATTCTCAAAGGACAAATTAAATATTAAATTTATACATATCAAATGGTACATTATAGTGATTTTAAACTCACTATACAAATGAATTTCTTATGATGTCTATAATTGTAAGTATAAAAATTACAGATATTAAGCAAAATAATTAGATTTATAATCAAAATTATATTACATAAAATATATTCCATTAAGAAATAAATTTACAGAAATAATCCCATTACTGATATAAGCAGAATGATTCAAATTTTGCAGATATAAATATGGAAACAGACTTGATAATAGGATTTAGAATTTTTTTAATTATTACAGAAAGAACTTTGCCTCTCCATCCTCAGCTATTCATCCTACCACATCTGGAATTACAATCACATCTTTGGAAGCTTCTTTGCCAAAATTGGATTTGCTTCTATTTTTCTTGCTCTTACATCTCACTTAAAATCTGAGTTGGAACAAAGATAATGAAGCATGAATGACAGCATTCCAGATGTTGATTTAAGCCCTGAGGTATTATACAATTTCACTGTATGTTTGTTTTTCTTAATTGTTTTACACACACACACACACACACACAAAACCTGAAGTCAAAAAGTTGAGAAGGTGTCAAGATGTGGATCTGAGAGTATACAGAGTGGGAAAAGTAAATAGCCATAGCTTACTCTTATATAAGTTTTTACATAAAATATAATTACAAAATATTCTATTCATGAAATATACAAACACTATAAGATAAAATGTGTACTATGAACAATGAATCTTAACTGAAACAAACAGCTAGAACAGACTGTGGATAGAACCATTCCCATCATATGGAAGTTAAGACGGAGATGGAAGTTATGATTTTAACAATAAGTCCAAGCATTATTATAAAGGTTACCATAAAATGGTAGTTTGAAAAAGAATTATAATATTCTCCACAAATATGGTAAGGTTATTCCCTTAATATCAAGGCTAATCTTGCTAATTAGGAAGATTTAATATTACAACATATCAATTGTCCTGTAACTACTCCCACTTATTAACTAATTCATTAAATTTTCAAACATTCATATTATATATGATTTTAATATGAAGTGGTAATGAGGAACTGAGTTAAAGTTGTTCATATCCTGAAAGGAGACTAGAGGGAGAAAATTATATTAAAGGTAGAAATATTACTTTCATCTACAGAGATGAAATGTAAGGTACATTCGGAAGTTTCCAATGCTGGTAAAAACATAAATTCTTGGTAGAAATCAGAAAATTATTAGGCATCAATGTAAATTACATTTGTAGGTTTTCATAACTCAAAATATTAAAAATGCAGTTCGTATATTTCTCCTCTTGATAGGCAAATCAAGTGGAATATCAAAACCATATATGTTTGGGAAGCTTCTTGGATACCTCAGACCCACAAATCAAAGACAGGTTCTTTATGTCTAGAAAAAAAAATAGATGGAGCTGGTCAAGCTACATGTGAACGAGAAAGAATATAAATGATCCTGGAATTGACAATGAGAAAGAGCATTTGCAAAGGTGGCTCCACATAACTTCAAGGAACCAGAATTCATGAATGAAGACCCCAAACTAAAATTGAAACTTGTTAAAGTATATTGTTCAAAAAGCCTAAGATTGTGGCTCACCTCCTATCAGGAACTACAGATTGCTGGCCTTTCAACAAGCTCAGATGGTTTGGACAAGGAAATTATCTCAGAGGTACTTACTTCCCAAGTGATGACTGTGTATTCAATATTATTTTAGATATTTAGATATTATTTTAGAACTATCAGTCCTTTTTTTGGTGTTGAAACAGACATTTTTTTAACTTTGTACTAACTTGTGTTTTAATGATTTACTATAAAACTATTTTATCTGGTGAGTCACGTAAAATAACAGGTTAAACCCAGAGGATTACAAATCAATATTGGGGTGATTAATATTAAGTAATATAAAGCAGAGAATTTATGTAGTTTTTAAAAATTGCACAAGAAACCTGGCAGTGGTGTCATGTGCCTTTAATGCCAGCACACGGGAGAAGAGGTAGATGGATCTCTGTGAGTTTGAGGCTAGCCTGGTCTACAAAAGCTAGTACTGGACAATCTGCATATCTACAGAGAAAACCTGTCTCCAAAAAAAAAAAAAAAAAAAAAAAAAAAAAAATGCACAAGAGTAAATTAGTGACTAACATGGTACTCACCCATACTGAGGGCAAATATTTGTAAGATAAATAATTAAGAAAATAGGAAAGTATGTTTTAAGATTTATTTTTATTTTGTGTTTGGGTGCTGGGCCTGCTTATTTGTCTGTGCAGTGTATGCATGTAGTGGAGACCAGCAGGAGAGTTTGAGATTCTCTGGAACTGGAGTAAGAGATAGTTGGGAGCTGCCATATGTGTGCTAGGAAAAAAAAAAAAACTGTGTCCTCTGTAAGAACAATAGGTGTTCTTTATCACTGAGCCATCTTTCCAGCCTCAGGAAGTGCACCTATTCCCAAAGGTTTGGTTTATTTCACAGAGAATTTGTGACACTTGTAGAAATCAATAATGGCACCTCTTTGTCTACTGGAGAAGCTAATTTAAGTTGTAATGGTGGAATTGAATTCATTGATTTGACATAATAACTTAGGATCACTTTTGACCATGCCTATAATTAAGCAGATAGGAATTTCATTAAATGTATATTTCCTTTTATATACCCAAAGCCAATAAGTTAGCCAGAGCAGGTAATCAAATTCTGTAATTAGGGCAAAGGGTCAAAAATTATTATTTACTCCACCAAATGTTTCCAACACTAGTGGAATCAGAGAATCAATACTAATATATTTAAACTGGTCAGTTTGTGTGTGTGTGTGTGTGTTTGTGGGTATGTATGCATTCTTGTATATGTATGTGTGCATGTCTGTGTATGTATGTATGTGTGTTTTTATGTATCTCTGTGTGTATGTTTGATATTATCTTCTCTATGGTCTCATGTCTAGTGGGTCGCTCCTAACTTTTCTTCTCTGTGTGAAAACGATAGTGGATTGTAAGAGAACACAAGCATAGTGATATCTGACATTTCTGAGTAAAATTTTTACAGGCATATTAGTTGTGGCTATCTTTTTCCTTTTAACTAAAGCGAAACATTGCCCCAATTGACTGACACTTTGAATTTCAATCCACAGTGAAGAAAATAGTGAAAGCAGAACTACAGTCAACATGTAATACCAGAAAACTTAAATGAAAAAATGCTATGGATATCACTCCAGGTTTGGAGTTATTTATATGCTAATGATGCATAACCAAGTGAAATTAGATGGATTTGGAAAGGGCTTGGTGTATTTGGAGAAGGAATATGCACTAATGCCTCAATAAATATTGTTGGCTATATTTATTGTAGACTTATCCAAAATGGATATGCTCTTCAAATGTTTGTCAAGGTAAGTAAGCAGAATTTTCTGGGTATCAGGTAAACTCTCTCTATATTAGTAACTTCTAGAATCCCTTAATAACATTGCCAACTGGCAATTAGAACACAGACTTAATGAGCTTCTATGCGGGATTACATTTTACCACAGTAATACTTAAAATTAACCCAAAATAATATCTCTAATCTTGTTTTAAAATTTTTAATAGAATTTATACTTTGAAAAACAAAATGCCTTTGCTTACACATTTTAGGATGAAATCCTGTACTCTGTACCCTAGCCCAGATACAGGGTGCTTTGATGTTTGGATGAAAATACATTGAGTGTGCCGCTGAGATTCTATCTTGAGGAGAGTAGGGATTTTTCAAGTAAGCAGTGAAGAAGTATCTTCCAAATGTAGGAAGCAGAGAAGGTAAATAAGATACAAAAGGCAGTGACTCAAGTGAGACAGTGCCAAAGCTGTTGACATTCAGAAATGAATATTTTATGAACTAGATAGGAAAACAATGAGTCAAACATGATTGACTATGATTAAAAACTTGTATAGTAGTTGTTATCTGGTTTGAGTAGAGACAAACAGAATGCAAGGAAGACAGCAGAATGCAAGGAAGAAAATAATGAAATAGATTGTCATTCCTAGGGAATTTTAATTCAAATTCCTACAACCTTGCAATTGCATACATGGGGAAATGGTGTGGAATGTAAGATACTGGGAGGAGGCCCAGAGACAGTAAACATAACACTTGGAGAGACATCACAGCAGACTCTGAGGAGGGTAAGGATAGGAGAGTGCAAACCAAAGCTCAAAGTTCCAAATTGGAATTAAATGGATTTTTTTACCTAAATTTAGGTGCATCTACAAACACACACACATAAACACACACACACATAAACACACATATACACACACAAACACACACACACACACACCCTTCTCTCTCTTTCTGTCTCTGTCTCTGTCTCTCTGTCTCTCTCCGTCTCTCTCGCTCGCTCGCTCTCTCGCTCTGTGTGTGTGCTAAAATTTCTGTTTTGTGTATAATTGTATTATTTTCCCAGTTTATGTCAAACTTCTTGTTGTCTGAATTAATAGTTTCACATCAAGCCTACTGATTGAAATCAGGTACTTTAAACTTAGAAATTTTTTCCCCAAATTTAAAAAAAAATGTGTTGAATATAAATGTATATAGGAAAATCCTAAGGGTACAACTTGATGAATTTTCACACAGAGGACACTGCCTTGTAAGCAGCAGCCAGGTCAAATAACAGAACATTAACTGAGACCCAGGAGCCTCCTTGACCACCTTTCATTAACCACCCAGTGCCTCAAGAGTCATCACTATTCTGCCTCTATTAGCCCTAGAAGTGTAGTCATTTTTAAAATTTATATACATTTCAAAAAGCCTGCCTTCTACATTTAAATAGTTTTTTTCCCTGTTTGTTTTACACTACTTGGAGGCTTTTAATTTACTAGAGGTAAGTTACTTAATTTTGTCCTTTAAGTTTTCATTTTGTGCCGTTTTAGGCAAGGGCTAATTATTTCTTTGAAAATAGTGATTTGCAAAGATAGAGTAGTGCATGAAGCAAGTTGAAGGTATTAATCTAAATGTAAGACCATATATTTAGAAGAGACATTTAAGCTAGAGTGTATGTTCCTACAATGTTTGAATATTCGATTGGTTCTACAATAAAATTTCAGTGTGTATTTTGTAAAACTATAAATACGAAATGGCATGTCATAGTAAGACATATTTTATTTTCCATAGTGACTACAAATAATATATAGCCAAAGTATAATTTTACTTACTATTTTTTTTTTGCTTTGCCAGCAGATATTCTAGATGGCATCAGACAAAATCTAAAGTTAAACTAAAAATCTGGAATCTTATTAAGCAACCTACATGACAAAGAACCAATTAAGAGACCTTCTATACTTCAAAAAATATAGAAAAAGACATGGATGAATTTGTACAGCCAACGAAAACCACAAAAGTTTTCTAAACTATTTTAGATATTCTGTATTGATGGAATATTTGTGGTTTAAATAGGAATCGTATTCAAATCCTCATTTTTTATTTAATAAGATGATTGTTTAACCAATATAAAACAACTTGTCAAGTATATTAATTAAATAAGTGCTGACTGTTGAGTAAAATAAGATTAAGCATAATAAAATTGATAGTTCAACCAAAAATTACGGTACTTTCTCTTATAAAGCTGCGTGGCTGCCTTCAAAAGTGGGTTGCTCGGTAGAATCGATCGTCAATGCAGTGTTCACTTCATTGTAACATGTATGATTGACACATAATACACATAAATATACATTTACATCAAAGAAAAAAGGATGTTTTATCTTAATGCATGAAAATGACACGTATGGACACAATAAAGTGTAGTTGATATGGAGTTATTTAAAATAAAATGTCAATTTCATGTAATGATGCTTATTAGTTAAAGCAACTTATTGACTAATAAGGAGGTTCTTCAGGTTAAACACTTGTCACCAGAATATGAGGACCTGAGTTTGGATCCACAGAGTCAAAATAAACATGGACACACTAGTGCATGACTGTCATCTCAGCTCTCCAAAGGCATCCCCTCTAGCTAGGCATAAGCAGAGGGAACAACAGAAGTCACTAGATGAAACAAGATGCAAGCTGAGAACAGACTTAGGTTATTCTTTCATATCCATGTATGCTTCTTGGCATAGATAGGCTTAATTTCAAATCAGTGTGCACACGCCGCCCTAAAACACTAAGTTTTTAAAGGGAAGTTTTCATTTGGAATTTAGAACTCTAGTTCTAATAAAGCTTGTGAATTACCATATGTAATGATTTTAAGAAATTAAAGGTCTCTCTTAACTGTAATAGCATGCAATAGCTTCAGAAGGGAAATATGCATTAAAGAACTGAAATTTAATTAAGTTTGCAGAGTGTTGATTATTTGCCAAAGGAAATTTGATTTGCAAAGGGAAATTTGATGAACTAATTGTTGTTTATTAAATTTAAGATTCAGGATGTTTTGATTTTGAGAATTTTATCTAAGCCTATCAAAATACTGAAACCATGTTATGTGATACTATTAATTTTGATGGTTAACTTTTTATCTATAGAAATCATTCACTCTAGATCTGTTGTAAGAAGCCACGAGTGATTTCAAATGGGAAAACTTAAGACTTCATCATTTCTTTCAGGTGTAGTTTGTTCTTAATCTTGAATAAGTATCACTCTGGTGATAAGGTAAATTGAATTATCTCAACTGAGGTCAAGTGAAGTTAATACTGCAACAGTATATTATTGTTGCAATCAAAAAAGAAAAAGGAGAGTGACTGCATCAAAATAAAAGCATGTTTGATGTAAAGACTAAGAAAAGTCAGATTTGAGAACTGTTATGACTCTGAATGATTTCTGTGCTAGTATTTCAAATGTGCAGGCATTCTGCTGTGTTCTTTATTTCCCTCTCCTATCTAGGATACTCCTGAGGATATCCCTGCTCATATGGATATGACCATCCAGTTGGGTTATATTCTGTTGTACATTTCTCTAGTCTTTTCTTGTTTAAACTATGCTCTTGACTCTATTGTCAAAGGTTCAGCAGCTGCTTGATCATTTTCAAGCGGAAAATGTTCTTTCCACTTACAGCTCTTGAACGTACTCCTTTGAGTGCTTGACAGTTTTTTTCTCTCATCTCCTGGGGACTGACTCTTTCTGATCCTCGAGTGATTATTTTAAAATCAATTCCATTGATAAAACCAGTAAATAATGACTCTAACTGGTTAGTGTACTTAGTGCCAAAATCTCAATTCACTAACCATGCTGTTATCGTACAACATATCCTGCTTTATTATATATATATATATATATATATATATATATATATATAACACAAATAATGTTTTAGTGCTTATATAAGCTGAAAAATAGAAATGACTATAAATATTATTTCACATATTTACTTTAGCCCATGTAAATAAATCACCTTACATTATAAAGTCAAAATGCATAGTTCAGTATTTTATTTTTCATTCAAAAATGAATGTAAAGCCTATCAGAGAAAATAAAAAAAACATTTTGCTGTTTTGATATGGTTAATGTTCCCCAAGCCCAGGAGTATTTAAATATGTATTTGAGGATTTTGTTTCTCTCTCTCTCTCTCTCTCTCTCTCTCTCTCTCTCTCTCTCTCTCTCTCTCTCTCTTTCTCTCTCTCTTTCTCTCCCCCCATGTTTTCTTGTATGTGTGTGTGTGTGTGTGATTGTTTGTGTGTAATGAATAAGTGTGTGGGTTGCCTGAAGGCCTGAGCTTAATCACTAAAACCAAATAGTAGAATGAATATTCACCTTCCATGAGTTGTCTTCAGAATGTCATGTACATACAGTGTTTATTTAGAGGCACAGCCCTCTCTCCATACACACTAAATGTTTTTAAAGTATTGTTAGACCGTATCTGAATCAATAGTTAAATCCACATTAATGTTATTCAGTTAGTGTCTTGTGATACTGCTCCTGGGCAGCCAGAAACAAATGTCTATTATCACAAATAAAGTACAGATGACAAATTGTAGTAAGGATGTCACCAAAGTCCAACGTTGTGAACCAATGAGTTTTTTGTAGTTAATTATAAGAGTATAGATGATGGTTTTCTTTCAGAATAAGAAATGTCTCAAAGGCAGGCATAGCACCATATACTACCAAAGCATGGGTCCAAGCTGACTTTAACTAAAAACCTGCAACGAACTGCAATATCTGGAGGCCACTCCTCAGGCTGGAGAGTAGCTTTTCCAGGCATCTCGGCTGTTTTGACTGTGTCTTTTAGGAGCCCTTCTGGCTTAAGGAACAAAGAGCCTAATGAAACTGGTCAGATTTAAACTTCCTGAAACCAATAGGATTTTTATTTCCTGAGCTTATAGAGCTTCCTTTTTGAATACAATGTTTACATCCACTTAAAAATTATTTTAAATATCTTAAGTAATTAAAACCTTGTAATATTTTATCTCAGAGTAAATTTCTAAGCAGCAACCCAAACACACAAACACTTAGAGACAGAGAACCCCAGACTCATGGAAAACATATTTTAAGTTTCCTAGCTATTTGGTAAACCAATGATTTGAATTGGGATTTGCTTAGAGGAGTATAGGAGGATTATTTACAGCACTGAAGAAGAAATATTTTGCAGTCACTATTAAGTATATTCCTATGAGAAACTTGTATCCTCAAAGGCCACACACTCATGAGGGGCACCTAATTCTATGATGTGTAATAAATGGGTTCAGTTTTGGATAGGTCCCTTGCAGGAGAACGCATCTGGAGAATGTTTAAAGGATACCAATGTCATGACATACATGCTAGCATATTTTTTAAGATTTTCTTTGAGGGATATATTAATTTCTTGTTTGTCTTTACTTTCATTTCTCTAAGGGAGTTTTTTTATTTCCTCTTTAAAGGTCTCCATCATCTTTATAAAGTTACATTTATTGTTTTCTTCTGCTTTTTCTGGGTTAAAAAGATCAATTATTCCTGTTGTGTGACCAATAGGTACTGGTGTTACCATGTTGCTTCTTACGTTGTTGGATGAACTCTTGCATTGGCATCTACCCATCGTTTCCTTCAATTGATGCTGACAGTGCCCTTTCTTCTTGGTCCAATCATGACAGTGGCTGTCTGAGTGTTTGGGAATTTTTCATGGTCTACTTTGTACTGTTAATATCTATGTCTCAGGGAGCCACTGAGTTCACTTTTAGCCTGCTCTCATAATCTTCTCTCCTGGGTCACTCTCTTGGTCCACTCTGTGCAGTCACAACATGTGCTTCAGAGTTCCTCTCTTTGTCCTTTCAGTAAGAAATTCTCCTTTTGGTCCTCTCGGTATTGTAACAAGTTGTTTTTTAGCATTCCACTGAGGACAGGCAAGTTTGGGGTTGGGATGGGACATTAGCTTGAGGGAGTCTGGTTGATGGGGATGGGTATTGGAGCAGCCTACTTGCAAGAAACTTTCCTGGTGGTTGGGTAGAGAAACCAAGGCTGTTGGGTGAGGAGCCCAGCATTTTGCTACATTATGGCAGTCCTAGATAATGGGGTATCCTGCTGTATGGCTGGTCACTCACCTCTTGGTCCACTCTGTATTGTAGCAAGTTGTGTTTCGGAGTTCCACCAAGGTTGCAGAATAGGTCAGTTTGGGGGTGGGATGGAAAGAGTAGCTTTTCCATTATAATTCTTTAACACCAAAAGATGTGCTGGTTTAACAAGTTTAGCAAGGATTTACTTTTTTTCTCACTTGCTCACTTTCTCAAATATTCCTAAATGATATTTGCTTGTATACACAAATTACCAATGTGCTAAACTTGTGTATTACAAAAATATATATTATTTCAGTATTTCCTATATCATGAAGGGCACAGTTAGATCTATTTTATTGTATCCCTCAAAGAAGAATAAAGAGATAAAGAAATGGGGAAGGAATATTCAGTATTTTATAATTTGAATATATAATCTCAGTTTGAATAAAATTGTGTGTTCTTCTGGGAACATTATGGCCTCTCCATTTGCCCTCTTAAAATATATATGTACATGTAGATACAAGTATATGTAAGTACACACATCTGTATACATATATTCATGTATATTTATATATGTGATATCTATATACAATATATGTGTATATATATGTGTGTGCTTAAAACTTTTTCAAAATAATTAGACATGTTTTTATTCTGCAGTTACATGTATTTGGACAGAATAAATCATACTGCCATTTTTGTCTTCAGAGATAATGAAGATGAGAAATGCACCTAAATAAAAGGGTCATTTCAAAATTTTAACATAGTATGTTGGATTTTAGTAATCATCCTTAATTTTTTATGTATGCCAATGGGATTAAATTTCTGACATAAATTTTTGTCCTGCTATATTATCTTCCTTATGTTGTCAGTCCTTCATATTAAGAATGGATTTTTACTTTTTTTTAACATGGCAGAGAGTAATGACAAGAACATAAGAGACACATTCAAAACAGAACACTATGAGTTAAAGAAATAATATATTAGTTTTAAAATGCAAACTTTCTACTGGGATCATATGCTTATAAGCATTATATTACATAAGTCATATTTTAAATTAAAGGATTTGTTGTTTTATATGATATCTGTATCTTTTACTCACCACTGGGTATATGATAAACAGTATAGCCCATGAAAGCTTGAAAATGAAGCTTATAAAACTGCTTTGAAGTTTACTGTGGATTATTTATATATACTAGAGGCTTTGGCCATTTTTCTGTGATATGGCTTCTGTTACTCAAACTTTGAAATACTGACGGATAATGATGAGGTGAGGATGAGGAGGAATGGACACTAAGACAACACACACATTTGTCACTTACTCATGAAAATGGATGGGAGTTTTATTTGCATCCATTTTGCTGAGATGTCCAAATAGCAAACAATAGTGACGGCTTGACAAATTAGCCAATCTAAAGTACTTTCCTAAAACTCGTGTATATCATCTAACAGTCTTAGACTGGTCATGGCTTAGAATATTTAAATGCGACATGGTTTAACTGAATGAAATTCTTTTCTGAAGAATGAAAAGAATTCTAGATATAGGAAAACACTATAAAACTAAACTTTCTGGTTTTTATTATAAAATTATAGCAACTGTTATAAAAATAAAAATTTTCATCATTTGATATTAAACTTGATACCAATGATCTTCATTTGGAAATGCTATTTTAGCAACAAATAGTTACCAATTTTATATAAAACAGAGTTGACTTATATGTAAAACTTTTGCTACCATGTGGGAATTATTTATTTGCTATTACTTAAAAAGATTTTTCCATCTTTTAGGAAACATCATGCCACTTGCAGCAGAGAGCACCCTTGTATTCTCTGTGATTCTCAGGTCCTCCTGCCTCACCTTCTGAATGCAGTAATTACATGATGATGCTTATGAATCACATGTTGGAAAAATGATAAATTGCAAAACAAAAATAAAATTCTTCTGTTTTATTATTTATTAGGTAAATACTTAAATCTGTTTGATTATTTTTCTACATAGATGTGCAGGAAAAAATTTATGGAATATTTCTACTAATTTTGATAATGTTTATAAGAGCCTTGTATATGAACAGAGAACATGGCGGGAGCTAACAGAAGAGATGAAGGAGAGGAAATAGCATGATATATTTGAGTGCTGACATTACTAGGAGAAGTATAGAATATTAAATCTGTCAGATGCATTAACACATTGTTGAAATGCTTGGGAATAGAGAATAATTTATGTGCTATTTAATTTTTAAGGAGTGGTATGACATAGACTAAAGAGAAAGTAATTACTGGCCTTCAGTCAACTTGATGGCAAGATACTTACCCATACTCTGTTCATTGGCTGATCATTGTTGATTTGTGCTGAAATCAGTAATAAATCCATGTCAAGACAATACTTATCTCCTATTGAAACATGTTTGAATATAATAAATCACTTATAAGTTTAGTCATAGAATTTGTACTGCTATGAATTATTTACTTATATTTATACTCTTATTTTCTCATGCCATTCCTGTTTATGACATCAGGAAAGGATAATACTTCCACATCTGAATAGTTAAGAAGATAAAAGGTACTGAGGTTAATCTCCTTTGACTTGTTAAGTATGAACTAGGATTTAAGAAATAAATTTTCAATGTATAAAAAGTTACAGAAGACTAATTTGATATAAAGCATATCTGTGTGTATATTATAAGAAGGAGGGAAAGACAACAACAAAAGGAAATGATACTTGTCAGAGACTCATTTTGAAGGCCAGAAGATTTATGAATCTAAAGGAAGAGCCCAAAGAGCTGTATGATTAAGAAATTATTTTTTTAAAAAAAGGTAAGGGGTAATTTTATGTGCCTTTAATCCCATCAAAAAGGAGGGGCTGAGCCTAGTGGATTTCTGTGAGATCAAAGCTAGCCTGGTCCACAGAATGAGTTCCAAAACAGCTAAGGCAACCTTAAAAAAACACTGTCTTGAAAAGAAAAGAAAAGAAAAGAGAACAAAAGAAAATAAAGAATTCATTGACCAATATTGTCAGAATACAGAGAAGAAAATCTGTTTTTTTTTTAGTTCCCTGAATCCCTAACAGACATGGGAGAATTATATATAATAAAATATGATTCCTTCAACTGCCAGAGTGAAAAACGACTCTGAAAAGAAATCTGAAACTCACACAATGTCAGAGTAGAAAATGAAGGACAAATATCTTTTCTTAATGTCTTGATGTTTACATAAACATCTTAAATTTTAGAGGCACTTCCAGGATGAAGAATCCACCTATGTATTTGTGTAGAAGTAAAATTGTAAGAGAAATGGGAGTCAGAGAAAAGAGCTCAAAAGACAGGACTGAAATGAATAATTCCCTTTTAAAAATCTAAATACATTGACATTGTTTTCTCTTATGTGGTAAGTGACTCTGAATAGTTAAATGAAGTACTCTTTGCTCCTTTCTAATAACTATGCTCACTGTAATTTAAGAAAGAAATGTTATGTTATGAGTATTGAGTGGTGGAGAACTGACTAAAGGAGGAGAAACTGAAATTTGTTGTTATCTGTAATTATAGCACACCATTTCATAAAGATATAGCAACTATAAACTTTAGAGACAGCCCCTGCTCTCACAGTTAGGAGTCTCACATGAAGAACTAGTTATGCAACCTTAACATATGCAGAGGGCCTAGGTCAGTCCCATACAGGTTCCCTGGTTGTTGTTTCAGTCTCTGTGACTACCTATGTGTCAAGATCATTTGATCTTGTGGTTTTCTTGTGGTATGCATCAATATTTTTGCTCCTAACATCAGTTCTTCACCTCTTCCAAGATTTCCAAAGTCCACTTACTGTTTGACTGTGGCTCTCTGTTTCTGTTTCCATCAGTTGCTGAAGGAATCCTCTCTGCATACAGTTGAGCCAGGCACCAGTATGTGAGTAAAGCAGAATATCATTAGGAATCTTCCCATCGACTTATTTTTTGCTATTTGTGTTAGGTTCTGTCTTAGGTCTCTGGGGTATCATGCCTCTGTGTCCTGGTCCTGAAGAATGAGCCCCCTCTCAAGATATGGGTCTCCATCTGTGTCAGTCATTAGTTGATTGCTCCAATAATCTCTGTACCATACTCACTCAAGCACATCTTGTAGCAGGACAACTGTAGGGTGAAGGGTTTGTTCCCCAGTCCCTCCCCTGAACAACTTGTCTGGTTACAGGAGTAGTCCAGTTTAGGTCAAGTATCCCCTATTGGATTAACATGTATTAGGTAGGGCCACCTTAAGAATTTCTTAGTATTTCAATTTCTCTAGGCTTCTAGCTCATTCCAGAGATGTTCCCACTTTCCAGTTGTCTCTCTGAGTACACTGTGTTTCTATCATCTCCCACCTGCACTCCCCAATCCCCTCATGCTTCTAGAACCCCCAACTACATCCATTGCCAAAGGCATTTTTATTTCCCGTTCACAATGAGATTCATGGTTCATGGCCCCTCCTTATTACTTAGATTTTCTGGGTTTGTGGACTGTAGCACAGTTCACCCATTCCTCCTACCAGAAGGCCTCATCCAGAATTAATTGAAGAGAGGGTGCTTGATCTCATTGCAACTCAATAAATCATGAGTGGCTGATATCCATGGAAGTCCTGTCCATATCTGGAGAAATAGATGAGTAGGACAGAATGGGGGAGGGGAAAGGGGCGATAGAGTGATGGAACTGGAAGAAGAGGATGGGATGTAAAAAAAATAAACAAAAACTAAAAAGAAAGAAAAAAAGCTTCCTGAGTTTTTTAGCATCTATCATTAAATATTATTGTCCAGTTTATGTAACAATTCAAACATTGTTTCATCTATTCATTCAAATATGTTTACTGGGCATGCATGTTTGCTCCATAATTCTAAAGTCCACTACTTTTTACAATTTTGAATATTTGAATTAAACAAATCTCTCACTGTCAAATAAAATCAGCTCACTGTATATAAGGGTTGCTGCAGTAAGATATCTTAGTCAATAAATACTACACGATAGTGCCCTTCACATTGAAGATATTTCATAAGAAACAAAAAATACAAAATAAATATCTTGTCTCTATAATTTCAGGTTTCATAACAATGAAACGGTGAAAATAGTGTATTACTTATATTTACATATTTCAAAACAGCAAAATATTTATTGGGTAGCAAATTTTAGTAACTTCAAATTTCTCTTAAAATTTCACAGCCCTCATAAAATAACCTAGCTATTAACTATTAAGCAGTCTTTTTTAACACACACACACACATATATAAATATA
This sequence comes from Microtus agrestis, assembly GCA_902806775.1. Lineage (NCBI taxonomy): Eukaryota > Metazoa > Chordata > Mammalia > Rodentia > Cricetidae > Microtus > Microtus agrestis. Next base: position 465,491 of record CADCXT010005381.1, on the reverse strand, counting down.
TTTGTATGTATTTATATTTTCTATATATAATATATGGTATATGCAATATATATGCCCCAACATTACATCCAAAATGATTGCTTTGAGTTTCTTTCCATTTAATATGATGTTAGCAATTATTGCTTTTGTTATGCTTAGTATGTATTTTGTGACACTGACCTCTCAAAGACTTTCATCATGAATAGGTGTCAGATTTTATCAAAGACTTTTTCAGCATCTAATTAAAAGATTATGTTTCTGTTCTTCCAATTTTTTGCATGGTCATTTACATTGACAGATTTTTGTAGATTGAAAAATCCCTGCATGTCTTTAATGAAGTATACTCGATCATGGTGGATGATCTTTTCGATATGTCCCTGGATGCAGTTTGCCAATTGCCTTTTGAACATATTTGCATCAATGTTCATGAGAGAAGTTGTTCTATAATCCTCTTTCTTTCTTGTTTCTTTGAGTGGCTTGGCTGTCAGGGTGACTGTGATCTCATAGAAACAATTTTTATGATGTTCCTTCTATTTCTATTTGGTAAAATAATTTGAGGAGTATTGATATTAGCTGTTCTTTGAAAGTTTGGTAGAATTCTGAGTATTATTCTTAGATAATTTTGTACATGCATGCCCCTTACTTTGTTGTTGTTAGTATGGGATCTTGTTGTAAAATTGACTCCTAAATATTTTTATATAACCATAGATCTAGCCTACTGTCAACACTGATCAAAAGCTTCTTTGTGTACTGTGCAGCAATCAATGCACAAATGTACAATTGACCAAGTGTGGTGCACTGATACTGTATTTCTAAATGAGACCCCTTTACAACTCCCAAAGCTTTTGCATAATTCAGGAAACATCATAAAGAAGGAGTTAAAAAGATAAATAAAGACAATCAGATTGACAGAATCTTTCTGAGAGAAAGAGAGAGAGAGGGGGGGGGAATGAGCCAGATGATAGAGGTATTACATAAATTTTCATTTTGTAGAAGACACAGCTACTGCATTCATGTGCTTAGTCATTCTCTAGTTATCTTCTGAAGACAAGTAAAGTTGATTCACACAAATTGCTAGCACATGTTCTGACTCTTACTCTATCACTTACTGAATCACTATTAACAATTGATAGCAGGTGGGACAGAAACAATTGTTCTTACTGTAGGGTGAGGACACTTATATATGTTTACCATGCTACTGTGGATGATCCCTTCACCTACTCACATTTGGGAAGAATTAATTTGACTTAATGAATTATCAAAGTTAAATAAACCTAAGAATAGTGACACATGCCTTTCATATAGTACACAAGATGCTGAGGCAGGCAGATATCTTTTAATCAAAGATTTGCCAGGTTTACATATCAATTTGTAACCACTCAGAGCTGCATAGTTAGATTATATTTCTATTTTTCATAATTTTATTACAATAAATAAAACATAATTAAGAAATTATTCAACTGTTTACGATATTCTGCTTGTTCCTGTTTGTTTTATTGGAACAAATATCCTATTTGACTACAATCAGCCTTAAATTCCCCTGTCTCCCTTATGTTTTTAAATTGCTTTATAAATAATACTGTTCAAAATTTCCACTTCCTCCCCTCCTCCCATTTCCCTCCTGCTCCCCCACTCACCCTCTCCCCTTCTCCTACAGTCCTAAGAGAGGGCAGGATACTGTGGGAAGTCCAAAAACAACCCATCTCTTTTCTTTAAAAATTTATTTCCCTATCTGCTCACCTTGCATAGTCAACATCAAAGGAAGGTGAAGGATTGTTATTCCTGAAAATCTGGTACCAAATTGAGCTTCATCAATTAGTTTTGGGATCCGTGCAAACTACCATCAGAACAGTATATGAGTGCTTGTCCAGTGGGTCACCAGATGAGGCTGAAACCCATGGGGACAATCTCACTTAGAAAGGAACACTGGCCTACGGGAAAGGGTAGAATTACTGGGACCATGTGGCCTGCATGCTTTCTTCTCTCTAGCAATATTGATGATTCTATTGGATGTTTTCAGTATCATTTTGTTAATCATTCATGGAACTAATATGATCATTTTTGGAAACTATATTTTTTTCTCAAATATATTCCCCTAAATTTCTTTGAGAGCTGATGTTTCTCTGATTTCTTGTATGAGGATGCCAGCTGTCACTAGAGACCCCAGGAGCTGTGTTTGATTCAGTGCTGATGGGATCAGAAGCAATTCACCCCTATTTCATGAAAATATGTTTTGAACGATAGTGTTCTTGAAAATATGTGTCTATGTTTATCACCTTTAGTTTTGTAAAAACATGATGTACCTGGCTTGGTATTTGGCCAAGCTAGCAAAATGAGAAGTGTTGTTTTGAATCTAAAGATGTTTTGATGTAAAAGTGGAAAAAAAAAGCATATTTGACACATTTGTTTTTGCTGGAGGTTAAGTTGGAGGATGGGAAAAACTTGTTTGTTAGTGTGAATAACTATGATTGTTTTTGATGCATAAAGACAGCTGGAGCTATCCGTCCCTGGCCACCTGTGTGAAACTCGTCTGGTGGCTGGAAAATTCATGTTATTTCTATGCACCTACACCTTTTCCCAGTCTCAGTACCTGAACCCAGGCTGCCGCTGGACCACAGCAAATTGTCATGCTTGTGCTCCTTTTTGGAATGATTATTGTGTTGTTACTTTTCTCTTAATTATGACTAAATATCTGGAAACTGGCAACTTAATGGAGAAAGGGTTTATGCTGTTCTATAGTTTGGAGGTATGTATTCCTATACAACAAAGAAGGCATGTTAGTGGGTGGCTCCTTTGTGATAAAAATCTGTGAATGAGATTCCTCACTTCCTGACATATTAGGGATGTATGAAAAAGAAAGCAAATGAAAACAGTTCCATCTCCATTCTTTGCCCTAGCAATTTTTATCTTGCTGTGATAAAATACCCTGACCAAGGCAAATGAGAGAAGGAATGAGTGGTGTATTTGGAGCTTCAGATTCCACAGGTCACACACTGCTGTGGCTAGAAGCATGTTGGGATGAAGGCAATCAGGCAGACATGACTATAAATAAGTAGATGAGAGTGCACATCCTGATTTACAAATATGAATAAAGAGCAAACTGGTAATGACAGAAGTTACAGGAAAATCATAATCGTCCTCCAGTGATAAACCTACCATGCATCCAACAATCTTATTCTTTCCAAACAGTTCCTTCAGTTTGGAATAAGTATTCAAACATGAGCTTATGGGAGCACTATTATTATAACAACCACAATCTTCAATTTCCCTGTGCTTAGACATTAGTAATTCAGCTCTTTCAAACCGAAGAGAAAAGTCTCAAAAAGAAATGTCACCAGCTAAGGACCAACTGTTCACACATATAGACTTTTAAAATACACCTCATAACAGTCATTTAACTATTCTTCATTTGATCTTTTACCATGAGTATACATTCTATAAAAATTCTGGGCATTTTTATCTATACCTACGGTATAACAGGAATGACCTGATTGATACTTGATATAATATGGCCAAATATACAAATGGTAATGTACAGATTTATGTCAGTAGATCGAATTGTAAGAGAATTCTAATACATAATTAAAAGAACAGTGAACTTAATTTTGATCTAAGTATAGAGTTAGATGTTTGAAGCACTAACATTTTTGTTAGAAATACAAGCACACATACACATATATAATAAAATTTACTACATATTTTATGTAATTATATATTAATTAGTATTTTAACAATTGCTTATATATTACAAAACACATATAAGTGCTTTGGTTTATTTTAATATATAAAATATCATCAAATATGGGATTTTATGTAGCATTAATCTGCATTTTCTTTAAACATCAATTCCATCTTTTTTTTAGCATCTACGTACTTAGCAATAGTAGTAACATTAACATATAATGACTCCTTGTAAAATAAAGTCCATATAAGTCTATATTTCAGATTTATTATAATACTGAGAGTGAGAAAACATTCTAGAATTTCAAATTATTAATTGAAAACTCTGTTCTGAGATGTCTTGACAAAGCGCAAGCCATGAAAACATGAACACCAAGTTTGATCAGTAGAACCTACTAATGAAATCAGCTCTATTGATATGTACTTGTAATCCCCGTAAAGAGGAGACAGAAGTAAACATGTGCTTGCATTCCCTAACTAGGTTGTCTATCTTACCTGGTGAATTTAAAGTCAGTGGGAGAAAAAAGAAAAGGTGGTTTTTACCAGAGTGATAGTATCCAAAGTTTATTGATTACTTCATGCTGTAGGGGGTCCTTCTGTTCATGTGTTGCTTTCATTGGTTGAATAAAAAAAAATGCCTTGGCCTTTTGATAGGGCAAAACTTAGGTAGGCAGAGTAGACAGAACTAAATTCTAGGAGGAAAAAAGCAGAATCAGAGAGAGCCACCATAAAGCCACAAGTTCAGACATGCTAAATCTTTCCCGGTGTATATTTGTGTGTGTGTGCGTGCGTGCGTGTGTGTGTGTGTGTGTGTGTGTGTGTGTGTGTGTGTGTGTGTGTTAAGAAGTATATCTTTGTTAAACTTTATAAATGTTACAAGGTAAATGATATATCTAATCTTCAGTAGGATTAACATTTATAGTACATAGATATGACTTCTATTGTACTCTGCAGTGTTGATTTCAAAGTACATGGTCAAACTGTGAACCATCTTCCCAGTGCTTTACAAGCTAAAGCACGTTCCTAGGCTATCAGAAGACAATATGCATATTAACAACTGTTGGCTGGTAGGCAGCCTACAGTGCAAACACAATAGAATAAGATCTAAAATCCCTAGATTTTGGAAATACAAACTACTTGGAGTATTTCTAGCCATTTTGAAGGGCGTATTTTAATAGAAAAATAATTACTCTGCTTGTTCTTTGTGTAATGTTAAAGCAGTCTTTTTCCTTCTGCTAATTTTGGTTTGGGATATATAAACATATGGAAAATAAATACAGGCATATTCAATATTCACTGGATGGCCCTCCCTGCTCTATCCCATGTCTCTGTATTCCTTTTGTATCGCTTTTCCTCCTATTTAATTTATCTAATAAATATTCCAATACCCTGGAGCATGTGAGCCCTGTTGAGGCTGGATCCCAACAAGAATGTCCAGAGTAAATGCATGAAAAGTAGAAGTCAAAAAGTATGATTTTTATTTTTTATTTATTTTTATTTTATTTTTTTATTGAAACAATTTCTGCCTCCCCCGCCTCCCATTTTTCTCCCCCTCCCCTACTCCTCTTCCTTTCCCCCCTCTCTACTCCCCCAGCATATGGAACCACATTATTACATATATTATATAAAGGAGTAAAATATTTATTATTATTTTGTAATAAGCACAAAATATATAAGAAAATAGTCAACCCAGCTCTACTTCTGAATTTGTAGTCTTTCTTAGTCAACATGAGTTTAAAAGACTATAATACTGAAGCTAATGTTTTTTATTCATGTTGAAATTTTATATGCTTGTTAACATAATTACTGCTTGTCATCCCAGAAGGCCTACCCTATTAAATGGTACTAAAATATTCATTGTATTTATTCTTAAATTCACTAGACAAAATACCATTATGAAATCTGTTTATGCACACTAAGTAGGAAAGCAAAAGCTAACCATGAGATAAATTCGGAAATCTTACTAGGTCATTTCTTGAAAGGTCTATGCGCCTACAGTTGCCACTTTCATACAAACCATCACAGAGAATGAAGTGGAATTGAATTGTGAAGAATAGATAGAAATTGTAATCCACATATATTATTCAAATAATATGTTATTGTCTCCTCTAAAGATTATAGAATGTTATACGCTTTTATTTTATACACACAAAAAAGCCACACATACATGCAAGAAACAAACAAGTTAAAAACATTGAACACGCTGTTTTCATTTTCTTGTGGACAAGGTTAGTAGCACTTACAGCCATAATCATTCTCCCAAAATATTACTTAATTTCATAACAGTTTTGCAAAACATTACTTGTTATTAGAAGTCATGCTAAAGATTTGCAATCCTTAGTCAAGTGAAGTTATCAGTAACTTTTTCACTATAAAGTAAAACTTTCCAATCACTAGAATAGTAAAGAATGCCAGCCAAAACATTTCAACTGTTGTCATTACACTAATGAGAATATTGTAAGAAAAAAAATCACACCTCTTTTAACTGTTAATGCACACTAGGTTGCATTTCTTCTTTCACCATGTCACCCCTGACAAAACTTTTCTCCTTTGAGTCAATTATCTGCAAATGATACTACCTTGATTTGCATAAAGACCAATGCCAATCGAAGCTTTCTAGCTACTTTCTCTAGCATGTCCAGCTTCCTCTTGCACACTTCCTATTACCCAGCAATACAATTTCCTCTCTTTCTCTTCTATTCCAGAATGTTGTCACAGAGTTAAGTTTACTATCATTGTTTATCTATCTGTCCTCTTGAGATATCTATAAAAAATTTTAAGGTTATCTTCTTTCAAATTATTCCTAATATTCTTTGAAAATTCAAGTTTTACATAGCTTCCACCTAGTCTCCAAATAAATTGGTCTTGTCAGAATCATAAATTATGTCTCAGTTGTGAAACACCAGTTAACCTGATGTTGGATCACGTTTTTGTATCCATTCTCTTAACCTGTGCCATTTTATAGGTGAATTGAGTCCATTGATATTAAGTGATATTAATGACCAGTGGTTGCTAACTCCAGTTATTTTTCCTGGTGGTAGTGTTTGTGTGTTTCCCTTCTTTGAGTTGTGCTGGTGGACGGTTGTTATATGCTTGTGTTATTATGGGTGTTGTTGGCTTCCTTGGTTTATGGCTTTCCTTCTAGTATTTTCTGTAAGGCTGGGTTTATGGCTAAGTATTGTTTAAATATGTTTTTATCTTGGAATATCTTGTTTTCTCCATCAATGGTGAATGCGAGCTTTGCTGGGTATAGTAGTCTGGGCTTGCATCCATGGTCTCTTAGTATGTGCAGCACATCTATTCAAGACCTTCTGGCTTTCATGGTTTCCATTGAGAAATTGGGTGTAATTCTGATAGGTTTCCTTTTATATGTTACTTGACCTTTTTCCCTTGCAGCTTTTTATTCTGTATGTTTTGTGTTTTGATTATTATATGGCGAAGGGATGCTTTTTTTTATCCAGTCTATTTTGTGTTCTGTATGCTTCTTGAATAAAGAGGAAAGGTGTAAACTTTCACCTTTAGTTCTTCTTTAAGAAAATCTGCTCTGTCCTTTTCCCTGTATGGTAATATTTCTCTCTGGTTGATTTTCTATTCTTTTCTTTTTTTTTTTTTAACAATCTTGAAAGCCTGACAGTCTTTTCCTTTGCTTATAAGTGCATGCTCTAGAGTGTAGCTTCAACATTGCTGGCCTGTCTAGTTTTAAATGAACAAAAGCATAGAAAGCATTGGTCTGGATCTGAATGTATTCATTCTACCATCTAAGTTATAAGACATAAAAAACTAATTCCATATTTATAATTAAGTTTAAACACAAGATTTACATAGTCACGCTGTGATCTAAGTTTCAGGGATCTATCTATCTATCATATATATATATATATATATCACATTGGCTTGTTCTCAGATGAAAGAAGCCATATGCAAAGTTGAATAAAGATAGAAATATACATGTCAAATTTATCTACCTGGGTTGCCCCTGTGTCTTCCGACTCAGGGTAATGGGACAAAAGTTTGGGGAGAAACCATCATTCTTGCTACCATGACTCTTCATAGCACCAGGAGTGAGAAATATCTCAATAGTAATATAGCCATGACCACCTGCCGTGAGAGTGTTCTTGTCATCTGAGTTAGCACTGCCAGAAAGCTGCAGTGAGTTACCAAGAAATACAGCTTGATATATCAAAGATTTCTTTGAAAATGATCGAAGAAGCCAGAATAAAATAATGTATTAAGTTTCTGAAATCCTTCTATTCATTATATAAATTAATTTATGAAATCATCTCACAGAATATTACAGCTTTAAATAAAATTGTCTTCCTGTTTTGGCACTTCCTATCATTCTATCTGATATTTACTATAAAATTAATTCCAGATTAAGTAACATTATTTTCTTCTGTCACTCTTCAAGACAAATTAATCTTTATCATTTCTCAGAGATGTATCGTTCCAAAGAAATCCTAGAAACAATTTTTTTTTTAGTGTGTGTGTGTCATGAAAGAAAAGATTGAGGGTCTGTAGAGCCCTAAGGGGATAGAGAATTGACAATGTTCATATAAAACTGTCTCACTGTGAGTTCCTTATTAAATATTAGGCCAGAAAGTACTGTACACTGCTACAGTTGTTGACTAGAGGAAAATCTTAAGATTTTCAGGAAATCTAAATTTTAGGAAATCTGTCTACAAGTCTATGTAGCAGCATGTGAATGACCTAGAACACAGGAAATTACTCTCATTATGAGAATGAAATCATTTTTGGGGGGAAATCAGTGGTTTACATTTTAGCCAACTAGTAATCTACCCATTTACTGTTTTATATCTTCAAAAACTGTGATGCTCATTGGAATGTCTACTGATAAAATATAACTATATTTTGAAAATATTCCTATTTACTTTCTGAAAAAAAATATGGTATCTAAGTAGATGACACTTAACCATGCTGCCCAGAGTACAGAATAGGTATTCCTTTTGAAGAGTGTGGGACCTGCTATAATGTAACACTTTTCCCATGGAATACTTAAGGTACTATGGTACAGAATAGTATTCCTTTTGAAGAGTGTGGGACCTGTTATAATGTAACACTATTCTCATGGAACACTTAAGGTACTATGGTAGATTCTTCCTACATTAATAATAATGCTAATAAAATGTAAATTAAGTTATTTAATCTAATCTAATTGCCAATGATAAAAAATTTAAAAAACTGCATTTTGGGTGTCTTAGATATTTCTAAGTACAGAGTGAGTTATTTAAATCATTTCAGTTTCTACTCTGGTATATGTGATATAGCATTTAAATAAGTACATAAATCATGCTATTATTTAAATAAATAAAATGATTGGAGATATTTTCCTTCAAAAACTAATTTAACATGCAATTATGATTTAATATGTAGTAATCATAATCCCCTCTTACATGAATATTTTTTCCAGTATTTTCAATGTGTTACTATATCTAATAACATGATTTCTACCATTTGATCTTGTTTTCCTAGCAGGTTTCTACTTCAGAGAAAGTAGTGTATTCAAATGCTGGAATGAAGTCATTGATACTAAAAAGAATTTTCATCTTGCTATCTCCATATTGTTTTGAAACAGAAACCACAGAGTAATAAAAATTCTTAAAGCATGATCATTTAATTTCCAGCCCCAGTTAATATTTTGAATGTACCTATCTTTTTTTCTCAACTTCAATTTATTCCCAGATGGAGCATTTTAATACCTACATGTAATGTCTTTATTTAAAGATCACTAGTATATAATGCAAAATCAAACTGTGTTCTAAAAACTTAATGAAAAAATATTATTTGAAATAAAAACAGAAGAATTTTATAAGATATCATAATTAAATACAAAGAAAATTAGCTGCCATATAGAACTGCTATAGTAAAGCTACTCTCTTGATAGACATAGTATTGATTTTAATGCTAGTAACAAAGATATTCCTGAAATTGTTGAGGAAATGTGAAATGGCTCTCTGTTCACTATAGAGCAATTTTGTGTATGAATCAATACATATAATTGTGAGTTCCCTTTTACTATTGATTCTACCTGTGATGTTATTATTTTTATATGTGTTGTAATAAATTAAGTTTTTTAAAACTTTTTAAAACTTACTCCTGGTGACAGACAACATGGTTCCTGATCATCAGTTGTGAGTGTATGTGTGTATGTGTGTGTGTTCATATTGGATAATCAGTCCATATTCTTTTCTCTGGGGAAAACTTTTTTTTTCTTTCAGTTTTCCTTGAATGACACTAGGTCTATGTGTAGTGCTGAGACTACATGGATCTTCCCTATACATCTTAGTGTGTCTGTAATTGTTGTCATTGTTCAGTTCATGTTTAGGCATTTTATGTTGCATACATGTATGGCACAACTCCAGCACCTAAGGTTCTAGGATCATTCCATAGGGGACTTGGAAAAACTGTAAGGGTCATATGTCCAGGGAGTTTTCTATGAGACTGTGTCTCCAAGAAATGTCAGAATCTATAGCCATAAATTCCCACAACATATAGTTCTTCAAACCGCCAGTAGTAATTGTTTAATTGCATGAAAGCAATTGTTTGATTACTTTCTGATAAGATCATATTTATTGACTCTCAAATTCTTACTTTCAAGTTATTTAATAAAGAATTTTAAAATGTACATATTTTCTCAAATTAAAAAATAAAGAAACTATTATTTCTGTTCATTTATTTAGCAAGTAGGGAGAGGAAGTATATAGGCAGATACCTTTCAATAGGGTGGATATGAAAAAGTTATAAGAATTCTTCACTATATTTTGTCCAGGAGTCAAATTTAGATGATCAGATTTAGGGCCAAATGCCCTTGTACACTGAGCTGTTTCTCTAATTGCTCCAAGAAAGTGCTATTCAGAAGACAGTCACCTTATTTAAATGACTATCTGTTTGCATTGTTCTCAGGAAATCCTTCTGTAAAACTGTTCTCCGGTGTCTTGCTTAACACAGTCTTTAATTGCAGTAGAAATTCAGGGAAGGAAGTCAGTGATATTCTATACTGAAATACCAATATATTTTAAAAAATGAGCATGTGTAAAATAGGGCTTATTATTATCCAATAAGTTTCAGATATGTGTACTATCAATCATATAAACTGAGAAAAGTATTATCTAACATGTGAATATGACAGTTTAGATAAAGATAATTATTGTGGAATAGTAGCTTAACTATGTAAATATGTATTACATTTGTTTATATTGCAGAATTTTAGCTGAACTATGTAAAGATGTGCTGCTTTTGTTTATGTCATGGAATATTAGTTTAACTATGTAAAGGTATGCTTCTTTTTTATTTTGTACAATAGATATTTAGCTCTGGAAAGATGTTTTGCATTTGTGTAACTGTGAAAACTGTGTTGCATATGTTTACCTTGCCTGCATAAGGCACTGTAATGGTCTAAGAAAGAGCTACATGGCCAATATCTAGGAAGGAGGTATACTTGGGGCTGCTAGACAGAGATAGTAGGTCGATGAAGGAGCCAAGGCTCAAAGAGAAAGAGAGAGAAGAAAGGAGAAAGAAATGACGATGCCAGGAGCTAGGCAGCTGGGTAACCACCAGCCAGCAAGAAAAGGAAGGAGCAGGAAAGTAAGACTTACAGAATGAAAGACAATTAAAAAACCTGTAGCAAAATGTAGATGAAAAGAAGCCGGCTAACAAGTTATTAAAACTAGTGGGATATGTCTAAAGTAAAGTTGAGAATTCAAACTAATAGTATGTCTCCAAGTCATAATTTGGGCCCTGAAAGTACAGAAAATCCTAATACCTATTATTTACATGAATATAAATATGTATGTTTGTTAGAGATTATTTGTTTTTAAGTGGACAAAATAGTATTGATATGTCTGTAATTCCAAAGAAAAAAATGTATCTTCTTATTTCATGCATTTTTAAAATGCTTATATGTGTGTTTCTGCATGTGACAATTCTTTTTTATTCTATGATGGGAGATTGCTGAAGTCAGGTCTTTTGTTTTTTTGATTTTGTGTAGGAACAAATTGGGATGTTGTGTGAAATCTGTCCATAATATTTGATTTAATAAATGACGCAGAGTTATTTACAGATAATAAAGATGGAAAACAAGCCTAATATTTAATAAATATTAAGGTGGAAAATAACGGGCTGTGAAGGTGGTTCAGTAAATAAGAGAAATTGCTGTTTATTTAGAGGTCCTGTTTTTGGTTCCCAGGGTTCAAGTAATATGGAATTTCACAGCATTTTTAAACTCTAGGTTTACGCAATCTCACGCCCTTTTGTGAAAAACAAAGTTACTGCACACATGCAGTTTCTACACACAAACACAGACAAAATATCCATAACACATAAAATAATAATCAATAAATGTTTTTGGAAAGAGAGGAAATAATTATAATGTATATTTAATACATTTCAAAATTTTATGATGTATTTATCACAGATAATTTCTCTGATTTAGCATGCCATTTTCCATTTAGTTTATCCAAATGTTGGAAGGAAAAATAGCTATCAATCTGCTCTTTTTCACTGTCTATATATATATATGATCAGTAATGTGGAATCTTTTAAAAAAATTACACATATTAGAAAAATAAAACAATTTCAAATTAGAAAAAAATGCCAAAAATGACTTTCTATCCTAAACCCTTGCATTTATGGATGTGAGGTCGGCTATTCATTACGTGGCGCATGTCTTATTTGTTGTAGTGGGAAACATGAACCTTTTACAAATAAAAAGCAGAGTGAAAATTGTAGCAATAGCAACAGTGGCAGATTGAACTAGTAGAAAACATTCCTTTAAAGACATTCTTTCAATCTTACAGAGTCTATAGGCAATGGAGTTCAGTTATCCCAGCCTACAGCTCACTGATTATTTCTAGAATGTAAAGATAAGGCTGGAGATGAACTGATTATCTATATCAAGTATGAAGGTAGCCCAGAGCCCAAGAGGTATTGTGCTTTGTTTTACAAGGATTTGGTTCAGAGAATAAAGAATTGTAGAGAACTGAAGGAGATCTCTTCAAATTTTCAGTAGACAATGGACAGATATTACTGGTTAATAAAAGCAATCACCTCTGAGGAAAAAAAACTGTACTGAAAATTAAAGTTAGAACTGTAATGAACTGTGACAATCAGGTAGAGAAGGGTTCTGCCTCAGTGAGGGTGATAATCAGCTGTGGTCTACATTCTCTGCTGGTACTTCCAAACAATCCTTACATACAACTCATATCACAGACATCTTTCCTATGTTGCAAAATGATGTTCTCCATTGCATTTAAAGGAAAGCAGAATATCTATCACCTTACTAAGTCAGGTGCAAAGTGCAAGAACTTGGGTGAGGCTTTATGGGAGGGGTGGGAGACAAGTACAACAATAACTCATAGGACAATGGATTTCTGATCAGGAAATCACTCTCATGAAGGTACACACATTTGCTTCTATAAATTCTTTCTATTCTTTTCTTCAAGACAGTAGATGGCTTGATGGTTAACTGTTCCTGCCCAAGGATGCCCTGATTGGATCAAGATGCATTCAGATTTTCTTCATATACATGTGACTAACAATCTATGCTGATCTGATTTTTTATGCTGTTTCTTTCAATCCTCCATTACTGAGTCAAGGAAGTCTTGATATTTCAGCATTTCTTCATGCAAACTGCAGTGGAATGTGCAGGACATTAGATAGCCATTTTAATTTCTCTATTTATCCTTTTCTAGTTATTCTGAATACACAACATATCTGAAACTCTCCAGATTATTCTCTTTTATAAGGTCCAATTAAAATTTTACTCTTTATAGCTATTGAAATAATATATTTGAACATTTTAAAAGGTAATAAAATGAAAATAAAAATAAAATTTCATTTTATTTCTTTCTAATAAATTGTGTGTGTAAGAGAAAGAGAGCAAAGGAGAGAGAGAAAGAGAGATAAAATTTTATTTTCTCAATATCAGTATCTTATAATATCTTAAATTTTCCCAACTACCTTTTGCCTCTGGTATATTACTTTTCTCTTCCCCATGTGACTCTCTTTTCTTTTTTAGCCCGTGACTGAGTGGGTGGCTGGGTGGTTGACCCCTGGCATTCTCCTCTCAATTTTGCACTTCCCCCTCTTCCTTTCTCTTCCGTTTATATTCTCTGTGTATACCAGTCCTACCACTTCTTTATCGTGTATGTTGCTGACAATTAGCTCTTTATTAAACCAACCATGTGTTTTAGGCAGACAAAGTAATACAGCTTCACAGAACCAAGTAAATACAAAATAGAAGAATGAAAAACATCTTTGAATCATTAAGAAAATATTTCACAGCATAAGCAAATGTAACATATCTTAACCTAATATTCCACAATACTTATTTCTGTACTACAAGCCACAAGTTCTTAGAGTCTGTACTTTCATATTTCATTATGTTTCCAGGGTAATTGGAGAGTGCATGTGATATAGATGTTCCAGTTATGATTGAATACTCAATATCCACTTATTTCATGAACTTTTACAAACTGAGTTTCTTTAGTACCCACAATCCACTGCAGAAAGAAGCTCAATTCTGGAGATATGCGAACTATACTACAGTATGGGGAAGGACATAGATCATCAAATAACAGTTTGATACTGTGTTCAATTAGGAAAACAATAATAGTAAGCTCATTCTGGGAATCTATTATCTATTCTCTGTCATGTTTGCATACTCAGACCTATATATTGAAACTCAGATCCATTTGTGAATGAGTAGCTTACCCCCACATAAACTATAACACTGCTGTACCTATCAGCATAGCTTGTCTGATCATTATTGTACTTAGCAAGATTCACAACCAGGTAATACTCTTGGTGCCTTTTCTTTCCCAGCACATAACATTGATACCTTATAAGTTTGCTAGCAGGGAGAATTTGTGGTCATTATCCACGTGATTTCTGCATGTCTTATTACCAAATTGCAAAATTGCATGCTATTAGAAATGAGGTTATTTCCATGAATTTATCATGGGCAACCAAAAGCTATAACAATAAACTGTATTGTTTGGTGAACCCGTTAGACACCAATGATCAACAACTAGAAAGAAAATATCCCAAATTCAGCAAATGGAATTTTTATTTACTAATGGATGGCTTCTGGTAAGTGTAGTATCCTCTAAATAGGTCTATAAATACATAACTACCAATCACAAACATTTCCTCATATATAATATGTATGTTAAGAAGAGCACAATTTATATAATACTTTATAGATCCTGAGGTTCTTTATATTTTATCACTCATATAGTTTTTATTTTACTATTTTTTAATAAATTTAAACTTACTGCGTGTATTTGGATGTGTGAGTGTTAGTGCCTGATTAATCCAGAAGAGGCAGTGAAATTTCCGGGGCTGCATTGCAGGCATTTGCATGCTGTCTAATGTGGGTGATAAAAACTAAATTCAGGTCACCTGAGGAACAGTCCACACTCTTAACAATGAGCCTTGGCTTCTGGTCGCATTGTGTCATCTTTTATCATATTTCATATGTAAAAAGATTCTTGTGAACTTTTAATTTTCTTTTAGAGTATCACTCAGATGTGTTCTAATGTCCTCTTTAAACTGAATGGTTGACTCTGTAGGATTTCCATTTGAAACAATACTAAGTTTCAACACAACATTATTTCTTTAAAATTATTTTTTTATTATATCTTTCCTTATTTTCTAGAGCCTCCTTGCTCTCTGGATATGTAAATAATATACTCTGATTTTCCTTTCGTATCATAATTTCCACTTTCTCCCATAAGCCAATATACTAACAAACAGAAAGCAAATCATTTACAATTAATCAGTAATTTACAACTGAAAGGGATGCATGTGAGCATGTCTATATACATGTGTATTTATCAGTTTTTTATTTGTACTCTAATACATTTTGCTGTTGATGAAATATTTTTGTCTTAAAATTCAATATCTTGAAGCTATTAATGAAATATGATAATTGTATAAGCAAAATACTGTACAACTGGCAATCAGTACAACCAACATATCATAATACCTCAGTTCCTTAATTAAAACAATGCATTCTAATTTGAAATTATATTTATATATATGAAAATACAAAGCATTAATACTCTTTCTGGATTACTAATTATTTTTACCATTTTGCAAGTAATATTATGTTTTGTTTTAGTTCTTGCATTAATTCATTAGAGTAATGATTTTTATTCCCAGGGCTATGTTTAAACATTTCTCTACATCTGGTTATACTCAGAGCAAAACTCGCATATATTGAGACTTCCCCCAGAGCCTTGAATAAAAGCCATTTTTATTTTTTTTTGGTAAATACTTCTGATGACATGTTTAACCACCAAGTTAACAAGATTAATATTGTCTGGTAAAAGAAAATTAAAGGATTATTTTTCATCTAATACAGAAAAATAAATTGTTATAAGAAATATATTAATAAAGTTACCCATTACATTTATAGATTCTATTATGTAAACTCATAGAGTTTGTCCCATAATTTGTCCAAATAATGGAATCTTAAAAGTCATGTATACAATTTTAATAATAGAATAATATACAATCCTATTTCTTAACCACAAAAGAACAGAAATGCAAGTGCAATCAGGCTACACATTACTCAGGTCATGATCCATGAAAAAAGACAAAAAGAATCCATCAACATAATACAATTTTTATTGGCAATGAAAAAGAGTATGTTATTGCAGAAGCATTAGCATCTGTTACAATCTGTTTTAATATCTTTAATAATAAGATTCATAATAAGAGTTTACTGAGAGAAAGTCGTTCAGTCATAAAAACTTAGCTTGATTGGAATAGCTTATATTTCTCCTTATATATTTTGCATTTTAGTGGGGTTAGTTTGTAAGTTAAAATATGGAATATATGTGTGTGTGTGTGTGTGTGTGTGTGTGTGTGTATCAAAGGTTGTAGGGCTAAATATTGTGAGACATCCAAGTAATACCAACTATATGGAATAAATGCTGAGGAAGAAGCTTATTGAGATGCCAATTGTTTGAGAACATCCTGAGACACAAAAGAGTGGCCAATATATTAAATTCAAATATTAAGAAAGATTTGTTCTCTTTTATTGTTCCTAAAACTATTCTCTTTACAACTTTGTCAGCTCAAGAGCAAATGACTCTTAATCTTACATACAATCTTAGCATCTCTAATACTTAGCATACATAGTAAATTCTGAAACCCTTTGTCAAAAACTGTTTTATTTATATCAGGTAAAATAATAATGATTTAATTATTTAACACAATTGCATAATGCTCTGAATGAATGAAGTTGTCATAAATAAATGTTATCTATTTTCATTGAACATGTTTCCTAGTTTGGAATTTGCATAGTACTGTCTCATTATATTTTGTAAGTTATTGTGAGATTACTACTCAATATACATCATTTATAACAAATATTCTATACATATATTGTATAAAATTATATTATTTATGACAAATGTATGTATATTGTAAATTTTTTATAAATAACATGGTGGCATATCTTTATGTTTGAAAAAATAATGCACTGAAGGAACATGCATTACATAATCTGTGGTTTCCTTTGAATAAATAACATTGTTCTTGTACTTTTTACATGTTATATTAATTTCTTCTTACAAGCATAAAGTGACATACGGCCCATTGTTTTGAAGCTGTATATCATGAATTATAAAATAACTGTGCACTGTATTCAGTACAACAAAATTTTTAGCCTGCACTATGTTTAGAAGTGTCATGTTTCCATGGATACCTGTGATAATATCTTATTGAAGAAATTAAAAATATTTCATTGAAGATATTCAGAGATATGGCTCATTTGTAATATCTTTAGAAGTAACTGTTATAATGAAGAAACTGACAAAAGATTGTTAATTTAAAGGCACTTACTATAGTCCCATGTGTAAAGTTTCTTAAATGAATAATCTTACATAAATTTTCTTACTTTACATCAAGGGATAATAACTAAGCGAGTTGTAAACACCTTTTTTTGTTAAAATCATCCAAGAACCAAATATCAATAGAATACAAATATTTGTGATTTTAGGAAATAATTATAAACAGTTTTATATGAGAATGGAGAGTATTTGAACATACAAAATCCTGATCATATATCAAACGGGTCTTTTACTTGGTTTAGTACAAGTTCCTCAATTGAATGCAATTGGCATAGGCAACCCTAGAGCATAGCTAGAAAAATCTTGTTGAATAAATAGCACAGGGTATTTAAATTTTTACTTTAATTTTAAATTATCTTAGTAAAAGTTATGCATAATTATACACAATTTACTATAAACAATGTTTTAATAGAGAATGATTCAGGTACCAACTCTTTCTGTGTTCATATTTTTCTATGTTCATATTTTCAATATTTCGTTATTAGATAGTAGTGGAATTTGATGTTCATCAGTATGTATTATATTAAAAGATAACTTGGATTTATCTGTAATATATTTCATTTAATACAAATACATTATCATCAATTTCAACATATACTGAGAAAAGTACACTAAGAACTTTACCAATGTCATGGTGACAAGGCTAGACCTTCATCATTTTTTAAGTGTAGACTGGAGATTCTGAGTTTCTGAGTGAATCTCTCAAAACATAAAGAAAAAAATGAAAGACAAAGAAAAGGATCATAAAAGAAAAGAAAAGAAAGAAGGAATTGAATATATGGTTCAGAAGTCAAGCACATATAGGAAATATTTAGAAGACCCAAGTTTAGTCCATAAACTAAACCATATGAGCTGCTGACATCATATGGCTCACAGCCATCTGTCACTTTAACCTTAGGGGAATCCAGCAGTGTACTATAACCTTCATGGACGCCTTCATATAATGCATGTACCATTACACGGGCACACATGCATACACCTAATTAAAAATAAAAAGAATCTTAGTAGAAGAAAACAAGTTCTCCTGAGATAATTGGGAGCAGGGTTGGAGGGGAGGAGGTAGGTAGGCAGGGGAGAAAAGTGTAAATCTCAATAAAAACCAACAAAAAAAACCAAAAACAAGTAAAAATTAAAAGATTATTTTTTGAAAAAGAAAATAAATAAAGGAAAATCATAATTCAAACTAAAGCATGAACAAGATTGCTTGCGAATGAGGACAGAGAGCACTTTGAAAGAGGAACAATGTGAGAATTTAAAGTGTTATGTTTTTTTTCATCAGAATGTTTTAACCATATTATAGAAGGTAGAGATCTAAACATTTCCTTTAAAATGTAAAGGATATTGTCTTAGTACCTTTGGAGGGCTTTTTGTTGTTGTTGCTGTATTTGTACACTCTTAGTCATTAAATATAATGCCTCTGGCATTTTAGAAAAAGACTCTATCACTGCACTGAGATATTTCTCCAGGTAATGTTTATTTGCTTTGGAATATTTTTGACACAATGGGAAACTCCAGAAGCTATCTTTAAAAAACATTGCTATTGTCAAATAAGTACATTACATTTATGAAGCACTCAATCACCAAATCTTGTGATTCTTAGTTTTCATATGCATGAAGCAAGGTATAAGTACATATCTCTTAATATACACTCATGAAATTTTGAAAATACTTAAGCAATTATACATATAGTCAGGGAACAAGTTATAAGCAACATCTCAGGCTAATGAAACATACTTGTCACTAACAAGAATGTTTGTTTGAGACACAGTAGGCCAGGTTGAATTGTTTCTTTTATTGGAATCTACATTATTGGGAATTGTTAAAAATCTATTGTTTATCCAACCTACATGTCCCTCACTGGCTGAATGGACAATAAAATGTGTTAGACAAACACAATGAAATTCTGATCAGCAGCAATGAAAAAACTGAAATTATAAAAACTGCAGGTAAATGGATGGAAACAGAAAATAGAACACTACACCAGTTAACTTGTGAACACAGAAGGGAAAAACTTCATAAGACCCCACCTATTTGAAAATTTTCAAGTAGTCAATGTTAGTTGGGATGGAAGAATCGCTGATTCTTAGATAGAAAACTTTTGTAGATTGTTTGTTCCCGGCTGCTCACGCCAATATAACTATACAGTAACTGTAATAATTAAATCATGGCTTGGCCTATTAGCTCTAGCTTCTTATTTGCTAGCTCTTACATCTTAATTTAACCCATCACTATTATTTTATATTTTACTATGAGATTCGTGGCCTACTGGCAAAGTTCTGGCATGTCTGTCCCCAACAGCCGCTACAAGGTATCTCCATGTCTGTTCTTTCTGACAGCATTGAGTTTAGTTTTCCCCCACCTTTCTCTGTTCTGCCCTGCCTATAGGGCTAAAGTTTATGGACCCCAAGCCTTCCCAGTCAATGTTGCCCCTGACCCTAATCACCTTCTAACCTGGTATTCTTGGACCTAAAAAAATTGAGAAAGGCAGTTGCCGAGGATCACTCCAATTCCCCTTGGGCCATGACCCTCCTTCAGGAGGTAAACTACTATCCTTGTCACCCCAGAGAGTGGTGTAATCTGGCTAAGGTAACTTGGGGAGACCCCAATATGTTAAATGGATGTCCTTTTTTAAGGAGGCTTATTGCACTAAAGCACAGTTCTCATCACTTATCCGGTGCTAATTGGTATGGGGGAAGGCTTTTCCACGCGGGTCCAACAAACCGAGACTGGAGCTCCATGTTGGGATCAAGTTATACAAGCCGGCCTGGAGGCCTGGGCCAAGCTAGAGAAGGGACCCACCTATACCTGGCACAATGCAAAAACCTGGTGAGCAGCTTCTTTATTGTCCATGTGTAGATCAGCCCTGAGAGGAAATTGCCCTCCCTTCGGGGGTGGGGGATTAGAGACCAATTTACTAAGCTCCTAATCTGGGAAGAACCAAGATTCTAGGATGATGAACCAAGATACTAGGATGGCTCGTGCTGGCCTTAGGGAAGGGTCCATGAGTCAATGGATTGTGGCATGGCAAAATGTCGGAACTCAGTCACATACCAACCAGATCTTGTGGTGGCTCTTCAGGCCCAGACCCAAATTCTAGCCTCTTCTATCACTCAAGCCCAGGCACCTGGACAAGAAAAGCAAACACCTGAGAACTATTTCTTATGTGGTCAACTGGGGCATTTTAAGAGGGATTGCCCACAAAAGGGCAATAAGATCCAGGTGCAGGGGGACTCCCTTCTTCTCTCTGCCCTTGCTGCCACAGGGGGTACTCTTGGGCCTTAGAATGCTGCTCCAAATTTGATATAAATGGGAAAACCATCACAAATCAACCTTTAAACTAGATGTGGGGAGGGCACCTTCAATCCCCCTAACCAAAGGAAGGAAAGGTGCACCTTCAGTTAACTGGACCATTCCAATGAAAGAGGGTTTCCAACCAAATATGACTATGATCTTTGTGGGACAAAGATTCCAATGCCTGATAGACACAGGAGATGATAGGACGGTCCTCAGAAAGGAACAGTTCTCAACCACCTGGGATCTCTTAACCAGGCCAGCTTTCGTGGGGATTGGGGGGAAGTTCTGTATCCCAAGAAATGGACAGTCCCATAACTTGGGAGGGACTGGATGAAGACAAAGGAAAGTTCAGACCTCTGATCCTCCCTGGGTTGTCTGGAAACCTTCTGGGACAAGATTTGTTAGGAGAAATGGATGCCTTTATTACCACTGACCACCTAACATTTTATGATGATAAAACTGAGCAAGGTGTCAACCGGCAGTCCCCCAACACCTGGATTCACCCCCAAAATTAGAGGCCACTGCCCCCAAGGTCCTCCCCACTAGGTGGGCACCTGATAAGCTGGTATGGGTGGAGCAATGGCCATTACCTGAACTAAAACTTAAGATGCTCAAGGAAATCACCAGAAATCTGCTGAAAGAAGAACAGATAAGGCCCTCAATGAGCCCCTGGAACAGCCCTGTGTTTGTGAAACGTAAACTTAACAGGAACTGGAGAAAGTTACAGGACCTATGAGCAATCAATGTCCAGATGGAGCTAGTAGCGGCTTTTTTAAGGACCTTGGGTCCCAGCAATTTCCTCCAACTTTCACCTCACTGTAATTGATCTAAAGGACTGCTTCTTTTCAATTCCTTTTCATGAAGAGGATTGTGAAAAGTTCGCCTTTTCCATTCCTACAGTTAACTCCTCTTGACCTAATGAGAGATACAAATGTGCTGTTCTCCCACAGTGGATGGTCAAAAGTCTAGCGTTTTGCCAACAATATTTGTATAATATCCTCTCTCCTCATTTTGACAAAGATAATACTATACTATAGGTTTATATAAATGATCGACTGATTGGACATTTGGAGGAATCAGGTCTAGCTCTCTGGGTAACCACTATTGTTGATATCCTCCAACAACATAGCTCAAATCATCCCATACAAAATATAAAAAGTGCTCCCATCTCATATATTGGGATCCCAATTAAAATTCACTCAAGCCAAAGTGAATGGACCCCAATTAATCCCTACTGAGACTCTTACTTTATTGAGAGTAGTAAAGATACTGGGGGAAATGAACTGGTTGCATGTAGAGACTGGGAGACTGGGAGACTAGATATGATCTCCTAAAAGAGGGGCAACCTTAGGAGATCATTACCTTACCCCCTAAGTGTTGTCAGGCACTCACTGAAATTGTTATTGATATAATGCTAACACTACAATCTAAGGCTGCACAAAGCTTAGCTGAGCACAGCTCCTATCAGACCTGGCAGTAATGGTACATCCACTATTTTGAAAGTGGAGAGAGGTGGAGTCAGCAACCAGAGCAGCTGTAACCAAGCTACTTACCATTTTAAAAGTTTCCAGGTGGCTGGGACAAACAAGCTAGCCCCTTCCCCAACAACCAATATCTCAAATAGGTCCTATAAGACAAAAAGAAGAAGTCTCCTCCCATCTAAAACTGCAAAATATCTTATTAAAAATCAATATTTTAAATATTAAAAAATCAGATAAAGAAAATAGATTCCAGAAACTTTAGGGATCCCTACTATGAGGCCTTGCCTAAAGATTAGGTGGAAGGATCATCTCATTAACCAATGGAGGGGCCCAGATGCCGTATTGAATCCTGGTCAAGGATATGGATGTCTCTTCCCAAACAGAGATGAAATACCTATATGGCTACCTGCTTGTAACTTAAAATTTCTCCCCTCACTTCAGGACAATGGGGAAGATCAAGATGACCAATAAAAATAAGAGAGAGATTATGGAAACAACATTTAATACAAACACAGGAAAAGAAAAAGCACCACTGCCTAAGGGAGGCTAACCCTTAAAGAAATTGTTGTCTGTTTATCTATTTCAGGTGGCTCTCCTGGCAGTAATCATGTTAATTCTTCTCACAGGGATCAAGTTCCAGGCAGCAAGCTGTCCAGTGCTGGCACTGGAGGGATGCTAAACCAGATTTCTCAGATGATGACAAGCAGTATGTGGTTGTCATCCTAGAGGTAGGTTTGACCTCTATGATTTGGCACTTGGGAGCTGGGACGTGAAAGACTGGATTTTGGGGATGGAAGGGAGACCTGAATGTGAAGGCTCTCAAGGTTGCACCCTACCCCAGGCTTCTTACCCTAATGAGCCTGGGTGTTTTTATGTCCTTTGGAGACATGTCCTCCTGCAGACACCCTTTCATGTATGCCCAGGATGCCCAGGGCATACCATACTGCCTCCGCTATTAGAAACTGTGTGTGTGCGGGGGATACCTCATCACTATTGTTCTTTCTGGGCATGTGAGCAGATTGTGACTGCCCTGGGCTCCTCATCCATGGTGTTTTTACAGCAAGAAATTAGAAGAATTCACTCAAAATCGATAGCACCCTTAGAAAAGACAGAGACTGCATTATGTTATTTTAAAAAGTCTTTTGATTCCTTAGCAAGTGTAACCTTACACAATAGCAGATGCTTGCACCTGCTGTTTATAGAACAGGGCACTTGGGGAAGAATGTTGCTTCTATGCAGACCATTCTGGGATAGTTACAGGAACCCTATATGAGTTAAGAAAAGATATTGATTCATTTAAGTCAAGGAGACCTATGAGACCGGGAATAATTTGTTCCCATGTCTTGCCACTCTCATCTCTTCCCTAATTGGGCTGATGGCTATTTGTTTATTGATCTGTCTTTTTGGCCCATGCATTCTCCAAAGGCTAAAACAGCATTTCAAAACCAGATACAATAGGTACAACTCATGGCCCTTTGAGTACATTATGATAGGTCCAATACATCTCACCCAATGGATCAACTCTCAATTTGAGGGTATCCAGGCCAAAACTCCAGATAGGGGTAGCACTGACTCTCTCCCCAGTGGACTATTTTTGTTTGGTGACTGAAGTAGGAGGTGAGATAAAAAAAAAATAGGGGGCGATATTAGGCCAAAATTATCTCAGGGCATGCACCTTGAGGCCTGTAGAATAGAGAAAAGCCTGGCTCAAGTTTGAAGGATAGTCTCAAAGCTACCAAGGGAGGATGAGACAGCAAAATCTAGGTAGATGCCCTTCCAGCCAGAGGGAAGGTTTGACTGTCTCTTATTGCCTGGAGGCACCCCCACATCACATGATGTCACTTAATGTATATAAACTGATTACTCACAGTAATAAACTGAGTTCCTGCTTTGACTTGACTCTCTATTGAATCTGACTGTCCTGTGTTATGGGTCTGCAGAATGGGTAGATAGCATACTTACCTTTCTCTGGAGAATAAGGCTAAGGAGGCCTGGCATATCATATTCCTCTTTAAATGTAAACAGACATTTATAAACAATATTTGGAAATTTGGGTGTCGTTCTCTCCAAACTGCTTCCTGCTGTTTATGGTTGAACTATTTTGGGGGGTGTTCATGGTGAACTTTTGGAGGGATCTTCATCCATCAAACCACATTAGTCTGGAATGAATCCACAGGTTCTCATCCTCTGTGGAAACAAACAAACAAACAAAACAAACCTTTTATCCAAAGTAACATATCCTTAGACCCAATTTCTGAAATCAAGATAGTTTTAAAACATATATGTTGGTTTATCTTAGCAGCCCATACCACGAAACATCTCTCTGCAGTTAGCTACTTTATAGTCAAAAAAATCAAAAAAAAACACAATTATATACATAATTCAGACTCCCTGTGTATATTCCATTTTTATGTGGCTTATTTTTCTTAATACACTACTTTTCTATAATTTTAATACTTATTTTATTATCTTTACTACTTTAATCTATGATTGTCTGTACTCATTTATATTACATTTACTGTCTCTTTATTTCTTCTCTCTCCCAAGGCTACGTTTATTTGTGCAACACTGTGACCCATGTAGAGGTCTTTTTTATCTCAAAAAAAGGTATTATTCTTTACCAAAATTTTGACTAGAATTAATGACTATCCTCACACCTTATCTCCCAAGGATTGCAATTAAGGCTATTAGCCAGCACAAAGGTGTCCAAAGTTTCAGAGTCATTTAGAAACAAGTTTCATCCTTTCTTTAATTAGATGATATTTCAATGTATTTCTTATTTTAGTTTTGAGATTATATCATAGTTGCATCATATCTTCCTTGATTTGGTTTTTACATATTAAATTTTATCAATAATTCGTATTTATTTTATTAATTTATTTTAGGCATTTTATAATTCAGATAATTATATATTAAATGCAGTTTAGAGAATCAGTTCTTTAATATTAGATAATCAAGAGGTGTGATATTTCCCTGTGATAATTTTGTCTCCATTGTGGCATTCCTTAGTTGCCTGATGTTCCTTGTGTTGGACTAGGTCTTGCAGATTTTCCCATTTCCTCTTTGGTATATCTATTGTTTCCTTTCATGCTCCTCAGCTCTGCTCACTTGAGAGACGGTGGTTTTTTGTTTTTGTTTTATTTTTTTGTTGTTGTTTTGTTTTGTTTTTTTTTGTTTTTGTTTGTTTGGTTTGGTTTGGCTTTTTGAGAAAGGGTTTCTCTGTAACTTTGAAACCTGTCCTGGCACTAGCTTTTGTAGACCAGGCTCACCTCAAACTCAGACAAAAACTCCTACCTCTGTCTCCAGAGTGCTGACATTAAAGGCTTGTACCACCATCACCCAGCCACTTGACAGAGTTTTTTATTGCTTCTTTTTACATACACTGTCAGTACCATCCAATAAGTTGTGACATGAAATTCTTTCTAGCTTTTGAAAGAGCCTACATGAATAAATATTAATTATTCTGTTTTATGTTTATCTTGTCATGAGCTTTAGAAAATATATGTGAAGAATTTCCAAAAAAAATTTATTTTCTGTTTCAAAAGAATTATTTGTTCCCTGAATTGGACAACATATAAGGGGTCTTAATCCTGAAAGATGCAAATTTTCTTTTCCTAGCAATTATTAATTGCCTGTAGCAGTCCTCAAATTAAACATAGATTTGATTAAACAAGAAAAATGTTTCCTGGTTAAATAAACTTGCATTTTTTTTTATAAATCTGAAATTTCTAAGTAGTCAAATCATTGGCATTTGTATGGGAGCTTGTGTATTGTGACTTGTTTAATTCATTCAGCATAATGTATCTTAATGTCTTTTTTTCCCAAGGGAGAAATGCATTTCTTATTTAATTGTGCCTTTTACTTATTTATCTATCAGTTAAAATTTACTTTACTTACAGTTTCTGATAAAATTGAATAATATGATTAAACATACGTGCAAAACTCTACTTTTTTATCCTGTTAGAGAAGACACAATATCAATTCCACAGTTGCTTTGCCATCATGTTGCACAAATGTAAGTATAATAATTTTAGCTGATCTACACCTTCATGTGCAATTACCACTATTGATTTGTTTTTAAAAACCTAACTGAGAAGATGCAAAGTCACATGCCATTGTGGTCATAAATTGAATTTCTTTAAGATTGGTGATTTAAAAGTTTAAAGAATCAGAGAGAAGATATATCTTTGCCCCTGTCAGAAAAGAACGTTTTCTAGTTTTCACTGACTGAAGTTGTAGATACTCCTCAAATGTAACCATAATCATTTCATGTTCTGGGATCAGATTATGAATAAAAATGAGAAAATGAGCTGTGCATCAACCTTAGTCTCACTAATTTGCTCACTATGGATTTGATACAACCACCTAAGAGATAAAGTAAAACTTGAGCTATTAACTTAAAGGTATGAATGCCTTTTATTTTCTTAATATTATTTTGTTGAACACTATGCCTTCCTCTATTGGATGGTCTCAGCTCTTGAAAAGTTTTAAATGAATGAGATATTGTTTGTAATTACTACAATGAATGTACAAGTCATTTATAACCAACTAAACATGAACAAAAAAGACAGAGGGGATTTACTGACTTGATGTTATTTGTAATGTTCAGAAATTCACACATATAATTTAAAGATTTCCAAACTGGAGAGAGAAAGGTATGGAGTTTAGTCTAGACCAGTGGTTTTCAACCTTTCAATCAGCTATCTCTGATTCTTGAAACTTTGAAATCAACAATCTTAAAGAAATTTACGTCATGGCTACAATGGCAAGTGATTTTGCATCTCCTCAGGTAAGTATTGGAAAACCAATCAGTACTGACACTTTCAGATGATGGTGTAGGTCAGCTAAGATTATTATGTTTATTATTTATCTACAGATAGCTGATAAAGAAAGCTTCCATGCTGTGGTAACACCTAACCATAATTTTTATCGTTGTTGTTACATCAGAACTATAATTTTGCTATTAGTATAGATTATAATATAAATGTCTAATGTTCAAGATATCTAATATTTGATCCTCAAAGGGGTTGCAACCCTCATGTTGAGAACCACTTATTCAGACCCAGGAAATGTTTAGGCAGGAAGGAACTTTCCCAGCTCAAGCAACTGGACAGAGAGAACAGTGTACTTTCCTTCTAATTATTGCATATTCAGAGCTACAGTGAACTGGAAAATGGACATCCTCAGAGTGGCCAACATGAACATTACTGAATATACAAAGTCAAATATTAGACTTGTCTAAAAGCTTTCTTTGATAAGCTATCTATGGATCCTCTGACCCAGAGTAAATAACACATGTTACTCAAGCATGACAGTAAATAAAGTATTTTATATGTCACAAAGAGGTATAAAAAGAATGATAAAATAATGTTTCAAGATAAGTGTAATCTAATATTGCAGTCTGGAGTATAATCAATATCAGTTTTATGGTCCATGTAAATTATAGAGATAATTGAATTTAGTGCTTATACATGTCAATCATTTGGACAACATAAGACCAAAATAATTTGGATTATGAAGCGCAAATATTGTACTATTGTTAACAATAATTATATTTTAGTGAATACAAAAAGCATTAGTTGTATATATGGAAATTCTGTAACATCAAGAATCTAATGTAAGTAATGTAGCTCTGCATATCAAGTAACTGCCACTCTCCAATTATTTGAATATAAAAAATTACTTTTCAAAATAATGCCACTTCTTAACTTGTATTCTTATAATATAAGTTAAAAGCTGACTAAAATGTCCTGATAACTGAAATTTACATAATAAATCATTTCAAGAGTTACTTGTTCTTTAAATACAGACTACATGTCTGGCACTTCTAATAACAGCTTGAAGTCTGTCAGACATTAGGTTTTCAGTCTGTATTCTACAATTAGTGGAAGCCCTGCTGAAGAAATTGTTTTAGATGAAGACTCAGTTAACGTCTACATAATTAGTCTCACTCTTGTGTTACTTTGGGTGAGAATCATCTGGCAGACAATTGCTCTGACCTGACACATTTTTCTTCTTTCTTTTTCAAAATTTCCTCAGGTCAAGAACCTCTGGGATATTTTTTAAATATATTCTTTGATGCAGAACAAAACAAAATATCTTTATTTTTTCAGTGTATTCATAGTGAATAAGATACTGTGTATCTATATCTTATATTTTTTCATTAATTAATATTCTTATAATTCTAAATATGGGGGTTAACATTTGTCTTTATTCTTCTTTTTTGCACTGTGAACCATAATTTTGTCTTCAGAAATAAAGTAAGTTGAACCTGACACATTTTATTAACTGGATATTTTTAAAATAGTTTCAAAAAATCCTATTCTTGAGAACAAAATTTGGGAGGCAAGAAATGATGGAAAAAGTGAACTTGGTTGTATTATAATTACAAATACGGTTTTCAAAAATTATTAACTTAAAATGAGAATTCCATTAATTTCATATAGTGAGTTAAGAGTTGCGAAATAATCATATTCTTTTTATCCTATTTTCATTTTATCAAGTTAATTGACTTTTCTAAAATATTAATAAACTCATCAGAAGAAATTTAAAATGCATGACAATTACACTTGGAATTATTTAACTAGAAAATAAATTTCAATATTTTATTTTTAAGTCATTGTTTGATTTTCTTACCTCATATTTAGTTATTAAATATGTATTTCAATTTAATGTTTCTTAAATTTTTCAGATTGTTGGACAATTTAGAACTAATGGTCTAAGAATATAAACTTAGCAATAGAATATTTCCTATAATTTATTCTTATTTATTTCAGCATTTATATCAGGAATATTAAATTCACATTTGAAATCTGTCAACATATTAATTGCTTATTCACATACACTTAAATTCCAGTGTTTGCTTACATGAAACTATTTTTGTTTTGAAATATTTATTAATCCATTTCTATTTGTCACTCCTGCAGATATGACTATATAATATATATGTAAGAAAAAACAACCCAATATGCAATCTATACTTGTCATAGTTTGAATGAAAATGACCCAAATAGTCTCACGTATTTTCACACTAAATTCCCAGTTGATGAACTCTTTCACAAGGATTAGGAAGTATGAACTTTTCCGAGTTGGTTTGTCCTTGTTGGGAAGAGCATGTCAGTAGGGATAGATTTTGAGGATTTCAAAGCTTGGATTTCTCTGAATGCTATCTATAGAAGAAATTGTGAAGCTCTCTGTTATTAATTTAGTGCTGTGCATTGTCTGCTTCATGCTATGATGAACACGGATTAACTATCTAAATCCGTAAATAAGTTCACAATTAAATGCTCAAGAGATTTACTTGGTCATGGTGTCTTTTCTCAGCAATGAAAGAATAACTAAGACAATGTTGAATGGTGCACGTGTGTTATTTATTTTAGCTCTCTTGAAGAATGGGATTGAGCAAAGTTATCATTATGTATAGACTGATTCATTACATTAGATATCTATAAGTTACTTATAAAATTATGTATTATTCATAAACCAAGTTTGAAGAGAAGTAATGTCTACTACGATGGAATTCATTACTTATACCAAAATGTTTGTTGTGTTATCAAGTTTCTAAACTAATCAATGAATTATCAAAAATTGTGATCTAGTATAGAGAAACATAATTCTAGGATGCACATATTTAACTTTATTACTAATAAGTACACCATGTTTATTAATACACAAATTATATTCAGAGAAATAAAATACATTGTAATGCTTTATAAATATTGAAAATATGTTCTTAAATTTTTGAAAGAACATAAGCTTTTGCCACAGAAGTCTTCTTATTACTGCTCTGCTATGGTTTTCTTGCAAAGATAGGAAATGTATGAAGGAAGGCAGTGCTGCCAGGAACTTTAAATCTAACTAGGGGTTAGAAAGTGACAAAGAGAAAGGGAGAAAGAGAGAGAAGAAAGAGAGAGAGAGAGGGAGGAAAAGCAAGGGGGAAGAAGGAAGGAAGAAAGAAAAGAAGGAAGGAAAGAAGGAAGAAAGACATTTATAATTCATCTTGGAAAATGCATTTAGCTATTTAAAAAAGAAAAATAATAATAAAACAATTAGATAACTGATTTTCACAATAAACAAATCTCTGTCAATAATCTCAAAATGGAGATCAGAATATAGGAATTAGAAAACATATGAATTTATTATTGTAGGAATAACAAATGCTTTACTAAAATGTACATATACATTTCAATATAAGCATAAACCATCATGTTTAACAGAAATTATACATACACAAATTGTATATACATGTTCACACACACAAACACACATTTAACTTTTATTTACAAATTTAACAATTTTAAGATACAGACTCTATGAAATTCTTGATCAGTAATTGAGCATTAAGGACAGTGTTAAATATTATATTCAGCAGAACTAGTGGGATAATATCTACTGGACGTAATCTATCTGACCAGAATAATTATGTAGAAAAAAATTAGTCATTGCACTCCAAGGCATTTTACCCTGCCAATTAGGGACAAACAGCAGACACTGGAAGTATCCCTGAATTAGTTTATGCAATATTTAGCAGCGGGGATGAGGAAACATTGGTCCATTTCCTATTGAGAGCAGTTAGTAATATCATTCACCTACTGCAAGTTAATATTCGCTATGATTGCAATCACAAAGTCATATTCCTTAAAATGTTTTAAACACAATAAAATTCACGTACATATTGTAGAGTCTTCAAAGACTTATGAGATTTAAAAATACTATCTCCCACACTTAAAATTTTACTCTACATTTCAATTTTCCAATTTATTTTTAAGTCATTTTAAAATTTTAAGACTCTCCTGGCCATGTTGAAATAGAAAACAATGCTGGATATTTCTTTTTCCCTTAAAAGCAAAAAACCCTACAAATATTGCCACTCTACCTTCAAAAATATGTAAATAATTTAATTTAGTGAGCTTCTATTTACACATAAATAAAATAAACTTCTAATCAGAGGAAATTGAAGTATGTTTGACAGTTCTGTTTACTCCAGACTAAAAAAGGAAATAATACCCCCCCAAAAAAAGTCTTATTCTGATGAAAGTAACAAAACCAGAACCCAATTTCTTGTTTTTGCACAAAATCTTAGTAATTCAATTTACTGATAAAGATTTGGGAGTCAGATAATAGGGTAAATGTCTGTGGTCATAGAGGCAGAGCAAGCATCCAGTTGGCATTCCTTCTCAACAGATGCCAAGAAAAGGTTGTTTCTCTTAGGCCATCTCAAACAAGATTCGGAAAACTGAATGACCCTCCCTTCTGCTTCCTGTGTGTCTCTCTATCAGTCCTCCCAACTCCCTATTACTCTCTATGGTTTTCTCTTAATAATCTGATGCTGACTTCTTGACAACTTGTTGCTTGCTTTGCGTACTCTTAATGTATGATTGGCTTTATTCAATCCTGTTTACAATATTTAAGCAAAATGTTCTTGGATAAAAGTGTGTGCTAGCACTGAGTCTAGCCTTAATCTGTATAATAACATCATAAAACAAATTTATTCAAACTAATGTCATTGTAGTATGGTTGAAAATTTTCAGTCAAATATTTATAAAATTAATATAATACAAACCTATGAACAAAATTACAATTACAATTATGACTGGGAACACAGACTACTGAGCACAGGAAAAATTGTCTTCCCAAGGAAAGAATCTAATATCAAGGAGTCAGTCCTGAAATCATATACTTATCAGCAAAACTAAATAAACTCAGTTAATTATATCTTATGAATATGCACTTATGAGTACATCAAAAATACAAGATCACGAATTTGAGAAGGAGCATAGGCAGGGTATGGACATGTGTGGGGTGTAAGGGAAAAGTATGTAATTATGTTTCCATTAGAAAAAAATAATGTCACTGCTCTTTTGTTCTGGACATTGCCTAGTGAACTAAAATTAACTTGGTTTCATGTGCATGACAATCAACTTGGTAATCTTTCCTAGATATTTTGAAGAGATCTGGGTGAAGTTTTCCTATCATTTGGAGAGATGTTTTATCTGTTAACTAATCATAACTTTCTAACAGATTTTGATTGTCATTTTTAACATTATGAATCTTCTTAGATACTCTCTCAGTACCCTTTTGCAGGATTTTATAACCCATTGACATTGATTGAATTTGGCCTGTCAAATTAATGTCAACATTTTCAATAATATGAAAACTTTAGCTAAAAACTGTATCTTTTCTAAAAGTTTCTTATTTTTGACTCTTTTATCAAATCATTTTTAAGGATATAATATGAAGAACAATGCTAAGTACCATGGTCACAAAAATGTATGTTCAAGGTACCTCATATAAGTCTTGCATAATTTTATTCATAGTAGAAGCAAAATAGTTGTTAAATTTCTAGTTGGTGATATTATCTGCCACTATTTTGGCATTTGTTTACAATTTTTAAATTTACTTATTTTTTAATCAAATTAACTTACCTCTGTTATATTTTTAGAAAATTTTTGTATGTGTAATAATAATATTATTGCCGAGCAGGTGTCCAGGTTGCCAGCATGGGACCGGGAGAAGCAGCCAAAGCAGCTGTAAGGGATGGCTGTGGCAGTCATAGGCTGCTGTGGCAGTCATGGGGACATGAGCACATTCCCTAAGTGGACCACAGTGACGGCAGCAACAGCCAGGCAGGTCCTAGATTAGTACCTGAATTACCTGAGACTTAAATACTAAGAAAGTTAGTTAATTAACTAAGAGCATCATATATGGAGAAGGTTTGAGTTGGGCAGAAAATCAAGCTATCCAGAACTCAGGCTAGGCATTTGCGTATTCGACCAGGGAATGTAAACCGGAGCAGCCTCTGCCACCAGCCACAAAGCTGGGTCTGATTAGAGCAGCCCTGGCAGAAGTCAGAAAAGTCATGGAGGAGTTTTGGGGGGATCAAGCCACATGGGTGAGCCGGCTGGGAAATTGCTATGTCGCTGTGCAGTGGGCCAGCCATTGGTGTTCAACTGTGTGCCCAAGGGGTTTTTCAGGTGTGGAGCGGTAGTTCAGTTGTGTGGGATGGGAGAAGGATGCAGAGCTTCTGGGCATGGCCTGGTAATGGAGTGACATCTGGACACATGGGTGTTGCAGTATGAAAAATTTCCACACTAGAGCAGAAATGAGTGTAACTAAGGCTTATTGATTTGGGGATAAACTTACAGAAAGGGTAGCGATGTGCAGTCCTCTTGCGCTGGGAACCGAAACTGAATCTAGCAGCCAAGGGGCCTGTTCATGCTTTTTTTCTGAGTATATAGTACATAAGACCATGCTAAAAGTGTGCCAGTATCTTAAAGACTATTGGTTGAAGGAGTTTCCACCAGTGTATATCCCTTGCTGCATTAGCACCTTTGCCAAATATCAGCAAGCTCAACAGACCTTTTGGATCTGAAGTTTGCATCTTTCCTCTAAGATCAGGTACAGGTGGGGAGATTAATGTTTATCAACGCAGCCAGAGGAGGTTTGTTTTTCTCCAGGCTATTTGCAGATGGTTAATTTTTTTTTCCTGAGAATAAGACACAAACAGTAAATCTTATGAGCTAAAGTCATTAGTCAACTGAGGTGAAGATGAGATGAAGAGCTAGGACTCTTTTAATGCAAGTTAAGTTTTAGGTTATCACTTTTTGTATCTATAAGTGAGATAAACCAAGGCATGCTATTTTTTTTCTATGTGAGCAGCTATCAATTAACAATTTTAGGAAAGTAGTAATTCTGTGTCCTTGGATATCTGGGAATATCTCGAATGGAATGCTTTTACCTGGACCCTAAACACTGACCAATAATTGTCAATAAAGGTAATTACAGGGTAGCTGATCCCTCCATTTACATGGGGAGAGGAACAAAGGCCTTGTAGAGGGAAACTGTTTTCACATGTAGCTAGAAGAATGTAATCAGTAAACCGTAAAAGCATAGTAAAGATAGTACTCAGTAAATAATCAAACAGCTCTAAACTGTGGGAATTAATTCACAAATTTGTAACAGAAAGGGAATAGCTACAGGGGAAATCTTACAGCAAGAAATCTCTAGTTTATTCACAATAACCCCTGCATATTGTTTTAAACCTCCACCAAAGTACTTGACTCTGATAAGTCGCTTCATGAAAAGATGACTGAATAATTACTATATAATGTTGTAGCTTATAACAAGGAAGGAAAAAAGGAAAGAAGGAAGGAAGGAAGGAAGGAAGGAAGGAAGGAAGGAAGGAAGGAAGGAAGGAAGGAAGGAAGGAAAGAAGGAAGGAAGGAAGGAAGGCTAAAATGATTACTATGATAGGCTTTTAGACTGGTGCCTAGCCCAGTAGTCAGGTGGCTATGGCTGACAGTTGATGGGAGAGACCCACAGTCAAATATTAGGTAGAGAGAGTGCAAATTGGAGCTCTTCGTAGAATTCCTCCCCTTACAGTGTGAAGAACCAAGTGAGGAGGAGAAGAAAGAAATGTAGAAATGAGAGGACAGAAGAAACCAGGGGAACAAAGCCCTAGACTTCACCTAAGTAGGACTTATAGAATCTCACAGAGGCTGAAATTCGAAAACTTAATCTAGCTTAATCAATTAGTGGATACATGACAACTACATAGGCTTTTTGATACTCAATAAAAAATATGTGAACTATTCATGTTCTTCAAAAATAAAAATGACCAAGATTTCTGGGCACAAATATTCTGGAGTTCTAAAGTGAAAGGCCCTAGAATATTTTTAAAAAGAGTTTCAGAGAAAAGTGAATTCCCATAGACCAGGTCTAATGGATTAAAACTATTTGTCATCACCAAGATACACTTTGCTATTTTAAAAGTAGATGATACAGGGAAGGAGTGATGGAACATTCTCAGTTCTTCTGTGAGGGGACTATCTTTGGAAAGCTTATGCGATTCTTCTGAGTTGTATAGAAATAACATTGAGTTTTAAAAGAAAAAAATCTTCTAAATTACAACAGCATGAATAAACACACTGTATGCTATATTAAGTGAATTAAAATGCACAGAGAAAAATAAATAATAAAAGAGCTCACCATAGTGTGATATCTCTAATTGTGAACTCATAGAATCCAAGAGTTCCATGAGACTTATCAGAACTGGTCATAAGGAAATGGCATGAAGAGATGTTAGATTAAGTCTATGGAGTCACAGTTTTTAGGGAGGAATAAATTGTTGGAAATTGTTGGATAATAGTCAAACTATGGTAAAAAAAATACCAGATTTATTTTGTATATATTAAAAATTATTTGATCACAAAATGCACTAACATTTGAGATAATATATTAGATATGTTAAAAAGATTGATTTATTCCTTACACTTTATGAACAAATGTCACATGCATGTTGTAAAGCATAAAATTAAACACACAAACATACACACACATGAATATATATATATATATATATATATCCTTTTATCAATTAAAACAAATGAAAGTAAAAGATTAGGCTGAATCTATTGAATGGATTTAGTTTAAGCAACAAATTAAATATGAATAAAATAATTGCAGTCTGATAAAAGACATTGACAAATTTGTTGTCCTTGTTGCTGTGTGTTTGCTTAGAAAGTGAAATGTCATCAGATCCTACGGGAAAGTTGCAAATATAAAGAGGAACATTAGGATATTCTAGGCAAATTGCTTTGAAACTGGAAATAGAGAATTGGCAAAAGAGCAGTACCAAAGAATAATTTGTCATATTTTAGAATTGTCTTTATATCTCCGTAGAGTGGTTCAAAAGAGACCTATATATTTTAATTTCTATGACACTCACAAATTTGATTAATAATGATACTGTGTTTCTAGTTGTTATGTTTATATCGAGTGTTATTATCATGTATTTTTTTACATCCAAGGGGACTAGAAATATTTTTATTGGTTACTATGAAATCAAGTGTTAATAAATTGAAACTCACTAATTTTATATTAAAAATTATAATATCTTTTATTCACCTGTATTTTGTTTCTTTTGTGTAAACGATAAGCACTAGTTATTATTTTATCAATCACTTAGTTTTCGGTAGTACTAACAACTTTCCTTTTTCTTCTCTTCCTTATCCAAATTAAAATCTTTTATAACACTTAAGCTATGCAAATTTTAGTAGGAGCATTTCTTGCAATATATTCTTTATTTTTATTATCTCATTATAAAATTTATTTATAACAGAAGGCATACTAGTCTAAATATCTATAAAGTGCATATACTTATCTTGTTGGCTAAATAGGAACAATGCTAATTCATAAACTTTTAGCATTTGTTATTTCTTTCCAATTCAAACATTTAAAAGCCTGTTTTTCAGCCATTTGGAAAGACATTATTGTTAACTACGAAGCCCCACTGTGCAATAGAATACCAAAAACTTGTTCCTGGTACCTGCAGTGTCATTTTTTAACCTTCTTAAAACCAATTTTAAGATTAGAACAACCTAAGTGAAGAATTATAATCTTTCAGCTTTTTAAACTTGTTATTCTTTTCATGATTGCTTTAGCAAAATTCTTGTCAATCATGTTGGCTTATACCCGCAGTTAATCTTCCTTTTTCACTAATTTAGTACATTAATTTTCAATGTGTTTTGCTGCATTTAGTTATAATTTTCCTGTCACATATTTTATTTAATTTTGTGCTTATGTGCTTGTCCTTATATTTCATGTACTTTGTCTAGACTCTTACAATATTCATTTCTCTTTATAATTATTTCTTATTACTTAACATTGTTTTAATTTCATGTACATTTGTCATACTGTTTTAAAATATTATGTCAATGACAGCATTTGTTTCCTGTCACTTAGTTAAATTTTCTTGTTTTATATTTCTCTTTTTCGAGAGAGATCTTAAACTGTTGTCCTCAAAGTCTATATGTGATTTAGAATTTTGCTAGACTCATTTCAACCTTCTGTCTTCTGATAATAAAGCTGTGACTTACTATGTGTGCGTTGATGTTTATTTGTGGGTTGATGTTCCATCTTAAATGAATAAACAAATGCTTACTTTTATACTGCATGGGTTAGTTGTCAAGTTAAAAAAAAATACAAGAAAAAATATAAGAGGGAATCTATGCTTAAAAATTTTCTTTATCAAATTGGTCTGTTGAGTGTTTCTTTTGTTTATAAAACCAGGCCTAGAACACAGTGACATCACAAGATAATGTACAATAAAAGTAGCTGAGCAAGCAGAAGAAGCAATGATGTAATTAGTGCTTCTCTACTTCATTTCTTGCCTCCAGATGCTTGCCTTCCTTGAGTTCTTCTCATGGCGTCTCTCTATGGTGAAATAAAACACTCATAATGAAATAAACTGGTTCTCTCACAAGTTTATTATTGTCATGATATTAATCACAGAAGAGAAGAGCTAAACTATACATATTTCTGATGTTCAATGTAAT
Organism: Microtus agrestis; assembly: GCA_902806775.1. Taxonomy (NCBI): domain Eukaryota; kingdom Metazoa; phylum Chordata; class Mammalia; order Rodentia; family Cricetidae; genus Microtus; species Microtus agrestis. Next base: position 427,844 of record CADCXT010005381.1, on the reverse strand, counting down.
TGGTGCTGTTAATTACTTTCAATAGCACTGCTTATTTATTCAATATATTTTTCATGCTCATTTTAATTTTTTTTTGAAACTAAATTACATGGAGGATTTATTTAGACACCAATATTTACGTTATTGGTTACAATGATATCCATATTATAATCAGAATTATTCTGAGACAAGATTCTAAATATTAGTATGGACTCACAAATACACTTCAATCAAAGTTGGTGAAAAATAAAAATAAAAATGTGAGTGTTTCAGATTTAGTGCTTATTTAAAGTAACTTGTATGATCATGGATAAGAAAAATTAGTGTTGTGGATGAGCACAAAATTCCTGGTTGGTAGACTTTTTCCTTTTTCTCTTTTCTTTTTTAAAAAGAAAACATACTATCTTGTTTCGTTTTACATATCAATCCCAGTTCCCTCTCCCTCCCCTCCTTCAATTCCCTCCATATTCCCCACATCCTCCATCCACTCCTCAGATAGGATAAGGCATATTGCTTTGGGGAAGGGCCAAAGTTCTCTCTACTATATCTAGACTGCACAAGTTGTCCAAACAAAGAAAATAGGATCTCAAAAAGCCAGTACAAGCAGTAGGGATAAATCTGGATGCTACTACCAGTGGCCCCTACTGTCTGCTCACTTCACATGCATACATCTCTCACCCACATTCAGAAGGTCTAGTTTGCTTCTATGCTGGTTCCTTCCCTGTCTGGTTGGAGTTAGTGAGCTCCCATTAGCTCAGTTAAACTGTTTCAGTGGGTGTCCCCATCATGGTTTTGATCTCTTTGCCCATATTCTCACTTTTCCCAGTCTTCAACTGAACATTGCCAGCTCAGCCCAGTGCTCCACTGCAGGTGGTAGACTCTTAACCTTTTACATGTTTGAATTTTCTCTGAACTTCACATGGAATGCAACTTGATATTTATTTTAGAAAATCACCTTCATTTGGTACACTACACTAAATGATCATTCATTTACATAGACTTATGAGTGTGATATTTGTTATCCTTTGTCAAGGGATGAAAATTTCATGGTTTCCCACCACCAAACGATCTTTAGGTTAAAAAAAAAAGCTTATATTAGAATAATTGTCTTCCAGACGTGAGTACACTGTGGATGTCCAACACTGTTTGGTCAAGTTGAATAAATATAAACAACAACAAAAGTGGACTCAGTGCATTTTTAAAAAAATACACATGCATAGACATGCTCACACAAATAAATATAAATGTATGTATAGAGCAATAATAATAAAACAAAATGCTATCAACTTAAAAGTTGAAATGAACACTTGAGGAGTTTGAAAGAGGGTAGCTTGAAGATGCTGAAAAAAGGGAAAGGAATGGGAAGAGATTTAATTCTATTTCAATTAAAAACATTTAAAATAAATAAAAATTTAAAAATTAATAAAGTAGTCCTATATGTCACACCTATATGGCTTTATAATTCAGCTCCTAAGTATTATGGCTACATCTTTTCTTTATGTTCTTCCACATATAGTTTCTCATCAATTCAGGTTTTATTATTTTCTGAATTTCTACATCCTCACTATTAGCCTGCCTCCATCGTGGTTACTCTCCATCACTGTTGAAAACAAAGTTCAAGGCTTCTCCACTCCCTCTTCTTTACTGACCTCTGGTCATCTGCTGGGAGTTAGAGCTTGAATGTCCTAAGATTTTCTCTGAAATTCTAATAAAATTATGTGTCATTTGTGTGTATGTGTGTGTAAACATATATGATTTGGTGGTTTCAGTAAGGAATCTGTGCCAAGAGGCACACAGATCCCTATTTGAGGGCACTGTTTGGGATGTTATAGAAATTTTAGGAGATAGATGTTTGCTGAAGAAGTACATTGCTGGAGGAGACTTTCAGAGTGTAGACTCTCACTTCACAGCTAATTCTGTATCTGCTCCTTGTTGGGGTAGAAGATGTCCTCTCCAGCCACCTGCTGTCATTCTTACTCCCACGTCTCCTTATGTCTCTCCATATGGACCTATAAGACAAGATAAATTACTTTTTCATCAGCTGCTTCAGTTCATGGCGTTTTATCACAGAAGAAACAAGCTAATATTGATACCTACAAGAATAACTGGCAACAGTATGATCATAGTTCTCAACAAGCAGCTACACTGGTGCATAGTCATGAGGACACACTTTTATTTTCAAATTGGCTTTCTACCCTGAAGCATCAAAATGCTATTTTAATTCAATTGTTTTCTAACTTTATTTTTTTATTACTATGAGCAAGAAATAATAATTTCTTTGGGTATTTGCAACAATTCTAGTGCTTATGTTTAGATTGAGTTTTTTTTTTCAAAACTGAACAATGACTCTTTAACCATGGATACTGACAAATGAAATTTTCATTTGTCATTTCATTTGCAATGAGTTCTTTAATGAGAAAATTATAGCAACTTACAAATAAATGGCTATGAGTTCTATTTATGCAGAAAATGGTCTTAAATCTGTTGGTGTAACAATATCTCACATTTCAAGAGATTCTAGACACTATAAGTCAAAACATGCCATTATTCACATTCATTATTTACTTGTTTTTGAGGGAAGTGACATCTGTGCAGTTCTATTTTCATAATATATTCTTTCTACATAAGCTGAATTCAGAACTGTGCCTGCTAATGTACAATAGCATCCCTATTTAGTCTCATATTAAACACTAAAATTAAAAATGTATCTATGTATAAATTTATTTTTAGTAGGCACACTTCATTTATAAGTATAGACCAATATTCTACAGTGTAAATATGTCAATTTCACGCAAAAATTCCTTAAAGTTTTAACTTCTTATATTGAAATTAAAAATTCTCTTTTATGGCCGTTAATATGTGGACCTCAATTCATGGATTACTTCTGTGTGTGTAACCACATTAGATAAAAGATATTGTTCACCCACAGAATTACCTTGTAGTGATTTGCCCCTCTGTATGCAAATCCTCCTTTCAAGGGACTTTGGTGTCACTTTCTGTTTATAGATGTAATCTGCTTGTAAGCTTGTCAGAATACATGGAATTGTGATCATGTTGTCTTTGATGTTTTAAACTACTCACATTTAGCAAAAAATATATTTTGATTCATAGTTCTTTAACTCCATTAACAGTGGCCACAATATTTTCTACTGAGAAATATTCCCCTGGATAAAAGTAACAGAAGAAATTCATGCATATATTGAAAGATGTTTAGTTTGTGCCCTGTTTTTTTTTGTTTAAATAACAGTCCTATAAATATTTGAGTACAACTTTTATGTCAAAGTCTTTATTTGTAAGTAGCATTGCTGATTGAGGTTTGACTTTGTAAGACTTTATCTGAATCACTTTCCAAACTGCTGAAATAATGCAAGGGACTTTCTTTTTCTTAATACCAATATCTAGTACATGTTATTCTTATATTAAGTGTATTTTTCTTTTAATTATTCCATTAGTCACATGGTTTTTCATAGTTCTTTAGTCACTAACTAAAGTGGACTTTTTCACGTATTTATCTACAACCTCTTAGGTGTGCTAGTCTTATACAAACTTCAGTTGGTCCCTGCTTACCTTCCTTGCTAAAGAGGCTGTTCTGTCATGAACTCAAACATTAAGTTCATTGACTTTATTTTTTTAAATATTTATTTATTTATTATGTATACAGTATACAATATTCTGTTTATGTGTATGTCTGCAGACCAGAAGAGGGCAGCAGACCTCATTACAGATGGTTGTGAGCCACCATGTGGTTGCTGGGAATTGAACTCATGACCTTTGGAAGAGCAGGCAATGCTCTTAACCACTGAGCCATCTCTCCAGCCCAAGTTCATTGACTTGAAATTGATGAATTATGAAGATTTTGTATTAGCTGAATGATTCATATTATTTTCCACAGTCTGTGGTTGATCATTTTATTTGTCCCTTTCATCAACAAGCAAATATAAACTAAGAATGACTAGAAGTTTAAAAGTTAGTAAAACTAGAACGGACTTTTTTCAGAATTAGTAGCTTAACTTATTCTAAAATATTTAATTTCATGAGAATCCCAATGAATATTGAAGTTCAGCTTTCAATATGTATCATTAAAAATTATTTGAGTTAATGTTCTTCAGCACTAGATAACCTATGCAAATGCAATAATGATTGGAAATCATAAGACTAGCCTTTAAAAGATATTTAGGAGTTAAATATTGATTAGTAAGATAAAATTGACTGATCTTTGTATTATCTTAACTGTTAAACTGCTTTTCTCCACTGGTCATGCTATTCCATCATTATTGAAACCATAATATATACTTTATACCATGTATGAATGTATGTAATATCACTGTATTGATGTCTTTATGCAGCATTTATTGTTTGAAGCACAAAATCCCACCATGCCCTTTAGTCACAGCCTGTGTTATAGCTTCTTATATCTTGGGAAAATTCAGTTAACTTTATCATTTCAACATTTCTCTTTCAATTTTAATTCATTTAAAATCCCTTTACTGTATGTCTACTAATTCACTGAGCTCAATGAAGGCTCTCTATATTTTTAATATTTTTAAAGGAGAAGTATAATCATGCTTTTGTTCTAAAATGTGTATCTTGGTTTCTATATCATTATTATGATGAATAATACTTCTCTTGCTAATCCTAAATGCTTTTTGTGGAAGTGAGTGTTTTTTTCGTTTTTTATTTATTTTTAATTAAAAATTTCCACTTCCTCCCCTCCTCCCATTTCCTTCCCCCCCTCCCCTCCCCTTCCCTCTCCAATTCAAAGAGCAGTCAGGGTTCCCTGTCCTGTGGGAAGTCCAAGGTCCTCCCCCTCCATCCAGGTCTAGGAAGGTGAGCATCCAAACAGATTAGGCTCCCACAAAACCAGTACATGCAGTCAGATCAAAAACCAGTGCCGTTGCCCTTGGCTTCTCAGTCTGCCCTCCTGGTCCGCCATGTTCAGAGAGTCCGGTTTGATCACATGCTCCATCAGTTCCAGTCCAGCTGGCCTTGTTGAGCTCCCATTAGATCATCCCCACCATCTCAGTGGGTGGGCACACCCCTCCTGGTCCTGACTTCCTTGCTCATGTTCTCCCTCCTTCTGCTCCTCATTTGGACCTTGGTAGCTCAGTCCAGTGCTCCAATGTGGGTCTCTGTCTCTAGCTTCATCCATGCCAGATGAAAGTTCTATGGTGATATGCAAGATATTCATCAGTATGGCTATAGGATAGGGTCATTTCAGGCTCCCTTTCCTCAGCTGCCCAAGGATCTAGCTGGGGACATCTCCCTGGACACCTGGGAACCTTTCTAGAGTCAAGTCTCTTGCCAATCCTAAAATGGCTTTAGAGCTAGTATCTATTTATGAGTGAGTACATACCACTTTCATCTTTCTGGATCTGGGTTACCTCACTCAAGATTTTTTCTTTTTCTGTCCATTTGCATGAAAATTTCAATATGTCATTTTTTTTCTAGCACCGACTAGTATTCCAATGTGTAAATGTGCCATATTTTCGTTATCCATTCTTCAGTTGAAGGGCATCTTGGTTATTTCCAGGTTCTAGCTATTACAAATAATGTTGCTATAATCATAATTAAACATATGTTCTTGTAGTATGACTGAGTATCTTTTGGGTATTTTAAGGAATTATATATTACCACATTGTAGTATTTGTTTTTATTAAGTCTTGGGTATGGATCATTCTACACTTTTCCATGAGAAAGGTCTAAAAGCAAAGATGATAAATTGTAGTGGCTTGCAGGGCATGAGAATATTTAAGCATCAGTGGGGCCATGTGAATCACAGTAACTGTTCAATGTTGTGTTATAGTCAATTAAAAGTTATTTTGCTTTGTCAGGATATTACAAAAGGACACATCTGTATACTTACATGCTAAGAAATATGTGAAGTTTAATGTAATGAAATCACAGCACATAGAATGAAGCATTCCTTGGTGCATCGATGTTTCACTAGTCAAATCAGTTGACACGGGTCATTTTAAGCAGTACAGATAACTTATGCTTTAATTAATTCTTGCTAGAACTTCCTCACTATATTGCATATTGCTTGATTGTGAACTTAAGACAGTAATAATTAGAGAGAAAAATTTCAGGTTTGGTTTAAACACAAGTATATATCTTGAATGAAGAAATAAACAAACAAGTTTTATTATGTCTGATATATTTTGACAATTGTATTATTACAATTATTGTATACTCAAATTGGTACAAAGACACATTTTTTTTTAAAAAAAACTAATCTTTGTAAGACTTTGTCTTACATTTTTTTCTTTACTTTTTAAACTCAACTTTGTCAAGTGTAAGTAGGGGACATTAACTTTTGGAACTGTATGAAGCATCTGTTGCAGACATAAAAGGAAAGGAAAATGAGTCTCTACGGACTGCTCTGGCTGTAAAGTGAATGCCATAAAGAAGTCATGCCCATTATTAACAAAGTTATGGTACAAGCTGTGAGTTAATACTCAAGTTCCCAGAATCAGAGTGTGAAGAATTTGAGAATTTTATGTATTGGGACATCCTTAGGATCACTGTGCCACATTTTCAATTGAAATTAGTCGAAAGTGGATGTAATGTAATGATTCTCTTTACGTTTTGTATTTTTTTTTACAAATTTAATTTCTTAGTTATAACTATGAATCCATTAATTCAAACTACACCACTGAATTTTACTTTTTGGGAAACTCTTTGAGGTTGTCAGAATGAGATGTTTCAATTGTTCTGCTTCACAGAGTATCCACTTAAACTGGCATCACAAGAGGGTATTTTGTCTTTTGATGCTTTGAGCAAACTAATGAGGCACCTGAAATATGTATACTCTTAAATAATTTCATCCCAGGAACTGAAGTGTGACTCAGGTGGAAAGTACTTGATCAACAAGCATGAGACTTGTGCTCCAATGCCCAACTTCAACATTAAATCTGTGTGTCACATCAAAAGGGTCCAAATGAAGAACTCACAGAAGCAGAGGCAGGCATAAGCCTGAAGTTCACTGTCAAGCTTGTCTTATCAAATTAGTGAGTCTGTATTAAGCAGGAGTCCCCACCTTAATAAAATATAAAGAAGATCTAATGAGGTATAGAGGTATTGGGAGCAATGAGACCCCAGATCCTGAATTTCTTGTAAACAACTTGTAATCTCCTGATCTGAGTGCCTTCAGCTGCTCTGAGCACGAGACCTTCAGGAGTTGCTGATGGCAGGAGAGTGGTTTCTGGTGGGTTTGGCTGGGGCGTGGCTATCTCTATATAATCTGCCCCTGAACACAATAAAGGGGGCATTCTTGGGAATTCAAGGATGACCCGTGTCGCTGTCGCTGTCTGTGTATGTTTGTGTATTTTAACCTCTAGCCCCCTTGCCCAAAGTTCTCGTACTGGATGCCAGCACACAGAACACAGACACGGGGGCACGGTGCACGGCATGGAAATCAACGGGGGCACGGTGCACGGCATGGAAATCAACATTAATCACTGAATTTCACAATATTAAAATATGCAGAAAGAATTCAATAACTAAACTGATTTTCACTTTACATAATTACAACTCAGCTTCCTAATGCCTCCCAAGTCCTATATTATGTTATCTATTTTGTGCTTGTATATTCTCCACTTCTGGAATAGTCACAAGTCACAGAATCTTAATTTCTTATAGTTTTGATTCTGAACCATTTCATTTAACATCGTACTTTGAATACTAATTCATTCTTCACAAATGGCCAGATTTTCAATTTTATATATGAATAATAAATCTATGGATCTACACACACACACACACACACACATAAACACACACACACATTCACACATATCACATGCTCTTTATAATTTTTTCTGGTTGAATTCCTTGTTGTCAAATGTCATAACAGAATGAAAGATGGGACAATGAGCATATTTTAACTCCGGATTACAAAAGGAAGTGGTTTATCATAGTGACAGGCATAGTGACAGGAGCGGGTGACAGCTGATCACATTATATCAAAATTAAGAAAACAGAGAAAAACTAACACTGCTGCCAATCTCAATTTCATTTTCTATTTTTATTTGGTATGGACTCTAATTCTTATGAAGATGTCATTTGTGTTCAGGGGTGGACTTCTTCAGGTAAAACTCTCTGTGAATACCCTATAATTTGCCCCTAGGTGTTCACCTTTTAAAAGATTCAAAATCTAGTACTACTGAGAATAAATATTAGCTATTACATCTTTTAATACTAATGACATCTATGCTGGTTCCATACCTTGCCTTTGTGAATGTCTCTATGATGAATATATCCATTTAGTTTTATTTATTTATTTAGTTAGTTCGTTAGTTAGTTGCGCACTGATATGATTTCTTAGTTTGTAACTGATTTCCTAGTTAATGTGAAAACCACATTTTGAGAATTTTGGAACTTAAAAAAGGGTTTTCCACAATTATATTTTCAGTAGTGGTGTATATGTTCCTTTTACTCATTTTATCACTGGCAGATTTATAGCAACAATTCCAACAAGACTGAGGTGAAGTTTCACTATAGTTCAGAATAAAATACTTTTCTGATGTCTTGCCTTTTACTTTGAATATATGAGTGCTATGTTATCAGAACCTTCTTCTACTGGATGTACAACACGACAGTGAAAATGTATGAATAGTGCTGATTTTTGGAGTGCAGGAAAGGGAAAACATTGTATTTGTATTGGCTATTACTCACAAAAATCTAATCATTTCATAATATTCAGTGCAGTTGGCCACAAAATAGGTTTTGACAATTTTAAATAAACAAGGATGTACTTTTTAGACTTTATTCTCTGCTAATGTATAAATAGTTTCTGATTATACTCACTTCCTTTACCACTCCTAATTTTTTTTTTTTTATTTTTTCGAGACAGGGTTTCTCCGTAGCTTTTTGGTTCCTGTCCTGGAACTAGCTCTTGTAGACCAGGCTGGCCTCGAACACAGCCTGCCTCTGCCTCCCGAGTGCTGGGATTAAAGGCGTGCGCCACGACCGCCCGGCTACCCACTCCTAATCTTATAAACTCCTACACTCCTTGCTTTAAAAATCATTTTCTCACAACATGTTGTTTGTTTTGTTTTATGATTAACTGTGTTTAGGCAGGGTTATCGGTTAGACCGTGACTGTGGATTATATTTTCTGCAAACTAATTTGGTCTCTAATATGTACACAACTGAAGACAATGATTGTCTCTCCTTGCACAGGCAACCGTAAACCAGAGAAGTTAAAGATATTTCTCTCTCCCCTGTTTATAACTGGCTGTGCACAGGCCCAGTCTTTTATAGGCCCCATGAAGATGACTGTTGCTCTGAGCTCAAGATTTAATGTTTTTAATTTATAAGCAAAGTAATTATATTCATCTAACTTTCTCCATGAATCAGGCCATTAGCAAAATATGTATAAAGCACAAATGTATTTTAATGTATTGCCTATTTTCACAGTTTTCCTAGTGAGAAAATATTAGAATTGCATCTTCCTAAAATCCTGAACAAAATAAAATATTGAAGCACTTTTAATGCTGAGAAATATGATCAGTAAAAAACAGGAAAAATTCCCAGATGAAACTCCTAGCAAGTGATTGACTGTGCTACTATGTTAGAGTTTACTGTACTATCTGTAATTCTCTCATTAGGCAAAGGTTCGAAAACTAAAATTTTCTGAGATACGTTAAATATGGATTTTGTTTCTTTGAAGTTTCAAAGGGGTCTGTGTTTTGTTGCTTCTTATGAGAAAAAATACTCAGTGGAATGACTCAATAAAAATATCACTAAGAGCCATATTTGAAGCCAATAATGCAAATTGTGAGTGGATATCAACAAATTGTCTTTTCAACTCCAAGAGAGAGTTCATGGCTGGAAGCACAGCAATGGGAAATATAATCAACTAGCAAATTAATTAATAGCTTGGAGCTTCCTTGTAGGAAAGTCTGAGAACTGCCCTGACATGTGAACATGGGGAAAATAGACGTAAAGTGGAGATGCTCTAAGTGTGTTACAGCGATGTGTGAAAGAGAGCAGCTGGGCTCCACCCAAAGCTACTTCAGGACACTGCCACAAATGACTGCATTTCAAAGCACTCAAGAGATGTTTGAGATGAATAAGATTGGGGGCTGTTTTTTTCAGGCACATAAAGCTATGTATTTCCCTTCAAGTCAAACTCAGGTTGGGCATTTCCTCTTCAGTCAGTTCTCTCTGGAAATGCTCTCTCAGACAGATCCAGAGGCTAGTCTTCCAGGTGATACCAAATCCAGTTGAGTTCACAGTGAATATCAACTGTAACATGCGTAAAGGCCAATTTGGAAATGAATTGACTCTGTGTCTAAGTTGCTATAAATGATGCCATAGGAAAGATGAGCATTCAGATATGTTTTCTTGAATGCTGATTTAATTTAGTTGTGTGTGTGTGTGTACATGTGTGCGCATTTACATGAGTGTGGACTCTTCATCAGGATTGTTACCTTATGTATATGAGTTCCTTATTTTAGAATTCTGAGGCTATATAAAGTGTTTGTAATAACTGATGTACTAATTTACATCTCTTTGCTTCTATTTATTCATATCAGCAACTGGTAAAGTTAAAAGAATGTTTGTTGGTAAAGGAACAGAAAACGTGTATAATGTAAAGAAGGGAAAATGGACTATAGGAAAATTAATAATTTTATTGAAGGTTGTAAAGTTCATGGTGCACATGTCAGTAATATTCCAAAGTGAATTTTACTTTATTGTGAATTTTATTAAGAAGAAAAACCTTAATAACTTATGTCAGTGATATTAATTTCCAAGTACCACACAAACTTCAAAAGACTTCTAATATTTCTCACAAAGTAAAATTAAAATCTTTTAAATATTTAAGATAGAATCATAACTTTGAACACTTAAGGATGATAACAATATATGCCATACACTAAGTGAGAAATATGCTAATAAGTTTAAATACATAATTTTATGTAATATTCAGCATATGTATTTAAATTATGTCTTATTACATTTTAGGGGTGACAGAATGAAGGCTTAGAGTGAATAAATAAATTTATCTAGTTGTCACTGAGTAATATGGCAATTTAATCTCCAGTATGACTTGCAAGCAAACAAATCTTGTCCATATTCCATTTGGCTGATTTCAGTTGAAGTAAATACTTCAATTTCCTTTTGCTGAGAAAATGTTACCATTTCTGACTGTATTTTCATTATCAGGGCCAGAGGTGGGTTGGGATAAACTCTATGAGGGATGGTTTTCTACGAGTTTACAGAAATTTTGATAACACTAGACAAGAGGACACAGTCATTGTGAATGTTAAGGAATAACTTGTAAATAGCATGTGTCCATCGACATTTGTAACTCTCTGTACACAGAACGGTCTTCAATTTCATGATCGGTGTCACTGATCGAATAACCTATATCTCATTAATGGTGTTAGCACCCATTTCGGCTTTGATTGTCAACTAACTATTTAAACATAGTCTTGTATAAGTGAATTGTCAGATGAGCAGCTAACTGAGGAATGGAACAGTTAGTGTGCTAAAGTCCTCATCTCTACATGGAGCAAAGAGCCAGCAGTTCCTTGCTTTTCCTGTTCACTCTTTAGGTTTTCTTCCTGCATAATTCAGAATGACTTTGAACGTCTGCTCATCCTACCTTATAAGTACTGCAATTACTAGTGAGCACCAACACGCCCAGCTATATGGGGCTCGGAATTAAATTTGAGACAAGGATTCTTTTAACTGAGCCGCATCTCCAGCTCAATCCCTTATATATAAAAATGGTTTAAGGAGAAGAAACTGTGAATACATTCCAATAGGTATAATGTTAGCAATGTGAATATACAGACATAGATATTCATGCTGAGAATTAATGTGTACATATTGATATGTGAAATATTATTATATATACAAATATATAAATACTATGATTATATGTACTTACTGTCTAAAATAAAATAAACAGTGAAAATTATAACCACATGGCTTTTAGACAGCCCAAATAGAGCCACAGTTACTGAGATAGAAAACACATGAATCTAATACCAGGATAAAACAAACATATATTTTTTTTTGAAAACCATTCGCAAAAAGTTTGTATTTCTGAAATCGTTCAAAAACAATTAATCTTTTGTTTTACAATATAGGATATTTAACCACAAAAGTTGTATTAAAAATCAAAAGAAAGAGACATTTATTGTTTTTGAGGTTTCAATATTCAATGGTTGCTTGATTCAGTTTTAGAAATAGATATAAAATTTAGACAATTATTTTCCACCTTACATACGAAAGGAGGCTTAATGTTTTTGGAAGAGTGTTTTGGTTTGTTTGCTTGCTTTATTTGTGCAGTAGAAGAATTCATGATGTAAAAAGGACAGAAGTTCTCAAAGGTTTTTTTTTTTTTTTTTCCCCATTAATATTGATTCAAATAAATACTTACTACTAGATTTAGAAATCATGTAACATATGGTGTTCCAATAATAAAAAAACATAATATTCTTGTTAGCTCTAATCAAAATCTGCATTTAGGCACCGTTATTCAGGTGTTCTCTTTCATTATCATGATTCACAGAACTTTGTGTCTAAAGGGGAAGTAGAAATTTGCAAATTTCTTTTCATTTGATGAATAAACATGAGAACAACCCTCCCAGCAATTTTCAAACTGGTATAAGGCCTCAAACTGACAAAAGTGTGAGGACTCCACATTCTCTTTGTGGGTTATTTATTTTGAATTTATTGACATCTGTGTTTTCATCACTTGCTTCATTTTTTTTTGTATTTCGCTTCTTGAAAAAAATTTACTTAATTTTAAAACAAAGCAATAAAATGTTGTGATATTTGAAACAAATATATTACATAGAAAAAAGGAAAACATAATTTCATAATTCTCATATGAAAAAATCCTGTCAAGATAATTATGTGTAAGATATATTAAAAGATTAAAAGTTCTATACATGTTATATATTACTAGTTTCTAGTATATTTTTATATGTTACATTTATTTTATTAAATTTATTCATTTATTTTACATCCTGACCACTGTTTCTCCTTCCTCCTCTCCTACCATTTTCTCCCGTACCTCCCTACCACCCACCTCCACCATGCCTCTGCCACAATTCACTTCTCCTCTGTTTCCATAAAGCTACCGAGGGGGATGAGAGAGCAAAATCTAGGTAGACACCCCTCCAGCCAGAGGGAGGACTTGACTGTCTCTCATTGGCTGGAGGTACCCCCACATCACGCAAGTCACTAAACCTATATAAGCTGACACTCACAGTAACAAACTGAGTTCCTGTTTTGAACTGACTCCCTATCATCTGATTGTCCTGCATCCTGGGTCTGTATGGAATGGGCAGGTAGCACACTCACCTTTCCCTGGGGAATAAGGCTAAGGAGGCCTGGCAACTGGCAGCAGAACATGGGGCGACTGGTCCCAGGACAAAGCAGTTGATTGGTCAAGGTGAGTGGGACACCACAATGGGTAACACAACTTCAAACAAAAATGGCCCAGCACTTACAGAGCTGAGATATACGCTACTTTTCCGAGGCCTGAAATGATTAGACCACAACGTGATTCAGGCATGGGAGGATATAAATACTCTGGCCGCTAGGTATCCAAGGGAATCTGTTCTCATGGGCCATATGGAACCTGATGAAGACTCTGGGAGAGAAAGGGAAAAACACTCTGATATCCCTCCACTACTGGGATTCTATCCAACTATTTTGTCCCTTAAGGCGTATTTTCACCCCTATGCTCTGCCTCCCCCATGGTGGGTAAGGAAAAGGTCAAAGATATGGAGAGGTCTGAAGAATTCAAAAGTAACCAATTAACCAAAAGAACCGGAGAAAAGGAGACAGACAAGGGGAAAGATCAAAAAACGGCACAATTTACTGAAGACTGGTCCCTGGAGTAAGGCAGGCAGAGGCAAAGACAAAAAGGAAAGTAGATATTGTCTGTGACACGGAGTGGCCACCCCGTTAGGCCCCCAAAAGCCCTGGAAAGGATAAAATGGTAGAGGGGAATGGTGCGATAAGGGGCTCCATCCTTGTCAGAAGGAAATCAATATACATTCGGTTGCGGCCTGATGCAGACAAAAAAAAAATTTAGACCTAGGATCCTCCCTAGGTTGTCTGCAAACATTCTGAGACAAGATTTGTTAGGAAAAATTGATACCTTTATTACCACCGACACCTAGCCTTTTATGATGATAAAACTGAGCAACGTGTTATCAGGCAGACCTCTGATACCTGGATTAACCCCCAAAAGTAGAGGCCACTGCCCGCAGGGTCCCCCCACCCCATTAGATGGGCACCAGGTCAGCTGGTTTGGGTGGAGCAGTGCCCATTACCTGAATTTAAACTTAAAATGCTCAAGGAAATCAACAGAAAACTGCTTAAATAGAAACAGAAAAGGCCCTCGATGAGTCCATGCAATAGCCCTTTGTTTGTTATACATAAGCCTATTGGGACCTGGAAAATGTTACAGGACCTACGAGCAATCAATGCCAATACGGAGCTAATAGGGGCCTCTTTATGGGTCTTACCTTCCGTTCCAGCAATCCCCTCCCAGTTTCACCTCACTATAATCGATCTAAAGGACTGCTTCTTCTCAATTTCTCTTCATGAGTAGGATTGCGAAAAGTATGCTTTTCCCATTCCTGCAGTTAACTCCTCTCCACCTGATGAGACATACAAATGGGATATTCTCCCACAGGAATTGTGACAAAGGTACTAAAAAGCATCATTTTCAGAGTTTTCTTTTCTGTCTGAATACCTGTTGATATTTAACTTTCAGTATTCACTGATAAGTATACTTTATGAAATTATATTTTGCTTCTTCAGCTCAAAATTATAAAATAGCTTCATATTTTTAATATTCTTTTCTTGTCTTTAAACATACCCTCCTTTTCTTTTGTTCTTTATTCATTTTTTATATGCTCATTTCTTTTTTCTTTTATTGCTCATATGCCTGTTTACTAAGTAGTTTATGTTTCTTTTATAGATTTATATTAATGCTATAATTTTAGAAAAAATGTATGACTTAGTTTCTTTTTTTATATGGGTAATGAATTTTTATATTTTCTTTTTTTTATTTATTAAAGATTTCTGTCTCTTCCTCACCGCCGCCTCCCCTTCCCTCCCCCAATCAAATCCCCCTCCCTTGTCAGCCCAAAGAGCAATCAGGGTTCCCTGCCCTGTGGGAAGTCCAAGGACCACCCACCTCTATCCAGATCTAGTAAGATGAGCATCCAAACTGCCTAGGCTCCCACAAAGCCAATAGGTGCAGTAGGATCAAAAACCCATTGCCATTGTTCTTGAGGTCTCAGTAGTCCTCATTGTCCTCTATGTTCAGCGAGTCCGGTTTTAACCCAGGCTTTTTCAGACCCAGGCCAGCGAGCCTTGGTGAGTTCCCAATAGAACATCCCCATTGTCTCAGTGTGTGGGTGCACCCCTAGCGATCCTGAGTTCCTTGCTCCTGCTCTCTCTCCTTCTGCTCCTGATTTGGACCTTGAGATTTCAGTCCGGTGCTCCAATGTGGGTCTCTGTCTCTGTCTCCTTTCATCGCCTGATGAAGGTTAATATTCAGGAGGATGCCTATATGTTTTTCTTTGGGTTCTCCTTCTTATTTAGCTTCTCTAAGAACCCGAATTATAGGCTCAATGTGCTTTATTTATGGCTAGAAACCAAATATAAGTGAGTACATCCCATGTTCCTCTTTTTGGGTCTGGCTTACCTCACTCAGGATAGTGTTTTCAGTTTCCATCCATTTGCCTGCAAACTTCAAGAAGTCCTTGTTTTTTACTGCTGAGTAGTACTCTAATATGTATTTATTCCATACTTTCTTCATCCATTCTTCAATTGATGGGCATCTAGGTTGTTTCCAGGTTCTGGCTATTACAAACAATGCTGCTATGAACATAGTAGAGCATATACTTTTGTTGTATGATACGGCCTCTCTTGGGTATATTCCCAAGAGTGGTATTGCTGGGTCCATGGGTAGGTTGATCCCGAATTTCCTGAGAAACCTCCACACTGTTTTCCAGAGTGGTTGCACAAGTTTGCATTCCCACCAGCAATGGATGAGTGTACCCTTTCTCCACACCCTCTCCAGCAAAGGCTATCATTGGTGTTTTTTATTTTTGCCATTCTGACTGGTGTAAGCTGGTTTCTTAAAGTTGTCTTGATTTGCATTTCCCTGATCGCTAAGGAAGTTGAGCATGACTTTAGGTGTCTTTTGGCCATTTGAAATTCTATGAGCCCCTGATTTTTGATAAAGGAACTAAAAGTATACAATGGAAAAAAGAGAGCATCTTCAACAAATTGTGATGGCAAAACTGGATGTCAATCTGTAGAAGAATGAAAATAGATCCATATCTATCACCATGCACAAAACTCAAGTCCAAGTGGATTAAAGACCTCAATATCAGTCCGAACACACTGAACCTGATAGAAGAGAAAGTGGGAAGTACTCTACAACATGTGGGCACAGGAGACCACTTCCTAGTATAACCCCAGCAGCACAGACAGCAAGGGCCTCATTGAATAAATGGGTCCTCCTGAGACTGAGAAGCTTCTGTAAAGCAAAGGACACTGTCGCTAAGACAGAAAGGCAACCCACTGACTGGGAGAAAAATCTTCACCAACCCCGCAACTGACAAAGGTCTGATCTCCAAAATATATAAAGAACTCAAGAAACTAGACCGTAAAAGGCTAATCAACCCCATTATAAAATGGGGCACTGAGGTGAACAGAGACCCCTCGACTTAGATTCTTTAACCATATATTATCTTTTATTAACTCATTTTTCTCTTGTTTTGTTATATTTCTTTTACCCTGAAAAATTGTGTTTCCTAAGCTTAGATTTCCTTCTTTTTTGCAATCTTGTTAGGCTTCCATCTCTCACACATTCTATGTCTAATTTTCATGTTTTTTTTTAATTTAGTGAAATATGCTTCACTATGATACAGTAATAAATAAATAAATAACAAAACTTTATAGGTTGTAGAGTGAATTTATTACGGTTTCAGGATTGAAAATTGTAATTGTTTCTTGTTGATTTTAATACTATCTGCGGCGTCCCTCCTCAGTTTGTCTCCTAACTTTTGCAGTCATGGCTGTAGGGACTAGTTGCTCTTGAAATGTGTCTGGGGATACACTTTTCTTTTCACATCGCTCTACAGGGATTTTTTTCCTTTATACTTCATGTTCCTCTTTCTGACATCTTATATTTCCTTTTCCTTACCTAGGGACAGAACATGTGATCTTTATTGTCATGTGTCTATTTCAAGAAAGTTATTTTTGTCCCAAATCTAGCTGGCCCATTTTGACAATCTCTGCTTCCTCTGTTAAAAGTCCAGATGCATTGTTTTAAATAGAAGGTAAAACCATCTAAATTCCTCGTGTTTAGCCTTATTTATACCTTTGCTTATTGACATTTCAATTTCAAATTTATGTTGCTTTATCAGTATTTTTGAAGATTTGATTTTCAAGGCCTTTCCTTAAAAAATAAATTGGATATATCTCTGTAACCATTCCTAATTCACAGTACGTTTAAATAAGCAACCTTATAATTTCACACCTATAAAAGTACAGTGAATTCAGAGTCCAGGTAGTTATGCTATTTCCATGAATTTTATTTTTTCCCGTACGGCCATAAGCAAATAAATGCTGTATTTTAAATGTTGATATGGAAATTTAGCTTCATCCAGTGTTAAAGCTTCATTTTTATTATATGCGGGATTAGAATTCAGTCTATGTTTTGTTTTGATCTTCAATATAGGCAAATAATTAAAACTCAAGATACACTATCCAATGATTATAAAATACCTCAAGGCAGCTATCCACTTCAAAGCACACTTAGCTCTTTGAATTCACGCTTTGCCATCATCTCAAGCCTGTATGTCTCTTTTAGTTACTTTTCTGCCTGCAGTTAAAAGTGCTTGAAATGAAGTTTTCATCTCATTTTTTTCTCCTTTTTTATTTTTTCTAGAGGTTTGGGTCCTTTTTACTATGAGGGTAGTTCAACTTGTTAAAATGTCTAATGATTATTATCATAATTGTTCTAGCTTTATAAAGTATATTTTCTTAAAGTTGAAACTTACGGATACATGTTATCTGTGATCTTTTTTTTTAAAAAAATTTATTTTAAAGTTTGTTTCTGACCTGCTTTTTTATTTTCCTCCCTTATTTTAGTTATTTAACATCATCAAAATATAAAATCCCTATGATCTTAAACAGAAATAAATTTTAAAGAAAAAGCAATTTCCTAATGCTTGTGGGTATTCAATACACAAATAAGCAATGATTTTTTCCTGAATTTCTGTAACTTTATATTCTTTTCATGTTTTGTGGCATAAATATAAACAGTTTTACATACAGTACATAATTATATTGTTGTTCTTGAATGTGAATGTATGCTAGCTAAAAGATGCTCAAATATAAGTATTTCTTTCCTGTTGTGTTATAGGATATAGGTGAACATATTTAATAATTTTCAAAGAGGTTACTAAGATACAATATATATTTTGTTTTTTTGAAGTTTGGTAATTTGTAAACTGTGCCTGGCCATTGTAGAGAATTGGAATTAAGGAAAACCAACTGTGAGAAATAAAGAAAATACATGAAGATAACTTAAATACAATAATAAAGATTAGAATTTATCAAAATCCAAAAGAGTGCATAGTCTAGTAGGTTTTTTTAAAAAAATATTTATTTATTTATTATGTATACAGTGTTTTGCCTAGATGTGGGCTTGTACACCAGAAGAGGGCACCAGATCTCATTGCAGATGGTTGTGAGCCACCATGTGGTTGCTGGAAATTGAACTCAGGATTTCTGGAAGTGGTCAGTGCTCTTAACCTCTGAGCCATCTCTCTAGCCCATAGTGTAGTAATTTAAAAATTATACTAGAAATGTTAATCAATAATGTTCCACAATTCTTTCTTCAGACTCGAAACCTGAAATAAAATCAAGGAAATTAAATCAATTTCAAGATTTTTATAAGAGCAGTGAGAGGTGGATAATTATATTCAGAACACAATAGAAAGCACTTGTACTACTGTATATATATATAGTAATTAATGGACAAAATGTTTTTGAGACATCCAATATTTGATAAAAATACAAAACTGCTTTCTTTTTTCTCCTACTTTTTCTATTGAATTATATTTCTATTGCATCATATTTCTATTCCCCTACTTTATTATTGCATTATAAATGGAAACATGTAATCAGTAGATCTTAGATTATTGCTAAAACTTATAAATCCTTAAAAAGTTAAAGTACTCAGAATTTCCAAAAATTTCTAGGCTAGAAAGCAATGATGCTCCCTCTTAAGTTAGTACTGGACTAGATACCAACACAGCTTAACCCTAGCTTTCTTGGTATTAAACAGTGCTATCTGGAGCATAGAGGACCTAGTTTTCTCAGCTCCTTTTTCCTACTTGTACTTTGGTAGACCTCTTTGCTTTTACTTTTTTAACTAGAAGTAATGGTTTTTTTCTTTAATTTCTGATTTAAAAAAACCTCAACAGTAAAAAGAAAGCTAGAACCTCATTTGGTTGCCAATATTTTCATAGTAACTTGTGTACATAAGCTCATGGAACACCTATTAAAGTTATTGGTATAGTTATTTTTTTATTTATGTTTTATAAATAAAGTTTGCCCGAAGATCAGAAGGTAAAACTAAGCCACTAGAGGCCAGGCAGTGGTGTCACATACCTTTAATTCTAGGATTTGGGAAACAAAGGCAAATGGATCTCTGTGAGTGCAAGGCCACCCTGGGATTAATATCACTACTTATGGGCAGAAGAATCTAGGACTCTTTCTGTTCAGTTTTGTATTATCCAGGATTTACTTCTTGAAGCAATACTGAGAAGTAGAAAACTGTGTGCCAACTTTTGCAGGAAAACATGCATATTTTTTTCTAATAGACAGCTATCATTTTCAAATAGACAGTAGAGAAAAGAACAAAGTATAGCTACCAATTAATATTAAGTTGAGGCAAGCAAACACTAATTTTGATGTTGAGCTCTAGAAAACCCTATTATGTTCAAATTTGCCATTGCACAGCATTCTTGCAATATTACTACCATTTCTCTTCATGACACAGTGTTAGCAAACAGGAGCTATCATGTGACAAAAATGAAAAGTCAGTTAAAGCACATATAATGGTATGGTTCTGAGCTTTATAATGTGACAACAGGATATCAAAAACTTGATACAATGCATTAAAATCTTACCTGTTTCCATAAAGTGAAGAAAATGAGCATGCTTTTTTTTATCAACAGCAATTTTTAAATGATTCACGAAACAATAAAAAAGATTAGGAAAAATCAAGTCATGGGTTCTGTAAACAAGCATGGAGGGTCAAGAATCTTCATAGTAGTGAAGTGGTTTATAAGGATATGGTAGGTCAAGAAGCTTCATAGTAGTGAAGGGTTTATAATAATCAGGGAAAGGCGCCTCTCACCTACAAATGTATTTAACGAGATGAAAGATGTTAGTTTCACATGATATTAGCCTGGTAACAGAGACCCCAACCAAACTCAGATGGAAGCCAAAACTCATCATCACTATGAATATATTGTAAAGTTGACTGTTTTTTTAAGTTTCCTCTTAAATCAAAGCAAAAAAGTATGGCAAAAAATACCATGTGGATGAGTATCTTTGCACCCAAAGAACATGTATGATTTCACTACATCTACTTGCAATAAAGAAGGGATGAGCTCATTCATAGTCATTCACTCTAATATAAATACACACAGAGAACATTGTCATGTTCTGGTGATTTAGAGAAAAACATCCTCAGCTGCTTATTCTAGTCCTGTGAAGCCATGTAAATCCCATCAATGATTCAGATCTATGGGTGATAGACATTGTTCCAAGATGCAATAGGGTGTGTGGGGAAAAAATCACACACACCAAAAATGGCCTAACACTAAAAAGATATCAAAGACTAATTAAAATATAAAACTTTTGGCAATAGAAAAGTCTATTGGAGAACAGACACTTTTAATGGAATTCTCTTATTCCATTACTGATAAATTAATATAAAACCAGTTATCTCTAACATAGGAAAGATACACTCATTTTTTCCTACAGAAATCCAAAGATTCACATATTCTTTTATATGCCTTATTGGAAAAGCACTCATTTATAATTCATACATTCAAGTTCAAAACACAAAGTTTATTCTCTAAATCTGGTATGAATATTTGATTACATAAAGGCATCTAAGATTATTTCTTATGTTTCACTTAAATTAATAGCTATATTATCTTTAGTGTATGAGAAACTAGACTAAATAATTTTAGAAATAATTTGAGGCCAGAAAATTAACAGAAATCTTGAAATGAATAAATTTAAAGCACAGGAAACTGTTCTATTGAACATTTATTATGTGACTAATATAAAATAGGCTCTCTTAAAAAATATTCAAAATATTTAAATATTAAAATCATAAAACTTCCGATATGCTCTGTAATCAAATTGCTACATACTCTGTGTTATGACTTCCTTTAGTGATATTTTAATTTTTTTAAAAAAATTGTATCAGTGTTTACGCATTACTGACAACGTTAATAGAAAATAATCAATTAAATTATAAAAGAAGAGCCAAGGAGGGTAAAACACGACTATATTCTCATAACTGGGGAGGCAGAAAAAGGAAGATCTCTTTGACATTGAGAACAGCCCAGACTACTTAGTATGTCTCATCACCAGCCATAAAAATACAATAATTCTCTGTCATACAAATATCAAAATTAAGATATTTTGAATATTTC
Organism: Microtus agrestis; assembly: GCA_902806775.1. NCBI lineage: Eukaryota > Metazoa > Chordata > Mammalia > Rodentia > Cricetidae > Microtus > Microtus agrestis. The sequence goes on along the minus strand of CADCXT010005381.1, from coordinate 406,126 downwards.
ATACTGTTTGTAATCTCACTGTTCATTTCTTTGTGGGAGAAAGTGAAGATTAAAATACATAAGTCCTTTAAAGTAGAACAAAATATCTATCTGAATTTCAGACTTTAATTTTACTGTATCAGTGACACTCCTGGCAAATCTCTAATCTTAACTGGAAATGAACTTGCATGGTGAAGGAAAGTGATAACATCATTTCTATAAATGCAAACATATTTGATGATTCTATCATATTCCAAGAGGAATTTTATGAGGTTGGCAAAAAAAGGATTAGTTTGTCCTTTTTTAAAAAACTTTTCCATAAATCTATGCTCTCTCATTTGTGTTTATTTTAATGTGCATATAGGATGTTGAGAAAAGTGGTAAATTCAGAAAGAAAGCAAAATCCTTGAACATCTCTGATGATAAAATTGTGCTTGTCCTTTTTCCTTTCTTTCCTTTTTCTTCTATCCTAACATTTTTGTCACCAGTACACAGATATAATGTTATCTCCACTGGCATTGATTCATGATGAATGTATCCTGTCATTTCAGGAATAAAAGGCACAACTTTATAACTAGAGTCTTTTCACTACAATTGCAGATCTTTAATCATATGGCAAAGCACACTGACACATAACAGCGTTTCTACATTTCTTTGTTAACAGCATGGCTAACAAAGTTCTAACTTCTGTGTTTAAATTTCTAAGTTCTAAGTTCTATGGTCTGAGTATCACTTACTATATGGAGCTAATCACCATGGTCTTAAGTTTATTTTTGTCATGTTTTATCTAATCTTACTCTTTACAATGACTATACTCAAGGATAACTTCACAATCTCATTTACCCTCTCTCCCATAATATCATGAAAACAATGGTTCTCAACTCAGGAGTTGTGAACCCATTTGGTGTCGCATATAAGATACCTTGCTTATCAGATATTTATATTGCATTAAAATTACAGTTATCAAATAGCAATGATGTAATTTTATGCTTCTGTGGTCACTACATGAGAAACTGTATTAAAGGCCTGTAGCTTTAGGAAGGTGTTGAATTAGTGCACTGAAGTGGAATGCATTGTGTTCTTCATGTTACTGTTCTTTGCGTATGTATAAAGATAGCAAAGACTGCAATAAAAATAATTATCAGCCAGTAATAATCACATATTATTTGCTTAGCCTAAATAGGTAAAGTATACAAACATAATGTATGTAATATTTTAATTAATTCCATATAGAAATATGAATTAGCAAGGCGGTAGTGGTTCGATGCCATGTTAAAAGTTGTCAAGAATTAGACAATAAATTCCCATCACCAATGTTTTTATTTGGTGCCTTCCTGAAGAAACTGTGTGCTTTGCAGTAGTGTCATGAATAAAAATTTACCTTATTTGTTACTCTTATATAAAATGAGTGTAATAATTACCATAAAAAAGGTTTAGTTTTCATCTTAAGTTAGATTTTGCATAATATTTAATAGCAACAGATAATTACTAAAAACATTCTATAAATTATGTCTAGATCTATCTTGTATTTATCCTCTATCATATATCACATATATCTATGTAGTTATCCAATATAGGTAAGAAATTATTGCAAACTTACACGATTTTACATTATGAATGGTTTTAGATTATGTAACAAAATGGGTTATTTCAGGGAGATGTTTAAACAAACTGGCATCTAGAAGTCAGGCATCCTTGAAGGTTACATCCAGTTTGATACTCTAGTACCCACTCTTACTACTTAACTAAGTTGACTTCTGAGAAAGGTAATTCAAACTTGTGTCAAAACTCCTACAAGCTGCAGAGTACATGTTTCTAAATGCATTGCTCTTCTCCGCATACCACCTGCACCTGTGTCTATGGTGAATTACCCAAGGAAAATGTAAGCGCATTGGGTAAAAGATAGCATAGAAAGACAAAATAAACCTCAACTTAGAGCAATTTGGCATCGCTGCATACAGCTGGGAAGTGAAAGCAGCAGATGGGTTATGCTGACTTCCTGAAATCAGAAATGAGAAGCCTTCTATCTAACAAAACATTTGCACTGCCTCTCAGGGAAAAATATTGTAAAGTCTGAAAATTATAACTAGAAAATCATCAGGTGGCATTCATGAATCTGAACAAGGACATCCATACAATGAGAAAGAATTCCATGAATACAATTGCAGAAACTTTGCATATTTTTCCTACAAAAACAGTGCAAATGGGGAAGACCTACTTTAGCTTGCAAAGAGTACCTTCCAAATCATTTTTCTCATTCGGGTATGGATTATACTGATTCTTGAAATTATACCACTAAAATTAAATATATAACAATGGTTAATAAAAATTCAAGGTTGGAAGTATGCATAGATTAATGTTTACCTTTCTAGTTGTCCTAATTAGCTAATGTGTTCCAATACTACAAGTTCCAGTACTAAGGAAAACTGCCTGATTCTTGATAAATTAAATTCAGAAATTTGTTAAATACTCATTAATACTCTTTAGGACTCCCATTCGAGATGTTGATGTGCTTTATAATGCCAAGTAGATGTTAAAGTAAATAATTTCACTTTTTCCTACAAGGAAATGTTCTGTTATAAAACTCTGACATATATATATATATATATCTCCAAAGATCTATGCCAAATTAAGGTAAATATTTAATCAAACTCATTATGTATGAATATATATTGCCTTATACAAAATGAATTACATTAAATGGCTGCAGAATGAAACCTGGATGCATAAAGCATAACATTGTTATTCTTTATTTCAGCAGCAAATAAACTCTGTGCATAATTGCATAAAATATTTTCACACGTGTAATTTTAGGGATCAAGATGCTGCTATGTTATCATTTGCTATAAGGTCCACTTGCAAATGTAAACATTATTTAATTCTCTTCTACTTTGTCTGTTGACTTGATTTTGTATCTACTACCAAGGCTTGTGAGAGGATCTGACTGGCAGAGGTCAGCTACTAAGTGGTTTCCTACACTTCTTGTGTCCTCACTTTTATCAATTTTGCTTTTGTTGGTTTTATCTAAGTCACCTGAAATTCTATAAAATTGAGTTTGCTCTTTAGCTGTTCTTTCACTTCTATAGCAAAAATCCCATCTACTCATAGGGAGAAGGAAATGTAGAGTTGATATGACTGCTTCTATAATAAAAATGTCAAAACTCCCATTTCTCAAATTAGTTTCACATTCCACAACTGTCCATCCTTGTTTTAATGGTCATTTGACTGTCTGGGAGCTGAATCTCTACCCATTTGAAACTGTTTAGTTCTTGATAAAATTGCTCTGCTGTTCTTTCTCAAATGGTTCAAATGGGCAATCATTGTCAAGGTGATCTTGAAATACAGAAATAGAAAAAAATGGGCAAAATTTGTTCATTGTGAAGAGAAAAAAAAGAGAACACACTTAGAACTGTCAAGGATGGCTTTAGAACAGTGCACTTTTACTACGGATGTTAGAGACTTCTCATTTTAATATTCATAAGAAGACTGTTGTCACTTTTTGAATTTCATATTTAATTTACTTTTACATTAATATAATAATGAATATTTTAGAAACATGCAGAATAAGACACTATTCTGAAAAGGTAAAGTAGTCTAAAATATTTTTTTCTCATGAGTATTTCTTCAAATATTTGAATATTCAGTATTATCTTGTGTTATTTAGTAGTGACAATAAGTTTGTAAATGTGTATGTGAAAATATCAGGGATGCATTGAAATTCATTCACCTCTTTGCAAACTTCCAATAGAGTTAACTAATCAATCATTAGCCCTACTCAATGCCTGTGTTGCTCAAAGATCAGCATAGCAAACCATGCTAAATTGCAATAGTGAACTTGTATATATTGACAATAACCAACTGCTTTCTAATTGGTCTTACATCCAGCAAACAGGATGGAATTCTTCTCTGGAAGTGTAAACCTATGTAAACACTGGGGGTTTGTGAGAAAACTGATCTTTTTGAGAGGCGAATACAATATTGCCAGTTTGCCTTACCTGTGTAACTTACTTACTTTGACTCTAAATACTGCTTCTAATACAAACACCATATGTAACTCTTATGTCAATTGTAGAAAAAATTTGTACCAGTCGAGTCCATTTTGAAAGTCAAAGCTAGTTGTATTTGAAAGAATTAATGACTGTGAAGTAAGCAGGCCCAATAGACACATTTCAATGCAACTACTGTACCTTAAACTCAGAGATCCTTTGCAGAGAAAGGTGCAGAAAAATCGTGAGTTAACAGACCAGGAATTCTGGCATGAGACTGGGCCTTCAGTTATTGCAAGGCAACTACTCATTTCAACTCAAAGAAAAAATGATTACCTGAATAAGACGTGAAGAATTCCAACAACAGTTAAGATCCCAAATTACATAGTGGGATATTACTGTGGTCTAATCTTAGAGAGAAAGCGACAAACCATTCAAACATCTGAGAGAAGGAGAATAAGTAGATCACAGGGATGAGTTCCTGATGAGCTAACCAATAACAACTGTGGTGATATTTTGTGTCTGCTTTAAGAACTAAAGCTAGTCTGGAGATCAGAGTAGGGAGTTAGCCATAGAGGTCAGGCAGTGGTGGTACACACCTTTAATTCTAGCAACTGTGGAAGAAACAGGAAATAAGAATAAGGCAGCGTGGAGACAGGAGTTTGCTCCTTTTCTGACTGAGGAATTGGGGAGGTAAGAAGTGGCTTTTCCTTGCTCCTTTGTCTCTCTGATCTTTCAGCTTTTACCCAGATATCTGAATCTAGGTTTTTATTATTAAGACCAATTACAATTTGAGCTAAACAAGTGATTATGCTCTGAAACATATTCATGCAGACAGCAAAGAAAGAATTAGGTAGGTTGTATTTATTTGTTTATATGTATATATAACAACAATAATTTAAAAAGAGTAGGCCTTGAATATAGGATCATCTGAGAGAAAGAGTGATGGGACACTAAGAGGATGGGGAAAAATAGGAAATAATGTAAAAGTAATTAAAGAAGAAAGAATATTTAATATATAAGTCTATTCAACCCTTATAGAGTCTATCCATGTTATTCGTTTGTCGGTTAGCTTATAATAATAGATGATTGACAATTTGCTATGCTATTGTAAATAATCTTTTAGATTAATATATAAACATTAAAATATCCTTTAAAGTTAACAATAAATTTATGAGGTGTTACATAAATATTATTTCCATTGATGGTTATATCATAAATAAATTTTATACATAATTTATACATAAGCATTTTATTCAAAAATGTATCTCTTAATATATTTCACATAAAGATAGATTTTTTTCTTTTGTTCAAGATATTTAACAATAGTTTTCTTTTTAGAAATGTTTGTCATGGTAACAATGTACATTTTGTTGTGTTGTTATTATTTTTATTTTTTAATATTAACTTTCAAACTAATTTATTTTCAAGGCAGAAATTGTTTCTTTGTGTTTTTATTTACATCTACAACGTATTTCCAATCCTAGGACATTTACATAAAACATGTTTGCTACTGCTGAGAGGGTTCTAAAAGACATTCTTGCTCTTCTAATGGTATAAGTCACATTAGTATTTGAATTCCTCAATATAAATATAGTTGGTGGTAAAGGAAAGTCAAAAATAAAAATAGGGTAGAGTACAGTAAAATCAGTGAGAATGGCAGAAAATTCTGTATGTGTTGTAATTGGTAGCAGCCGGGCTGCGTCCCCTGCACCCGGCCGTCTCCATGGCTTACTTATGCCTCGAAATAATTACACGGAAAATGTATTCTTTTAAACACTGCCTGGCCCGTTATCTGTAGCCTCTTATTGGCTAGCTCTTGAACCTGGACTAGCCCATTTCTTATAAGGTGTGTAGCACCCCAAGGTGTGCTTACCGGGGAGATTCTTAACCTGCGTCTGCCTGGCATGGGAACATCATGGCGACTCCTCACTCAGCTTCCTTCTCCCAGAATCCTGTTCTGTTTACTCCACCCACCTAAGCGTGGGCCTATCGAATGGGCCTAGGCAGTTTCTTTATTAATAAGAAACCACTCCCACATCATGTATGTCAGTTTTTCTGACACACTGGCCTTAGCTAATACAAAGTTTCTACGTGCATATCAAAGGAACAATTATTTTCATAGGAGACCTGAAATGTCATAGACTGAAAAACTGAGCCATCTAAAAACGTGTTAGAAATATCAGATCACAATTCTAATTCTTTTTTCATAGTCATCTAAAGGTTCAAAACAAAGGTACACCTTGTGTTAGAAGTATCCACTGGAGCTGGTTAGGGTCACCAGTCAGTCTACAAATGAAAGCCCTGAATTCTCTGTCATGCTGAGTATGATTCATAACAAATAGTTAAACAGTATGGGTTAAGTCTTATTTAGCTCCTCTCCATGTATGTATTGATCAAAGAACAAACAGTTAAAATAGTTTAATTAAAGATTGAAAAGAAACAACAAACGTAAGCCACAGTTAAGGTTATTTTTCATGAAAATTCCATGTAGAATTCAGAAATTTAAAAACTGTTTTTAATTATCTATGAGTTTCCCTTTATTTTGGAAGACTTAACTGCTCATCTAAATTTATTGCTTGAAAAAATACTTTGGGGTTCCTACAGCATTGGACAGTTCAATTTATCCTAGAAACTTTGCTTGCATCACTGTATGATATACAAAAAGTTATCATGCTGAATGGCACAGAACCTTTCAGATCATGTTATTATGTGTCAGAAAGTATGATTATATAATTTTCAATATTGGCTATTGAAAAGTTACTATACTAGAAACTTATGGAATATGATGTGCTTTGTTGTAAATGGTAAGCAAAAAATACGGAATATTATAGAGATTAGTACCACATTTAGAGCTAAAAATCTATAAAGACAAAAATTAGATGACTTTTGAAGATGTACATAGGGGTACATTAGTATCATGGAAAGGAGGAGACAAAGAAATGAAGAGCCAATAGAAAGGAAAAGGAGACCTAACATCCTCAGGACCTGCTAAACCTGTGCCTGAAATACTAGCAAATTTTTCAGGATCACTGAGATGAACCTCAAAATAGATAATGGATCAATGCTAAGATGAGACTACTTTATTTCACAGGACACTTGAATCTTAAGCCTAAGCCAGGTATACTTTCAGAAACTTTTAAGAACTAATAAGTTCAATAAGTCTAGCTCATTTATTATAAAAACTCAGAAAACAATAAAAATGACTCTGAAAGTAATGCTTTCTGTATATGGGAAACTCACTTTTTAATACTAACCTTAGTGGTGAGAAATACATATTACAAGCCCAGTTACAAAACTTCAGGAGGCTATTATGCAATTGCTTGATGTCATAAATGGAGACCTGGAAAATTTACTTAAAATAACTCAAATATGCTTCTTTTTTTGAAGGGGAAATTCATAATATTTTTAGATCAGATACAAAATGTTAATAAAAGAAAAGTTTAGCATACTAAAAAGCAGTTGATAAATCTTTAAATTTCCACTATGTTATTGTGGATGGTATATCAAACTTGTTAATGTAAATGTGAGTAAATTTATGTCAATAACTATACATTTATGATGAAGAAAAAAATGAAATTCTTAGAAATTAAGGTGTATTCTAATTTCCAGAATTTAAGAGTTGGCCTTTGGAAATAAAATAATAATACCTCAAATTGGAGGAGTCACAGACTTTGAAACTCTACTTTCAATATTAGGTCTATATATCATTTCCCCTGTAATCAGATTGATGGCTACCTTCATTCACGAACTAAAAGAAACAGATGCAAAAATTCACAACTTAGCTTAGAATAATGGGGCAGAAATAAAGAAAGTCTCTCCCTTATGTTAAGCTTCATCATTTTTCTTTTTTAAAAATGCGTGACACAAGTATGCAAATCAGAACTGTTAGATTGCTTGCCAGAATTTTATGCTTATAATCACTGATTTCCAGAAGTACTATAATGGTTTAGATAAAGTAGGACAGTTTCCTGAGGGCGGAAGTGGGCCAAGAAGGGTGGCTGTTCCCACCACCCAAGACCTCTGTGGGTCCTAGGCCAGTGGGAAGTAGAGGGTGAGAGATCTTTGTAGGTTGGCAGCAAAGCCATTTTCATGAGGAGCTGCAGCGATTGTCCTGTCCCTTTAAGAGACAAGCCCCCACCCACTTCCCCCTTCCATAGGCAAGCATATTGTCCTTCCCCTTCCAGCCTGTACTCTCTCTCTGTTCCATCTCTCTTCAGAAAATGTGGATGCAGACTCTTCTCTACACATCCTCTCCCTCTGTCTCTCCCTCCTCCTCCTCCCTCCCCTCTCTTTCGCTTTTTCCCTTCCCTTCCATTACCCACTAAATAAACTATACCCACTATCTTTGCTGGACATCTATCAATCTCTCACCTGCTGTGGCTCCTCCTGGAACTGGCTGCCTCACAGAGCCACCGAGGTCTCTCACCCTTCGCCTTCACACTCATGGGACCCACAGAGGCCGTGGGTGTTGGAACCCGGCTTCTCCTCATGGCCCACTGCAGCCTTTTGGGAATTGTGCCATTTTAGCTAAACCATAACAGGTACTTTGGTTGAAGATGCCTGTAACAGAGTCCAAACGAATATTGAAAAGGCATATAAACATGGGGGAAAGATCCTTATTCAATATTGATTTTAGAATTATTATAGCAACCTAAAGAAAGAAAAGGACATTAATCAAGAAGAAGAAATAGCTAAATCCTCCCATGAATAGATATAGGGTGTTTAAAATTCAGAATTGCTGAAAGACCAAAAGACCAAAAGAGATTTACCCACTCAGGAAAAATCAAAAGTAACACTACTTGTTACTATGTCTGTAACGGTGATGCTCAGCTTCTTCACTAGTGTCCCTTTAAAAAGGTAGCTTCCTTCTCCGGAAAATGACCCCAAAGTATGGGTTGAGAAATTTGCTAATTTAATCTTGTATTCTACCAATCTTTTGATGTGGACATAGAAAATATGAAAATGTTAGATTTTAATAAAAGAAAAAGGGGAAAAAGCTAAAGTTAATAGATAAAGAAAATATGGTACACTGACACAGAGTATTAAACAGCTGTAAAAATGAGGACCCCAAGAAATTTGAAGGCAAGTCGATAAAACTAGAAAAACCATCCTGAGTGACGTAATGCAGACTGAGAAAGAAGAACATGATCTGTGTTACGCCCAAAAGATGGGAACCCAAAAAACTACTAGGGAGACTGACTCACCAAAATGCAAAAAGCAAGGTTTATTGTGAGCTCATTACAATCAGGCAGGGACCTCCTCAGCACAGCAACAAGAGGAGGTACCCTGCCTTTCTAGAGGGCATTATTTAAAGACAAAACCCAGAAAAGTTACATTAGCAGCGTGTGTACTGACAGATGATCTTCTGTACAACAGTTGGAATGTTAGGAATTTCCTTTACATGGTCTGTTCCTAGGTAGTGCATGTGTAGCCTCAGCTTATGGTCTTTCATGCATCCAGGTATTGCCATAGGGAAAACAACTGAGACCCAAGCCTATTGAGCTTATCATGTCTGGGTCCAACAGTATGTACTCACTTAGAAGTGGATATTAACTATAAAATACAGGATAACTAAGCTAAAATCCACTTATCCAGAGAGACTAGGTAACAAGGAGAGTTCATGGGTTGTTGCCTGAATCTTTCTGGGAAAGGAAAATAGAAGAAACTTTTTGAGTTGTCGGAGGTGAGTGGGAATGGGAACACGAGTGATCAGGTTGGAGGAGGGGCAGACAGGGAGAGAAATGAAAGAGACGTTGGAAATGGTGGGTGGGAGCATTTCGGGTCAGGAAAAAACCTGGTGCAAGGGAATCTCCCAAGAATCTACAAGAATGATCCAGTTAAGACTCCTCGCAATAGCAGAGATAGTGCCTGAACTGGCATCTACAGTGACCAGATTGTTTCCTAGTCTAATTGTCATCTAAGAGGCTTCACCCAGCTACTGATGGAAACAGATGGTGATCTATAGGCTAACATTAGGCAAATTTTGTTACAGGAATCCCTCAAAAGAAAGGGGAGGAAGGATTATAAAAGCCAGAGGGATCAAGGAAACAAAACAAAACAAAATAAAATAACAACAAAACCTAACAGAATCAACAAAACTGGGTTATAGAGGCTCACAGAGAAAGAACCAACAACCACGGGCTCTACAGACTGACCTAGGCACTCTGCTTATATGTTACAGCTGTGTAGCTTGGTCTTCTTGTGAAAATCCTAACTGTGGGAACCGGAGCTCTCTCAAACTCTCAAACTATTTTTCTGGTTTTTGGGACCCTACTCCCCAAACTGGGCCACATTGCCCAGCCTCAACATATGGGGAGGTGCTTAGTCTTACTGAAACTTGATTTGCCATGTTTTGTTGATACTCATGGGAGACATGCCATGTTCTAAACAGGAATGGATTGTAGGATGCAGGAAGAGAGGGCAGGTGAAGGATTGGGCCACGAGGAGAGGAGGCAGGGAAAACTGTGGGATGTAAGAAAATAAATAATTTATACATATACATATGCACATGTTTATATAAAAACATTTTCTCCAAAACAAGTTTTAAAAAATATTTTTTCTTTAGCTTAGTGTAGATGTGGATTATGAAGTTTAATTCCTATTGTGTTAATGTGCAAAGGAATTAAAAGAAAAAGCCCAGCTTTCTTGAAAGTTTCCTGAATTACAACATGTTGGATTCTTATATGGTAAAAGCATATTTCTTATTTCTTCAAGAAAAAGAAAATAAAAGAAAAGAAAAAAATTGAATTCATACATAAAACGCAAAAAATGCAAAAGCTAAAATGGAGTTGAAACTAGCAAATGTTAGCATCCTTATTCTTTTTGACTCTTATGTCCCATTGTATAACTCCATACTTCTTTATTACATATAATTAGTATAGTGTATTTGGTTTCAAAGAAAATTAACAAGTATTAGTAGTGATTTTATTTACAAAAATTCTATATAGCCAGAAATGTGGATTCATATGAGAACATAATCATTTGATGTATTCAAATTTGCATTTTAGTATGATACACATGCAGATATTTTCAAATAGGATAGTACACATTATTTTATTTTTACATATTATTTTTCTACTCTACTGCTTTGATTATGAATAATCGTGAACTATATTTGACAATTTCATTATATTGGGTATAATTAAATCTGTGAGAAGTGGTTATGACAAAAAAACGAAAACAAAATCAGTAAAAGTGGCATAATATTAATTCAAATTAAAACCTTAGTTATAATTGCTTGGGAACACAGTGATTGTTTTGTGATTAAGCTTATGATTTAATGAAATCCACTCATGAATGGCTATGTTTTCTTTTTGGATAAAAGACAACCATTAATGAATTAATCTAAAATCTGAAGCCTTCACTGAATCAAATAGATACTATGGAACACTGTTAAACAGCTCTTAAATTCTTCATCATTTTTCTTCCTTAAATAGCTCATAAATTATTTGGAGAGCTGTTAGTAATGAAATCAATACCCAAAGCTCTGTGAGTCTAACAAAATTCTACCATCCAGTCTTCTTCAGGACAGAGATGAAGACAGCCAACTCCTTCTATTCCTGATTTTTTCTACGACCTAGGCCTTCCAGTCTTTTGAATAAGAGTTTTACTAAGAAAATTATTATCTGTAGAGGGGTGACATGAATAATCTCCAGACATTTCATCATCACACATTAGTAGATGCAAATAACTAAGTCCATTAGAGCCAAGAATAGAGGATAACAAATATTTATTTGCGGAAAAGCTCACAATAAAGGTAGAGAGTTGTGGTCCATTGTAGGCACTCATTATCATGGCCTGGAATAGACTACCTAGTTAAAGATATTAATAGGTCTTTAATAATTAATTAATTAAATCTGCATCTTTATTAATATTGTTGAATGATCTAAATTTTTCTAAATGTTGGTCAGCATTCAAACCAACTCAATAAATCACCATATTACTCCAAAACCTACATATAAGAAATTAGTAGCTATATATCAGGCATGTTAAGCCTTTTGCTGAATATTGGTACTTGTTTTGTATACCAAATATATTGTTCTTTCTTTTATTTCTGAGAATATCATCCATTTTTAACAATTCTGACTAATGTTGACCATTAAATGCAACACTTAGTACCCTTGCTATCTTTCAATAATTACTCATTACTATTATATTATCCATGTAGATTTTTATTTAGCAGTAAAGAACACATCTTAGTTCCTAGTATGTACACTGTTGCCACTTACAAATTTTGGCACATTCATTATTCTCAATAAGATTTTTCCTTCTTGGAAAAACATGACAGGATACAAATTCTGAAACATGACTGGCTTATCTCTTATTGTAGTATCAATTTACACAGAACATTGCCTGCAACGACAATAGGCTTCTGTTGTTGAGATATTAGAGTAGATGAAGGGCATGTGTCATCTTTTATTTCTTTTTAAAATTCAAAACTTGAATTTTACTTTTCTAAAGCTCAATGGTAAGGGAATTCATTATGAAATGAATCATCTTATTTGGAAATGGTCTATAATATCAAGGAAGGGCAAGTTTGGGGCTCCTTTGTGATTCCAGCTTTCTGCCTCATTCTATGACCTAGTAGGCACCATATTGCTCCTGTTTCTAATTCTCCATTATTCAACAACCAGAAGTTTGTCATGTTACTTGGGCATTTCACCAAACAGAATATTTATCTAATTGATTTTCTTTGTAAAGTATCCATCTTAAGTATTCTGTTATAACAATAGGAATTGGTGTGATACAGAAATGGTGGGGGTTCCAGGACTCTGTCTGAGAATTATAACTACATAACTCAAGTGACTGTATAGACTTTCAAATTACTTGTATAAATAAAATATGAATATATATATATATATGTATATATATATATATATATATATATATATATATATACATTAGAGCATAATGTCCATGCTAGTAATCAATAGTTTTTCAAAATAACAATGTTAAGAATAACAACAACAAATCTCACTAGCGCATATGGCGGACAAGAAAAAGATTGTGAACATGAGACAGAAAAGCTAAGATAACACACACCCAGAAAAGGAGGTTCAGCACCTCAGGGGTCTATTGTAAATCACAACTGTTTCTTGAAACAGAATTTATTGCACATTGTCTCTTTCATGCAGCGTCTTTAGCAGTACTTGTTTCATGCTGTCTCCTCAGCATATGCGGCAAAAGAGATGCCTCCATTTAATCCAGTGATTATTAACGAAGGTTTCAGTGCAGCCATCTGGGAACACATCTAAGCCATGTAATTCCATGAACTGTTTCAGATCAATTGGATCAAAAATTCACAAGAGAACATTATTACTTTTAAAAGTTCCCTAGGTGATTCTCGGATATACTAGGATTAAAAGGTATTGATCTACTAGATTAAAAAAAGTTAATCAAAACCAAAAATCCTCAAGAGTTTTGACTTAGAGAATAGTCTTCATTCATTTATTTGAGAGAATGCCACTAATTGTATGCTATCATGAAGTGAAAGTAATAAAAATATTCATTATAAAATTATTAAGATAGTATACCTGGCAACAATTATAACAACCAACCAAGAACTGAAAAAAATGAATTTATGTGAAATCATAAAAAATATACAACCTCACTGATTCTGGGGTGATAACGTTAATTACAGAAATTTCAATTTTATAGCAATAGTAAACATTTGTGTGAATACAAATTTACTAAAAACTATGAGAAACATAAAAATGCTCACTAAAAGAAATATAATTTCAAGTGGGGGTTAGTGAGATGAAATGCAAATGGAGCACCATATATGATTTCAATTATTAGCCTACCAACTAATATATGGGTAGACAAACCCACACAATCATTTGTGTACATTGCCTTATAGAAAATTCATTGAATTAGTCTGTAATTTTTTAATTTAATTACACAAATATACTAAAAGATCTTATTATGCTATTAACAACTGTTTTTTAGAGAGGTTTAACTTGTCCTCCCAATATATGAATATTTAGGAATGTGCAGATTAATATCAATATAATTAAGAAGGTCTGAAAGTGGCATAATAATAAAAGTAATAGGTAAACATTTTATTATACCATTATAGTTAAAATTAAAAGTAATATTAAATGAATAAGTAATATGTATCAGCATTTCAATATTTTATAGCTATGTCCATATGTATGAACATAAATGACTTCTATAAGGAAAATATCTGTACTAAAACTATAAAACTGTCTGTGAGATAGAGACACAGGTTATTACCAGAAGAATAGCCATTGGAAGAATCCTAGCTGAAGGTCAGGAAAGAAAAAAAAATTGAGGCATACAATACAACTTTATTTATTTAAAAATAACAGGAAGCAATTGGAAACAACTGAGAATATTAACATTTACAACAAAATATCTGTAATTATTTGCATATTAGGCAACATATGGATTCTTTTTACCTGCCTTATTTTTAAGGCGGGATCACCCATTGACTTGATTCACATGTTTTTTGATGAAGTGCACAGCAACCACCAGTAGCTGGGGATGCACGTGTTCATATCCAAACATATATAGTCATGCAATAATCTCATCACTTATTACTTCAATGTCCTGTTATGTTGTGTGATTTTTTTTTTACTCCTTTGACTTTCAGAGGGGCCAACCACCCAGCTTCCTCATAAATCACACATGGAAGTTTATTCTTTGTTACGAATGCCCAGCCTTAACTTGGCTTGTTTCTTGCCATCTTTACTTAAGTTATACCAACTGCTTTTTGCTGCTGGGCTTTTATCTTTCTCTATTTCTGTATACTCTTCTTTACTCTTTCTGTGAGTCTTACTGTGTAGCTCAGTGACTGGGCCCTAATGTCCTTCTCTCCTTGTTCTCTCATTTCTCCTTTTTTTTTCCTTCTCTTTATACTCTCTGCTTATCAGTCCTGCCTATATCTTGCTCCTGCCTCCTACTGTTTAGTTATCTCTTTATAATTACCATCAAGTGTTTTTTGTTGTTGTTTGGTTTTTTTTTTTTTTTTGGATTTTCGAGACAGGGTTTCTCCGTAGCTTTTGGTTCCTGTCCTGGAACTAGCTCTTGTAGACAAGGCTGGCCTCGAACTCACAGAGATCCGCCTGCCTCTGCCTCCCAAGTGCTGGGATTAAAGGCATGCACCACCACCTCCAGGCCCCATCAAGTGTTTTGGACAAGCACAGTAACACAACTTCATGGAGCTAAGCAAATTCAGGGTAAACAAAATTCACACACCTGAACGTAATACTCCAGAACACTGTCATTCATGCTGAGGTGGTCTTTGTTGATACTGGTGGCTTTAACTCATTTCTGAGTTCGCAAGTAATCCCTCACTCATGTTCCTATATTTATCCCCAAAAAGGTAATTGGTTCAACAAACTGATTTGGTTGGTATCCTCATTTTTTTCTGTCACCATTTCCCCATCTATGACTCATAGACATTGGTCACATCTCCATAGAAATAGTGTGGCATTAGAGATAGTAAAGTAAGCATAATTCAGATCTCTTCCAAACAGAAATATTTTAACAATTATTATTGAGTACATTGAAATCAACATAATGATTATAAACCTTTCACTAATTTTAAAGCTTAGAATTTTTAGTTTATTTTGTAACTCAGATTTGCGAAAGAAAAACTATTATATTTCAGAAAGCAGTTCTTATTTTCAGAAATTTTAGTCATAGATAATTATCCCATTATTTGTGTGCTTATATGCCTCCCCGCCAAAAAAGTGAATGAGTTTAACTGACCTTACCAATTTACCTATCTAGAAATTTATTTATTTATTCTAGGATTATATATAGCAATATAAAATGTGTCTCTATTTAGGCACATAAAATTAAATGTTGATAAATCATTCAATTTTTCAGATTAACATAATTTTCTATTGTAAAATATCATAATCGAATTATTCAGTAAACACGTTCTAGTTTGTACTAGGAACAATACAAGGACAAACCATAGTTTCATCTAAAATATA
Organism: Microtus agrestis; assembly: GCA_902806775.1. Lineage (NCBI taxonomy): Eukaryota > Metazoa > Chordata > Mammalia > Rodentia > Cricetidae > Microtus > Microtus agrestis. The sequence continues at coordinate 390,192 of CADCXT010005381.1, read as the reverse complement.
CTCAATAGTTGGAGGCAACCAAGCAACAAGTTTACATGATTTTAGTTTATGTATTTGGTTGATGTTTACTGTTATTTGATGAAATTTCATTTGGAATTAAAAGAAACCAATAACAAAAGAATTAATTGGATAACTGCTAATGATTGTGAGCCATGAAAATTACATTGTTGCCTCTTAACTTTGTAAGATTTGTGACATCAAATTATCCTAAAGAGCATATGTAAATGTGAGATTTCCTACGAAGTCACTTTCCAACAGCTCAAAGTTTTTAAACAATCTTTGTCTGCTAATTATCTAATTAACTGGGAAAGACAGTCCAATTATAATCTTGAAGTTCACTGTGGATATATAATTATTTTTGTAATCATTAACTTGGCTTAATCACCTTTAACACTAGTCTTATAGGTCCTCAACTAATGAGTTTTACCAGCTAATTACTGACTATAGAAAAAATTGATTTTCATTAAGATCTTATAAGATCTATTGTCTTCTGGGTTGGAATTGGAGGACATTGTGTGCATAACACTAAATAAAGTTCATTGAAGGTCAAGTTTTGTGAAGCTCAGAAATTCTAAGCTATAATTGATTTGTAGGGGCACAGATGGGTACACACAAAATCAACTGTCATTACCCTGTATTAAAATCTTTGGCGTTTTTTCTATATATAAACATTCCTTTAATGTAAATTAAGTTTTGAATGTTCAATTTTATATTTTCTAAATAATAGTTTTTTTTAGAAACCAAATTATTAAAGATGGAATTATAAAATTGGTGAGAAAGGTCTTATACAGAGTAATCTAATGTTTTTTGGTTTAAGAATTTATTATAATGTCTTTTATAAAATTATTATCTATTTTCTCATTTTAATATAAATACAGAATGTTTTCACATCAATATACAGACATTACTTTTTTTTCTGTGACACTATACTAACTTTGAAAAGTCACAATTTGAAAGTCATTTACTTTGGCAAATTAGGTTCATTATGAAGCTGGAACTGAGTTCAATAGATATTTGTTCCCTTTCGATCATTATTTGGATGTAATACACAGTTTTGGTCCCAAAAGATGAAACAAAATATTTACATATTTATGAAAATAAGGACTCACATAGATCTGAAATTATTCATATGAATACCCAATGGCAAATACACTATAATTTATATTTATAACTTTAGAAATATTGCCATCTGTCTTAAAACAGCAAGAGACTAGTCTAAAATAGCTGTGATTCTTTCATGTTAAATTTGATTACTTATAAATTACATAATAATTCATGTAAAATTTCCAAACAATTCAAAATTTTAAAATATATTTTCTCTTCTTTTTTACATAAACTAATAAGACAATATTGAAAAATAATAATATTGAATATATTTATTATCATCAAGGAATATAAAGTCAGAACAATTAAATCAATGCAAATAAGGACTAGAACTATTCTAAAATCAACTGTGTGATATGTTTCCCTTCTTTGAAAACTCAAAATATTTAAAAATTATTTAAAATTTTGTTCATTGTCTTTAGAACCTATGAAAGTATTAAAATAGTGAAACTCTTGGTATTTCAGATATGATAATATATATTAAAAGCAAAACAGCATTACAGGAGAATGTTATGAAGTCACTTTTTTAGCATATTAAATGCAAAAGCAACAAAGTAAGTAATAAAATTAAAATATGATCAGGAACACAAATTAATCTACACAAAACTTTAGGTAATTTAAAATGTACATGATATATGTTCTGAGCAATAAATTCCATTTTAAACAGAAAAACTGATACATCGAAAGGTAATAAAAATACCTAGTTACTTGGACATCAGTATTTATTGTCATACTTTAGAATTGTTTAATAATTTTTGCAAGGCACAAAAGTATTTGCCAATTATTAACGATAGCTACATAACAATTGAAATGCATAATTCTAACTCAGGGAGCAGTTGCAAGGAAAAGGTGCATTGTAAGGCTACAAATATTGCATTACAATAAACAATATCTTACATTCTAAAATATGAGTATTTTGTGAGATTAAAATTCATAATATATCTTGAGGTAAATTAGTACGTATGTCTACTGTCGTAGTGTGTGTTCAGCCTGTTTTGATTAGCCGGCCTTTAAGAAAGCAGTATAAAGCACAGCCTTACTTTCACTGTATTTCCCATGCAATCTTTACAACCTACACTAATGTACAGCTGTAATTTTAAGATATGTACACTTTCATACCACAACTCATGAGTAATGCATGTTTGTAATGATATTTTGCTGCAAATGGAAAATGCAGGCTAAAAGCAGCCTTATAAACTGAACATTCAACCTAAATGTTGAACAGAATATGTGAGTATCGCTTGGTAAACTACTTGGTACTACCACTTGTTTTATAGTCATTTTAGAATCAGTGACTTAATACCTTGTAACTCTGTTAAGGTTTCTATAAGCTATTTCTCATTTCTTCACCACTTCTCCTTATACTGTTCAGTAAAAGAGAGAGAAGGCCACTATTTTAGGGTCAGACGCACAGACACAGATGCTAACTTACAGCACTGGCTTCCTGCAGGCACAGATTTATACAAGGATACACGACATAGGGAACTTGAGGTAAAGAATTCAAATCTGATCACGCCTTGGGTTAAATGACTAAAAGAGGAAGTGCTTGATTTCTATCCTTAATGTGACACCATCATATTTTTGGTGACTCTGAATTTATTATTAATGTGTTCAAACTGACCACAAAGGAGTCTACTATTATCCTATCTAAAGGCAATTAATTTTTTAGCAGTTAGATACTAGGATGATTTTTTACTGATTGACAACTTCAAATGATCTCAAGTCACGTTGGGGATAAATTTCCAGAGATGTATAGGAAAAACATAATAGATTAGGTTCACCTAGAAAATAAAAAGCATTCTAACTGTCAGACTGAACACAATGGAGCAAGAGGAGCTGAGTACCAGAATGCTTTGCTCTCTGCTTCTTGATTGAGACTTCAATGTGCCAACTGACTCACACTCCTGCTGAGACAGACTTTGCCATGAATGTATCCATAAAATATGCAAGAAAATGAACCATTTTTCCATTTCATTGCATTTGTTAGGTATTTTATCATAACAATGAAAAACATAACTATTAGCATTACTTCATTCAAAAAATATTCAAGAATATATTTTTTAAAATTACTTGTTATGAGTTTTGCATATATTGAAATAGCTTAAAAATAATTGAGTCACAAATAATTTTCAGTGGTTTTAAAATATTATTTTACATAAATAGAAATAATAAGCTTATCATTTTTGAATAGTAGTTGGTGCTTTTAACACAGGTGAATTCACTACTATAAAAACAATATCACTAAATATGCTTATAGTTAGATTATATTACTAAATTCAGCTTTGCAGATGGCTGACCCCAAAATGTAATAGATTACACTGGCTCTTCTTCATCTCTGTTTCTGCCAAGTTTTCACTGTTTACTAATCTTTCTTCTTGCTGTTTAGTTTTAGTAAATGTCATGATTACTTCATAAACTCCTACATGCATATGTTATTAAATATGATCTTTACTCCAATTCCACAAAGTCTGAATTTCAGCTAAGCTTACAGTTTAGTTAGAAGAATGTGTTTTTTTCTTTCTTACATGAAGCCATGGACTTGATTCTGAACATGAGAGACTAAACAGAGGTCAAATTAATTTTCCCACACCTGTTTTTAAATTCTGACTCCTCACTAATAAAGCATAATGGAATCCAGAAAATGATATAATCTCACCATTATGAATGACTGGTTGGTAGTTTTCAGTGTGTTCAAGGCTTAATGTATTTAAACAACTGAGTTTGTTGTATATTGTTATACTACATTTTTATGGGTATAAGTATACATAACTATTTCAAATATTTTTGTAGATATTCTGACAAATGTGATAAATTGTACTAGAATTCTTAAACATGAAAGAGAAAATTAGAATAAATTAAATAAATTGATTTATTCTATAGAGCTGATTATAGAACTACTATTTTACAATTAGTGGCTATCACAAAAATGTTGATTGATTTTGGGAAAATAATGACAATTTAACTTGGGTTGGTGAGTTCTTTGAATAATATATTTCTCTTTATAGTAAATGTAACTTTACCATAATATATGAAATAAAATATTTGGACAAAATTTCTTATTTTGGGATGATTTTAAATAAACATCTTCTTTTTTACTTATTTCTTATTTTACATCGATGTTTTGCAAATATGTTCATTCACCTTAAACCTATATGTTAATATTAGCCAGTAATAATCATTTCACAAACTACTATTTTGGTATACTTGTCATTTAAAAATGAAGCTGGCTGCTCCTTACATATATTAAACTTTACAGTTGACTTTAGCTACTTCAGGAACAACAGTGCCCAATGAGCTTTTAACATAGACAAAATATTAACCAGGTATAACTTTAAATATCTAACGCTAGGCTTTCTCCATGACTTATTTAAAATGCATAGTAAAGTCAGTTGATGCTAATTTTTACATTAATTAACAACATGTAGAATCGATTCTTGGAAATATTGTGCTAACACATATTCCCTTCTGTATGAATTATGGCTCTGCTAATTGACATCAAATTTTAACATTTGAACTTGATTTTTAATTTAATGTTGTGACTAACAAAAGATAATAAATGCCAAAGGTGTATGTGGAAATGTACTAAATGTATTAAATGCATTTAAATATTAAAAAGATTTCTTGTAGTACAAAAATAACAGCACCGCGACAATGGAAATGATACTTTGTCAAGTGGATCAATAAAACTTTTACAAACCTGTAATATAAGATAAATGAAACAATGTATTCTGATCCTTTAATGCAATAAACCCATTTTAAATTAAATAATTTCTTCATCTTTTCTCCACATTCCAAATTTTTATAAGTGAATTCAATTAAATTATCCTCTTAAATTTTACTTCCTTTTAGTGTTCATTAATGTACTCTGAGTGCTCCAAATGATTTTAGATGCAGAAATTCTCATAATCTTTTAAAGAATAGCAGGTATTCATAGCTTGCCCTAATAAGTTTTCTACTTCATAAATATTAAAATAAATTTATGTTGTATATTTTGAGTCACATACAGCTAAAATTGCAAGGATGTCTTTGAAAACAAATAAGCTAGGACATTATGAAATAGAAACACTTCCAAGTGTAAAGGCCATTACATTTTATGGGTTAGTTGTTTTTCACAACAAAATTTAGTCAGTTTTCTTAGATTTCCCCTGAGTGTTTGCTAGATATATAAATGTAGGGATGCAGTTCACCCTGGTGATTCAGAATTGATGAAAAGAGAACTTGAATATGATCGTAAATCTAATTGAAGTCCTTCCCTCTGGAATCTAATAGACTAATATACATAAAGCAACCAAAGTAGAAAGAACGAAAATATGAATAATATTTTCCAATATTTTCCTCTTGTCTTAATTCATGTTAAGCATATGAAAATTTATTTTTAATTATAATTTTTATTAATTTCTTTCCACTATATTTTTATTTAATAATAATTATCTCTACTTAGTAAAGGCACTATAGGAAGACACATACAGTTATTATTTCTTGCAGATGATATGACTGAAATTAAAGTAATTGAATAATTAGTAGTGAACCTCACCCTGCTTTTTATTTCCATCAAAGAATTTACACTTTCAGATGAGTTTCCTGCTTTGTTACATATTAAAACAGTAATCATGTTAATTATCAAATGTGTAGAATAGAGGTGAGGTTGTAATTTTGATTGATATGTGTGCTTGCTGTGGGGATTTGGATGTGAAGTTATCATATAGGCTCATAGATTTGAACACATTGTCCCTTAATTGTGTGTTGTTCACTTTTTATTTGTTGCTGCCTTTTAAACTACAGCTATTCTAGTCAGTAACTACAAATCTGCTGCTACTTGCAATGGTTAGGTCATAGGAGCCACAGCCTGAGGAAATTCTCTTCCCTCAGGAACTAACCCTTTTTATGCTGGAAATGATCTTATCTAAATCTCTGTCCCTCTACAGAACTCAAGATTCAAAGGTTGAAGCCAAATACTGCTCCCCAGAGGGGCTGAATAGCTAGCACAGCACCTAGCTCACCTCTTCATGTCTCACCACAATTTCCCACGCTTCTTTTTATCCCTACTTAAAAACTCTTCTTCACCTGGTTCCTCCCTACAACTTCCTGTTGGCTAGTTGTTGATTCAGCCTCCTGACTCCAGGTGAAATTTATTTCTTCATCTTTACATCTTTACATCATTAAACAAATGTTTCAGAGTATAAACAAAAGTAGCACACCTTAAAATAATATTCTACAATCTTTTCCCCTTTTTGGCTAAATATTGAAAATGAAGGATTTGACTAATATAATAAGACTGTACACAATAAGAACAATCATCAAGTAAAGATTTCATTCACAATACAATTAATTCTAATTATTTTGTGTCTGGCAAATTAAAAGAAAATACTCTATGACCTGTCATCTCTTACTGAATCTGAAGTTTTAGATCTAATTTACACTTTATCATAACTAAGGAATGCTGCAAGTGTATCTAGTCTTCAAATACTTCAAAGACCTATATAATATGGCACTGAAGAAAGTCTTTTTGGAGTTTGATTTCAATATAAGGTTAGCCATTGAGTGAAAAAACTGGTCTTGACTTTGACTGTTGACTATAGTTCAGACTGTACAAGAAGGACCCACAGCAAAGTGACTGCTGCAAACTTGCAAAAATAAGATGGGATAGTTATTCAGGGTTCCAACGTCACAGAATAAACTGCCAGACATTCTTCAGGGTATAGAGGAAAGTGACTGACAATATAGGTGGGAAATATTTCAATTTTCCTGCTTCATTGAAAAGCCTGCCAGATATTAAGGGCCTGTAGGCTGAAAATGGATGCCCCAATGCTGCAAAAGAAATTTGGGTGACTTTCCAGGAATTCAGATATCTCTGTATTTCTAGAGCTTTTGAAAGTCACTTGCAATGCACTTTTTATTTATTTAAATAATAATATATCCTTCTGGTGCCTTTGATGGAGTTGAAGACTAGATAGCTATAGTTGTAGTTTTCCTCAGATATATATGACAGAACATAAGGTAGGTACAATTTTGGAATTATTAAGATAGGATACATTATGGATTATTTTTTTCTGAATTTTTCATTCTCAAATGAATTGGAATTCAGTACATTGTAAATATAACATTTATTTGATAACTGTTTTATTGTATATAGTCTTACTATGGTAAAATTAATTTTTTCATTTTTGCTTAGAAAGAAAATAAGGGGTAATATTGGTGAATATTATTTTGCACTGTGTGACTTTTGCTACACAGAATTTGATTAACTCCTGATGGTACTACTAAAGAGCTGAATGGCTAATAGCAAGGCAGAAGCAAGAATAGGTGGAACTGGCAGACAGAGAGTGTAAACTGAAGGAGATATGAGGAAGAAGAGAAGCAAGAGAGAGAACAAAGAGAGGAGAACACTAGGGCCCAGCCACCCAGCAACCTAGCCAACCATGGAATAGGACTGAAAGTGAGATATAGAGAAGTAAAGGAAAAAGCCCAGATGCAACAGGTAGTTTGGAAGATTTAAGTAGGAATAGCTATCAATAAAAAAGATGAACTAAGGCCAGGCACTCATAACTATGAATAAGCCTCCATGTGTCATTTATTTGGGAGGTTGGTAATGGGTTCCTCAAAAGTCAAAAGGGTAAATCATCACACAATTGTGTCATAGCTTGGGGGAAGTTATGGAAATTCTGGGGGCACCTCCTTACTGAAGTAGTATATCACTGGAGGCAGACTTTCAGATTTTACAGCTTCATTCAAATTCTGTGTCTACCTCTTGCATTGTTGTGCTGCAGTTAAGATGTGATCTCTATGACTTTACCAACCTGAAGTGCCTCCCAACATCAATTTTTGGACTGTTACTCTTGAACCATAAGTCAAAATAAACTCTTTCTTCTAAAAAGAGTAGTTATAAGCATTGGTACATCCTGAGACACTATTTCACACAGCAAAGAATGTAAAACACCAAACCATAAGAAAGAGAATATAGATAGATAGATAGATAGATAGATAGATAGATAGATAGATAGAGTAATCAAAATATGTCAAATTAAAAAGAAAGGAGAACAAATTAAATATAGGCTACCATTTCTTAATTATTACTTATATTTATGACAGCTGATATAATGTATTTAACTATAACAGTTGATACTTCAAGCTTTTCCATAGATTGAATGTGTTCATTAAAGTTTGAAATTTGTAAAGATATTTTTACAATGCAACAATATAGAAAGTGGAGCATAAAGATGATAGTTCAATAAATTTTGAGAAAAACTTGCTATTGTGAGTGCAGATTTGTTAGACTTTACTTTTTTCTGCTATATATTTTTCATTGTCTCCCCTTTTCTGTGCCTGAGGGTTATCATTATCACTGTCTCTAAGTGTCTCTCTATGATGTATTCTTCCATGTAGATGAAGACTACTCCTAGAACAATTTTAAGAAAATGTGTTGATATTTCTTTTATAGTAATAATGATGTTTACGTTAAATTATATTTAAGAATTTGTTATAGTATGCCAGCATAATACTGTATAATTTTTACTTATTGATAATTTAATAACCTTTGTACTACAGAATTTGTGTGTCCATTTTCAATAAGACACTGCATGTTAACCAGGTTCTAGTAGGTAACCACACAGCTTAATAAATGAACAGCATCACTAATATTGGGAAGATGGTCTAGCTGTTAGAGTATGTAGCATTTTGTCAAAACTTGGATGTTCGTTTTAGAACTCCCACACAGGTAGGTTCACATTTACCTGTGACCCCGGTGCAGGGGATCTAACCCTTCACCGTCTAGCCTTCATGAGTAATTACACTTTTGCCCACATACCTATCTACACATGTGTACATAGAATTAAATGCAAAATAAAATCTTACTTATGATTATACATTACTAGAAATGCTTTTAGTAAGATATTAATTTGATAAACATTTAACATTTACAGTCTTAATTGAATGACTACATTTTACTTCACTGAATAACAAACAATATAAATTGTTAAGAAAATGTATTATTATACTGTCTATTATCCAGTTCTGTAGCAGAATACAATCTTTAAAAATGACAAACAGATAAATGCATGTATACTTTTCACATTAATAAGTGATATATTCCATGTTGAAATATTTTTATTTAAGTAAGTTTATTATGTCACAACAAAACAAAGTAAGTAAAATCATAGCTTTTCTAAAGAAATTTCAAACCAATATGTGAAGTTCAGGATATGAAGAAATATTATACAAATTTAACCATGTTTAGAGGAAACATTTTAGTCTAGAAATATAAAAAGGTTTACTGAGATAGAAGAAAGCCAGTATGAAAAATAAATCTTTCATCTTTATATATCCTTGTAAAATTTGTGAAATCTAAGTAATAAAAAGGGAGAAAACCTCTTAAGCTTTCTGACATATAAGTTACTTAGGAAGTAAAAGATTCAAATATATTAAAGTTCTCATCTCTAACACCAGAAGCCAGAATAAATGAAAAGTTTCCTGCATCTCGAAGTCATATATCACGTTAAGATGGAGATATCTTCACATATGTTTCACCTTCTCAAGGTGGAAGAATATTTTAACAGATTTTCATGAATGCAAAGTATATATCCAAATGTAACTCGCCTGCAAAAAATATTTGTGAAAGATTTTTCAAACTTAATCATGTGTTAATATGAAAATTTTCAGAAAAGATGCAATGAAGTAGAAAACAGTAAAGCAGAATGCAAATCGTAAGCAATAAATCATTTAAAGGTATAGTATTGCCAGTATTGTACATAAACACACACACACACAGACCTACATGTATGTGTCTGTCTCTGTTTATGCTTCAGGTGACAGCACATGTAAATGGAGATTTTTTTTCTTCACTTCATCAGTCTCACTGATATGGTTTTTCTCCACCCACTGGGTCTCTGTAGCAACTTATGAAATAACCAATCTGAGGCTTAATATCAGTTACAATAGTTTGACCAGTGGCTTAGACTTCTTACTGGCTAGCACTCTTTTATAAAATAACCATTTTTTTGTTAATCTGTGTATCACCATGTGGTTGTGTCTTAGTGATGATGCCCTGGCATCTAGCATCCCAGTCAGCTGCATGGGGTCTCCCTGACTAAAATGTCTCTCTATCCCTATCTTTGTTTTGATTTCCTGCCTAGGTATATTCTGCCTGGCCTCTGGATGAACCAACTTTATTCATCAACCACTAAATGAAACACATAGTCACAGCAAACAGAAGGCCATCCTGCATCAGGACCATATTAAATTTATCAACATATAAAGAAAAATTACAGTGAAAATACAAGCAAAATCCTTTTTAGAATACAATACAGGAGAACACCAAATTATAATCTGAAACAGAATATATTACTCATTTAATCAAAACCTTGAACCCTGTTAGCACAAATAAACTTTGAAATAAAACACTATTTAGAAAAATGTAAATATTCTTCCTTATATCCACAGGGGAATGTAACTCTCACTCCTACTAAGATTCTTTTCTACAGCAAATGGAGACCATTAGTGAAAGTCAGTATTGATTAAAGTAGAGAGAACAACTGCCTGTGGTACCGCGTCTTAAATTATAAGTATATAGCAAATATCCAAATCTCAGGAAATAGTCTGAAAGCAGTAATGGAAAAACTGTGAGAACCAGAGGCCTAGGCATCTACTGTATTTGTTTCTTCACTGCAGGAGAAATAAGTTGCATGTGATTTTCAACAATATGATAGCCTAAATAAAACTAGACAAAAGGCAACAGACAGGATGCAATCATTGATGAGGAAAGTTTTCAAAAACTACCTGTAGATGAAGAACTAAAGGTATTTAGTGACTGCTTACATGAATAAGTCATCCCCAGGAATGAGGTACTAAATTGAATATTCAATAATTAGTGGTCATCTCCCAATGTAGGCATATGAGTATGCCACATAGAGTCATCTGGTTATATATATACATATATATATATATATATATATATATATATATATATATATATATATGTACATATATATAATGATAATGAATAGATTTAAGAGAATGAAGACAGTTCATCAAATCAGAAGGTAAAGGAAAGTGAACATTGGACAGACAGTTTACAATAACTGAGAACTGACTGAAGGTGATAAACATATGTTATATAAATATAAGAAATGTCATAGTAAAAATCATAATTTTGCACAACGAATAATGAAAGCAAAAAGAAATAGAGAAATCTGGAGACAATTTAATTCAGATGAGAAAAGTGGCTTAAGCAGAAATATGCACATAGTGCACACAGTGTGTCTTTTATACAAGATTATGCTGAAAATATCCTTAAAGTCCCTACATGTTTATGTTATTTGCTTGATTTTCTGTTTATAAAATTGTACATATAAAATCACCAACCTACATAAATACATACACATGCAAAAATGTTTCTCATCAGCCAGGAAATTGAATATTGCATATAAGCTTAGATAACTATTAAGTTAGTCAAAGTTCTGTTTTCACTGCTTGACTTCTTTACTAAAAAAGTGATCTTTAGAACTTCCTGGTTGTGTGCTGGACAGTGGTAGTACATGCCTTTAGTCCCGGCAGCTAGGAAACAGAGACAGGCAGATCTCTGTGAGCTCAAGGCAAACTTGTTCTACAAAGTAAGTTCTAGGACAGGCTCCAAAGCTACAGAGAGACCCTGCTCAAAAACAAACAAACAAAAAGAAACTTCGTGTTTACTTTCATAAACTTCCTTCCTGATAGTAGAGTTCTAATACTCAACGAATGGCTAGCTCATATATTCTATTATGATTTAAAACCCCTATCCATTTATACTAGGTCTTAATTGATAAAAATATTTATGGAAGAAGTTGTATGTATTTGATTTTCCCATATAATATTACTAAGCCAGGAGTTAATAAAGAGCAAGGATCATAGGCAAAATAATAAGGATGATGGTTTGTGGTATATGTAGACAGACATGGTTGAAAACTGAATGATAATGAAGTTGTACTTGTGTTTGCCATATAAACCAAACAAAAAAAAAGAAATACACACACTCAATTTCATGACATTAATAAAGCTTCTTAGCAACCCTCTAACACATACAAATTGTAAACAACAGATTCTGAAATAAATCAATAATATATTTGAACAAATTGGCACTTTCATGTGAAAATGTGTCTACTTTTCCTCAACTGTTCACAAACAGCTCTCTTTTTTTAGGCTATATAAGTTACTTTTGTCTCTCTGTGTCTGTTTTGTACCTTAAAGTTATGTAACTAGATATTTTCTTTGTTAATAATTAAGAAACACAAGGAATGTGAGTCTAGTACAACATGCAGCGTTTGAGGACATAATTTAAGTAGAGCATAGTATATATTGTTTTGTTGAAAATGTTTTCTTTCTGCATAGTTAGGAAGGTGCTGAGGGCTATTCCTGTGTCAAATGCCATTTCGTTTCAAAGAAGAGAGACTTCTGAACACATCCTTAGTGTGTATGTTTGAGTATTTGGGGTATTTAGGTTAAATATCAAAAAACAGAGTTCAGCTGAGGGAGGGTTAAAAGACATGAAACGGGGCAACAGGATCTCCCACTTTCCCTCTGTTTTCCTTATAACCAATGATTAGCGATGGAGAATCACAGCTGCAAAGTGATTCCGCATCTGCTTTCCGAGCTGCTGGAGACTTTGGTTTCCTGTGGGGAAGCCCCCGTAATTTATGTCTCCTTTAAGCATGAACTCCACTCACATCCACTCCAAAGGACTTATTCAATTTAGAAAGTAATATTGATAGTTATTTGATTTAGTTTTTGTAGCCATACGTATTTACATGAAAACTCAATGCTAGCTTCATCTAGATTTAAAAAAATATCCTACGTTTTTTTTTTACTTTTAAGCAGCAATTAAATATTTATACTCCATTTTCAAGATAAGTATTCTTTCACAAAACAGTCTCTCAGAAATTTTTGTCTCTTTTGGTTGTGATTCAAATCTTGTGACATGTACTAGAATTTAATTTTTCTTCCTCTTTATTCACGGACATCAAGACTAACTAGCCTAAGACAAGAATTAAACAAAATATACTGGAGAGGTTTCTCAACGTGTGGGTTTAGAGGAAGAAATCAGTTTCCAAAGTAGATATTTCAGTAAAAACAAACTTTTAGAAAAAGATCAAACTGAAATTTAAGTGAAAGTCATAAGGACTTCCCACACCTAAACTAAATTCTCTTGTTATGCTATTCAAGTTGCCTTTTAAAGTCCTGTTGATCCACCAGCTGGACACAAGCCTACCTTTATCCCCTCCATGCCTCTGACAATAGGTATTGAATGAAAATATTTTTTTGCTAGATTTTTTCCCTTTCACTGCTCTCCATAGCTTTTGTTGTATATGTTCATAGAGTTCCGTGCAGCCTTTCTCCCAAATACTCTGAACCACATAAATAGGTTTTCTTACGTCTCCTGGGATGTGCTAAAGCTACCAAAATCTTTTGTTTCACCTAGCTTTAACTTTTATTCTTCTTTTTGGATATTCTCCTTTTTATCCAAGAAAAAACAATAAAATAAACACACATCCCAACAAAGTCTTAGGAACTGAGTTGATTTATATTCCAATGATACTGGGTTTTACTTTTCTTTCACCATGGAGAAAAGCAGTCCTGTGAACCTTGGTGAAGGATGAACCGATGAGAAATGGAGGCTGGGATATGCATTTTTAATCAGGGCTTCTCTATTTCCACAACTGATCATTCTCCTTGACATGAAAATGTCAACTCTGCTGCAAATACTTTCTGGCTATGGATATTTAACCTATAATCTTTTAAATTTTCTTTTCTTTTTTTAAGAATTCAATTTTACTCACATGTTCCCTGGTATAGTACATTGTCTATGAATTCTACAATCTCCTCTGAAGATAGTCAAAGCATTATGTTAAATTGTCCAGTGACATGCAGTATTTTATATCAATTTGTTGCATCTTCTATGTTTTCATTTTAAACTCTAATAGGAGTACTTTGGTTTAACTATATCAGCATTAAGTTATATTTCAACATTTTCCTGAGAAATTATTAAATATATCTGATAATTAAAAACTTGAAAATATTTGGAAAGAATTACATATAGAAAAATATTACAATAAATTTTAAATTAGCATGCTTAAAGGGTATACTAATTATACTACCATTTCATGATCCCTAAATGGACTTAAAGTTTATCAGATTGAGTTTTTTCTTTTCATTACAGACGTCATTATAGGTATTGACTAAAATGACATAAGTACTTTCAGATAATACTTTTCAAAGGAGTGGCTAACATTGCAACAAGTATTCACTTGAAGTCAATAAATGGAATCTAATAATTATGGCTTTCCGTAACATATCAGTAATTCTTTTCATCATAGCTTTTGCTCATGTAGAAAAAAAAGCTTCTTAAAGATATAATAGCATAGTATCCATAAAAGCTGTATATTTAAAAATGAATGATTTTGCTCCTGAACTGTCACGCTTAGTAAAGTCACACATACATAGCTGAGAAATTGGAAATTGTAGTCTCTTTCAGATTGCTCTTAGACAATATGCATTCTTGAAATTGAAAATGTATTGATCTAAAATAGTCCACTTTGCATTAAAACCTGCAGTTATTATGCTAACTTAATTGTATTGATAAATCCCTAAGAAATTACTCAAGCCAATATAGAGATGTGTTTGTATACATTTTTCTAGACATGATTAAATCATGAGGGCTCAGATATAATTAGGAGTTTAATTCTTTGATGAATTCAAAATAAAAGTAGAATATTGGGATTATTGATTGAAGGTAGGGCTTGGGAAGTATTGACTGTTATTGTACTTGTCCTTGAGGGCTATATCTTGCCTTTAACACCTTCTTTCAAAGCTTTCTTTACTAACTACTATGATGTATGTTTGGATTTTCACTTTAGCAAGATCTAGAATTACCAAGGAGACAAACCCATGGTATTACGTCAAAAAGGCTAATATGATAAAGGGCTCACCCAATGTTGACTGCACCTATACATATTGAGTAAAAAGGATAAATTCAACAGAGTATAGTTCTTCCTTTGCGTTCTAACTATTGATGAAATGTGATCATCTTCCTCAAGCTTCTGCTGCTGTGACTTCTCTGCCTTGATGACAGTACCCAGAAATAGGAACCAAAATAAATATGACCCCTTTAAGGTTCTTTTTTCAAGGTGCTTGTCACAATAAAGAAACAAGTAACTAATATACCCTCCAAGAAAGCTATCCTCATATAATGCTTAGAAGCTAATTAATAAAAACTTTGGTACAGAACACTGTCACAGCTAAGATTCGGTGAACACTGGAGAAGAGATGGCAAAAAGTATGATCCAGAGGAAGTGAATTTTGCTATGGGGTTGTGATTTGTAATAATTTCAGAAGCTGTACTGATAATGCATTATGAACAAGACTGTCCAATAACATGCTGAACAAGAATATGGACAAAAGATATGATAAAGTGAACATGGAATGCCCATGAGGACTCAAACCTACCCAAAGAATTATGGGTAATTAAGGGATTATATGGGTCAGAGAAATAGTTTTCTCCAGAGAAGAACACACAAGTTAGTTTTTAAATACAAATAGTCAACTGTTAAAACAAAACATGAGAAATATTATATAGAGTGATCAGGTTGGCTTTATGTAATTAAGAATATATGTTTGTGGGCATGCGTGCATGTTTATGTATATAAAACAATTAATGAACAAAGAGGCCATTGATTGAAAAAGAACAGAACAAAGTAAAAGGGCTTGTAGAGGTAGGGAAGGAATGATTTAATTATGTTCTGAAACAAAAAGGGGAAAAATTAAAATAAAACCTGATTAAGAAGTGTGGCCATTGTTATGTCTAACTGACTCCATGATTCTGAAGTCTTTCAAACATGTCTCCAAGATAAATTTTTAAGTACTTGAATATAGGCTAGGGTAGACAGAGACTTCGGCAAGCCTATCTTAACAGCCATTTCAGTGTAAATTCATGAAGGCAGAATAACTACAGTGTTAAGAGCATGAAAACACTTTATTCAGAAAAATTTGAAGAAGAGAAAAGAACATTGTTTTCTGCTTATGCAATACTGTCAAAAATGTCTGTATTTCAACCATACCAAGAGATTCTGACTCAATATAAGGCTGACTTTAACGATGACACACTATGACACACTAATTAATCCAGCAGAAATATTTTAGAGGGGCTGACACTCAGGGGATGGCATAATTATTGTCAATTGTTTTCAGATAAGCTAATAGTGAACTATTAAAAATCTGGAAGCTATTCCAGAAAACAACAAAAAGATTGAGTGTAAGTTTGGGTGCAAAGAATAGATGATTACTGAGGGAATTATAGCCAAGTAAGGCATAAGCTACTTTGTGTTATAACAACTGAGATGCATGAAGAATTTATGCAAAACGGGGCAGTCATTTTTGCAGAATGAATGAGATAAAACATAAATTTATTTGAAGGATTTTTCTTCCTGAAGAGTTCACATCCACCATGTGTTCTGCCTGTGAAACTACAGGTTGGCATCACCCATACAGTGCTTTTGTCTGCAGTTAGGTGTTCTGGATAGCTTCTATCTAAATCAACACACACACACACACACACACACACACCTTAGTAACAAACTGATGTGATGGTCCAATAAAAAATCCTGCAGGCCTCCCTATGTATCTGATATGTAAGCTGTAAAAGTGAAGCTAATATAATTTCTCCTCGTCTCTTCGACTGGACTCCAGCTTGGCATCGTGCTTGCCTGTGGAACTCTGCATCTGCTTCTATCAGTTCCTGGAAGAAAACTCTATAATGACAATTAAGGTAGTCACTATTCTAATTACAGGAGAATGCCAGTCCACTATTGCTAGGAGTCTTAGCTGGGGGTCACACTTGGGAATTCCTGGAAATTTCCCTGGCACCAGGTGTCTCTCTGACCCGATAATGGCCCCCATCAAGATTTTTCCTTCCTTGTTCTCCCTCTCCTTCCCTCACCAAACTCAACCGCCCAGATCCATCATGTTCCCATTCTCCATTTATCATGATGGGGAAACCCACAGAGACAGGTGACCGAGCTCCTGGGAGTTTAGGGACTCTAGACTGAGAGCTAGGGAGCCTGAATGGGACCGACCTAGACCCTCTTCAAGTGGGTGCCAGTTGTGTAATTTGGTCTGTTTGTGAGGTCACTAGCAATGGAAATACGTTCCCAGTACATGGGCATTTTTGGGTACCATTTCTTTTTTTTTTTTTGTTTTTTTTTTTTAAATTTTATTTTATTTTTCTCCATTAACAGCTTCAACTGGGTGTGGGGCAACAGGACCATTCCCAGCACAACCATGGGTGTGGGGTTCCCCGCAGTCTCCCCAGGGCGATGGTTCCTGCAATGATCTCTAGGGGGAAAGGCTCCCAACAGAGCCCCTCCCCCCTCCCATACAAAGGCAGGCAGCTATCACATGGAGAGCACCAGTCAGAGTCATCCATGGTGTCAGACCAAAGGAGAAGGGACTGAGACAAGGAGAGACCCTCCTCTCGAGTGGTGAAGCAATCCACCTCTCCTGGGAACAGAGGGGTGCTCAATGACTCCTAGGTCGAGTGGGGACCAGGCCTTTTTTCTTTCCCCCTTAGGCTTCCTAGGGTTCCCAGGGCCCTGCCTTAGGTTGGGGGATTATCCTGCCATAAGTCGCCTGTCCTTGGAGCTCCTCAAATAAAAGGCATCTAGCAGGATTAAAGTAAGCAGATCACAGGGCACCCTGTCTTAGGCCATGTGGAGAGCGCCCTCATACCTGTACCATGCCATGTTGAGCCGGTTTCTACAACCTCTGTATGGTGTGCTATTCAGGCGAGGATCCACACTAACTCCCGTCATTGGGCCCCTGCGTCTATCATTAATGAAAAGACTGTGAGGAGTTCCTCAAACCAAGCTTACCTTGGGTACCATTTCCTGTGTGGGGATGTTGCTAGGTCCTAACCTCTTCCTTGGAGGAAGGGGTGAAGGCACAACGTCAACAACCGCAGAAGCTGGAAGTCAGGTAGGTTTAGAGCAGACTCATTTATTAAGAGCAAGTAAATAAATACTTACATACCCTCTCAGCACCCAGGAGTTCTGATCCGTTGACGTTGACATTTCATACTGGTCTCTCATTGGCTAGGCATTATGACATCTGACAGAGTCTGTTGCTAGGCACTCAGTAAACTCTGCTTGGTGGCTCCTTATTGGCTAGGCACAGACAGGACCTTGGACAGCTCCAGGCGGCCTGCAGGGCGGCTCATTAAGACCAGGTAGGCCTTAATTTCCTACAGTGGGTTGACTTGCTCAGCCTTGAAAAGTGGGAGGGGCTTGGTTTTTCCAATGTGGGGGGCTTAGGGATGGGAGGAAAAAAAAACAAGTTCTACTTATTACTGGATGTCTTAGTTAGGGTTTCTGTTGCTGACCAAAAAGCAAGTTGTGGAGGAAAGGTTTTAGTTATTGCTGTTCTTTACTAAAGGAAGTCAATACAGGAACTCAAACAGTGCTGAATACTGGAGGCAGGAGCTGATGCAGTGGTTATGGAGGAGAGCTGCTTTCTGCCTTGATTTCCATGGCTTGCTCAGCTCACCTTTTTATATCCCAGGACAAGCAGCCCAGAGATGTTATTACCAAACATGGGCTAAACCCTTCCCAGTTGATCATGAAGTGAAAAAATGCCTTACAGCTGGTTTCTCAGCTGAGGATCCTTACTCTAATGACTAGCTTGTGTCATGTTGACATACAAAACCACTCAGTACAACTGGCTCCTTGTTAACTTACACAAAAACACAATCCTTTCTTATTCATTCCCAAGTATTTAAATAACTTTAAAAGTTCCACAGTCTTTAAATCCAAATACATTAAAATTTCAGTTTTTTAATAGCTTATTTCTTAAAAATATATCAAAAGTCAAGTTCCTCAACTATGGAAACCAGTAAAATACTTTCTTAGTTCTTGAGGGGAAGATCAGGACACAGTAACAAAGCAAAGCAAAGCAAAACAAAATTAAAATGACCAAATATCTGGGATCGATTGATAATTTCGTGGACTCCCACCAATGGCTGGTGTCACTTCTTAGACTCTGCACTCTGAAGCACTCATAGTTTATTTTGTAGGCTCTGGCTGGCTCCTCTTCACTGATGCTGCTGTAATTGGTGATCATTACATGGTAATAGCATCTTGAAAATGTTGTTTTTCCTTGCTGCAGCCAGGGTGCACTGTCACAAATAGCTTCTTAGAGACCTTCTCTTTGAGATGCCAAGCCTCTCAATCTCTTGGAATGACCCCCTTAGTCCTGGGCCTTCAAATGCCACTGAGGTTGCACATGCTTTTTCCTGACCTCTCACAGTGCCAGGTTTTAGTTGTTCTCCGTGACCACTTTATGCCTTCAAAACCAATTCCATATGGATGGGTATTACCTATTACCAAGTCTGGCTGCCAGCATGAGCTATAACCATGACCATCTCTGGAATACAGTTTTTCTATTGTCTCAGGAAACACTCCCCAGAAGATTTCACCTCAGTGATACTGGTCTCTTCTTAATCACTGCAAATTTCTTAGCTCCAGCTGACCATACTCAAATGTCCCAGCAAAGCAAAATTTTACTTTATTAGATCTAGTATCTTGTTAATGACATTTAATTCCTCAGAACCAATTAAGCAGAACCACAGGATTGTAATTGAAAATAACAACTGGACTTGATAGAGTCTTTAATAGTCTCTCTGAAATTTTACAATTTAGGCCTCCATCTTCTGCACTGCTCTTAATATTCCCATCTTCCAAGTTCTACAGAACATCTCCTAGAGTTCTTAACACTCAATTTCTCTTCTAACCCAAAGTTACAAATACCTTTCATGATCCTCCCTAAACCATGGTCAGACCTGTCACACAAAAGTTCTGCTACAATTGTAACATTTGTTTTAAATATGGTTTCTGATGTGCACTTGCCTGTACTATGTGATGGTATGTTGTATAAACTGGACATACAAGATCCACAAAAAAATGACTACTGAACTTGGCTAAAGTTGAGGCAATCAATGAGGGTTCCTGCTTCATGAAAGAGTCTACCGGACATGCTGCAGGATACAGAAGAAAGTGGCTGACAATCTTCCAATTTGAAAGAACCTTTCAAATTCCCTGCTTCTTAGAAAAGTCGGCCAGATACTACAGGCCTGTAGGCTGAAGATGGAGAATGCAACCATACAGAAACACTTGAATGATTATCCATGTAGCGCAATTTCTCTGGCAATTCTAGAGTCTTGGAAGTTACTTACAATGTACTTCTTGTTCACTTATTTAATATTGTATTCTCCCAGGGTTGTTGATGGAGTTGAAGACTAGATAAATTATGTTATAGTTTACTTTAGTTATAAAAGATAAATTAGGTACAAACTTTAAACACACAGGGATACAATAGATGATGGTATATTTTATTTATTTTTTTCAGATACAAATAGATTGAATATTGTAATGCTATTCTTGCTTAAACCTGTTTTATTATATATAATTTTACTATGTTAAATTTAAAACCATCCTTTTTATTTGGATAGAAAATGGGAAGATGTGGGATTCCCCTCTATCTGTAAATATATTTTTACTACCATTGGTTAATAGCTGCTTTGGCTTATACTATGGAAAACTATAGTAAGGCTGGAAGAGATATAGAGAGAGGGTAGGCAGACTCAAGGAGATTCCATGTAGCTGCCAAAGGAGATAAACACCAGAAAGTTGCCTGGAAAGCCACAGCCTTGTGGCAATACACAGATTAATAGAAATGTGTTAATATAAGACCTAAGAGCTTATTAATAAGAATCTATGCTAATAGGCCAAGCAGTGTTTTAATTAATCTAGTTTCTGTGTAATTATGTTGGGTCTGGTGGCCAGGAAACAAGCAAGTAGTCTTTTACTACCCAGGTTAGTTCATTCCATCAGTTTTCTTGTCCCGTCCTTGATCCCTCTAGCTCGTGTAATCCATTCTTCCTCATTCTGCAGGACTGATACTTATCTTAATTGTCATCAGATAGGCTTCATCCAGCAATGGATGGAAATATATAATTTTCAGTTTAAGTGACAGATTAATTTTAAATTTTGAATATTTGAAAACGTTGTGTGATCTAAAATTAAAAGATAGTTGACTTTTAAAAAACTCTACAGTTACTCCAAGTATTAATGAAATAAATGTAGAAAATATACATTTGAGTGAGCAATTTTATATATTTGTGCATTTGTTGACATATATAATCCAAGTATTATGGAGCCATTCCTATGTCTGATTAGAAATTAAAAATTCATGAATACTCTTAAGGAAAAATAACGACTTAGTCTCTTAAAGGCATGGCTGAAAATCAGTATATAACCTTATTCTTCTGCTCTCTTTTATAACAACATACATAATATTTAAGTTGGAGTAACTAACAACAAACTAAAGCCTGTATAACTATAGTCCACGCACATGGGAAGCATATCTAAAACACATAATTTATTATTTAAGCCTTTAAGATTGTTTAAGCCATTTTTCAGTGAATTTACATGTAACATCTTTAATTAAAAATCATGAAGAATATAGTGGAATGCTGTTTGGAATTTTTTTTTTCTTTTTGGTTTTTCAAGACAGGGTTTCTCTGTGGTTTTGGAGCCTGTCCTGGAACTACCTCTTGTAGACCAGGCTAGTCTCGAATCCCTTGTATTTCTTGAAATCATTTTAAATGTAGCCTTTCCTTAAGTTTAGTATCAAATATTAGTAAATATTTATGCATGCTCTTAGAAAAGTTAAAATATTAAAACACAAAGTCATTTATTTTAAACATACACTCATTTATTTTCCCAGATGAAAATTCACAGTTGACTAAAGGAAGCACTGAAATCTGGTGTATCACACAATTAAAGGAAGAGGACAAGACATCAGATTTTAAAGGGTCTTTCCTACATCAGTTACTGTTCCTAGAAGCATATATTATAATTCAGCCTGATGTACATTTAGTGGAATAAAAGTTAATAAACATTGATTAGGGTAGCTCAACCAAAGCCAGTTTCTCACTTTGTCTTTTAATTATCACATTTAACTGAGTGGCAGAAAAAAAATCATAATAAACAGCACTTTAGTTACTTAAACACTTGTTTCAGCTAAGCCTTCCAGATATATTATTTAATAATAAATATTGTTAGAAAAATTCATTTCTAGAATTATGATTAACTAAAAAAATGTTTCTCAAATATGCAAATAATACCAATAAAATAATCATTATTTGTTCTTTGTTTTTTATTCCTTTCTCACTCTTTTTATGTATGTAATGATTTCATTGTATTAAATGCATTTCAAAATATATGAAGATGCTTTTATAAATTATTTAACATAGATTTATACTAAAATTCAAATTAGGTTTTATGAAGAGAAAAATAACTTGTTGATACATCTTAGTAATGATCAAATAAAAGCTATAAAAGTATCCATGAAAATAATCAAGCAAGTTTAGGGACAGGAACAAGTAATTTACGTTTTATCTTAATTCCTTGTCTTCTCTAGGGAGAATGTGTTATGTTAGGAAAAACAAACAATTATTATAGCCACATAATTATACATGTTGAACCAAGAAACTGTAATCAAGAGTTTTTAAATTCCAGAATAGTAATAGTTAAACCTATCATTACTAAAGAAGAAAACATCAAACAGTAAACAACAGACCACTATGTTCTGGAATTCTCATTCTATATTGAAGCATAACCATCACTACATATTCCTAGACATATGCTGTTATTCCTACCATTCTCTTCTGTCTGAAAATATATGGAACTTAAATACAGAAAAAATATTCACCATTTCACAGCACATCTTCAATCCACAGATTTTATTATTATTTTTTTTTCTGTGGTAAAGAGCCAGTATATCAAACACTGAGACAACTGATTTCATGGGCTGGTCATGGCCAAATCAACAAATTTCACAGTTTGATATGAATTTAGAAAAACAGCTGCCAAAATAAAAATAGTGTCAAATGCATTTTAGGTGGTTCTAATGAACAAAAGGACTGAAAATAAAAGTTAATTTAAATTTAGAATTTGACATTTATTTTCAGTTTTACAAAGCCATATAAAACCACAGGAAATAATTCTGCCTTTTAACTGCTTTACTGTAAACTAACTTTAAAATGATACTTTCTTGTTAACTACAGATGATTATGAAACATTTACTGTGTTTTAAGCTCCGAAATGTTCTTTATGTCTTTGATTTTTTTGTATCTTTGAGTCTCAACTTTCATTAACATTTTTATATTCATAGAATGATATAAAGCATCCTAAATTTATAGGCAATATATAAATATACTCTTAAGTTTTGATTTTGAAAGAAAAAATAATGCTATGTTTTCTATCTTCACAAAAGCATGGGGAACACTTATTCAAATCAAAATTGATGTTAAAATAATAACATAAACATTTAAGTTAGCAGCAGAACAGTTAAGAAAGTACTTTTCAAACTATAAACAGAAGTCCTATGGTATGTATAGAATCTTCTCTCTTGGATTAGCCTCACCTAGTTTGGTATGGATGATTTTGTTTACATGGTGTGGTTCAAATAGTAATAATTTCAGAAATATTTTATAAATATTGTCAGAAATAATATTGTAACCTATCTAGACACTATTTATGCAGTAAAGTCAGAAACAAAATATACAGTTAAAATTTTACATATATAAAAGAACAAGGAAATCATAGCATACATAAAAGGAGAAAGAGGCATAAAAACAAAGAACAAATAATGATTATTTTTGTGGTACGTAAATTGTGTTTGCTCATTGTGTAGCAATAACTAATAGGTTAATATATTCAACTCTTGCTGAATAAAATATTTAAGCAAATTGAAATAAAAAAGTTTATTTGGCATAAAACATGTTGATGATGTATTTTCAAATATTCTCTTCTCTTGCTTTTCTATTCTTTGATTACAGTGTCAGCAATCTTATTTTCCAGATTGTGTGTGTACAATTAAAAAACTGTATATACCACACATGTCGTTCTCTTCCTCTTTCAATTAATCTGTCTGTCTATCTATCTGCATATCTACATCTATCTCTTAAAAATAGTAATAGTAATAGATTGATTGATAGATTGATAAATACTTCAGAGAGTTACACAGCCACATACACATGAACACACACACACACACTTCTTGTCTACTAGTATGTATTTGTTACAACTCTGAGACTGAATTTCTATAACACATATACTGAGCAGATTTCTCAGATAATTGCATTAAGGAATGGAATTCATGACGTTAGGTGTTCATTCAATAAATGTGCCCTCTCCTTGTGTTATTGAGAGATCCCCACCCTCACTTGATATAGAATCAGCCTTGATTGCAAGATTCTGAACATCACTCATAAAAAGAGATTTATTACTGAGCCTATTCCAATAGCATCATAATAGAAGAATTAATTATGAACATTGAGAAGCCACTAACAATATGCTAAAAATAATATTTTAAACTACCAACAAGCTATGGTTTAGGAAGACTTAAGATGAATTTTCTTAAGAACACAGACCTTATGAAAAGAGCATTAATGTGATACAACCTATATGTTGGTCTCCCAACGGTTATGAATTTTCTTTACACAAGCTCAAGAATATCCAGTATAAGTTTTAAAATGTTCTTTTTTTGCAGTTATAAGTAAATATATGAGGCAATAGAGAAAATATTTCCTGAGATTTCAAGGTATTACATTCCATTATCAAGATAAAAAATCTTACTTTGCCATATTATCAACTAAATAAGTAGACACACCTCTGTTATTCCATTTGCATCATGAATTACTTTCAGACTACGTGATATTCTACAGGCAAGGGAAAACATATTCATCAGTGGCCCTCCCAGGTTCTGACATCATTGTATAAGAGAATACAGAATGAGAACAAGAGCCAGAGGGCATGGATTCCTACAAGAAACAATTCTCTTGGATTGAACAGGACAGATTTGCGTACTTACTTGAAACTCTACATGAACAAAACCTGCTAGAGCCCAGGCTGAACCAAATACAATCATTAATGAGGAGGGGAGGTCTACAAAATATACATTCTAATGTTGGAACAGTTAGTAATCATTAACTTCTGGGAGAGGGACCAAGGTAATTTTCTCAAAAATTGTTGTCCCCAGTAAGTTGATCACTCTTCAGCAGAAGACAACACAGTAAAGAATATTGGAGCAAGACATACTGTTCTTTAATGTTTCTAAATAAAAGAGTGCAATGCTTGCCATATAGAGAAGACAGGTGGTGTCTTCTTCAATTTCTTTTTACAAAGATTTAAAGTTCTTGTTATACTTGTCTTCCACTTTGTCCAGTTAGAGTTATTTCAAGATATTTTGTTTTATTTGTGGCTATTGTCAAGGGTGATGTTGAAATTTGCAGGCAAATGGATGGATCTAGAAAACATCATATTGAGTCTTATTGAGTGAGGTAATCCAGACCCAGAAAGACAAATAAAATTCACATTCACTCATAAATGGCTTTTAGACATAAAACAAGGAAAAAACAACATACAATTCAAAATCACAAAGAACCAAGACCAACAAAGAACACCCTAAAAGAGACATACATAAATCTAATCTACATGGGATAGAGAAAAAGAAAAAGTTTCTTAAATGAACTGTGAGCATAAGGATCATGGGAGAAAGTAGAAAGGGAATGGGAAGGAAGGGAGGGGAGCAGAGAAAAATATATAGCTCAATAAAAACAAAAGAGAGAGAGAAAAAAGAGAACTAATAATAACTGACTATTTTCTTGCTTGTTCACTAAAAAATTGAGTTTTTATACTGTGAATTCCTTATTACATTTAATGAAATTATACATGGTCAAACCTTAAGATTTCTAGAATTTCAAAAACACATCTATTTGCCTCAACTTCCTAATGAATAACCCATAGAAAATTCCTGTCAACTGTAGAATGAGAATAGCCTTGTCTTCCAGCAAAGGAATGTATAAGGTAAGAATTAGCCCTCGAACTGACATTGGTTCTCTTTCACTGAGTTCACAGGAATCATATTTCTGACTCACATTTTGTTTCATTAACCAAAATGAAAATTAGAATGTGTTTGCCTATGTGATCCCCCTTCTCAAAGAACTTAATAATTACTAAATGGAAGCCTCACTTTTCAACATGAAAACAAAGACAGTATGGAGTTGGTGATCCTGTAGAGAAGCCCTGGATGAAAATAAATGCTTGTTCTTCTTGGAACTAAGATGTGGGACACCACCAGGGAATTGCGAACATTTGAAATAGCTGCTACAGAGATGGATATTTTGCACTGGTATAGATCTTGCTTTATAGATACAAAATGAAGGTCAATTTTGTTATACTGTGCATATTTATTTCTGGTCTTTATTAAGGTATTGTTTGTGCAGCTCATTTAAAAATGTAATGTATAATTAAGAAATATAGGAAAATAGAGAGGGTAGTATTAGTTTTCTTTAGTTGTAATAAAAGATAAAGTAGATATAAATATTGTAACTATAATTCTTGCTTGATACCTGTCTTGTTATATGTAACTTTACTATGTTAAAGTTAAAATGTTCCTTTTTATTTAAACAGAAAAAAAGGAGGTGATGTGGGATTTTCCTTTGTATGCTTTGAATGTAATTGCTGAATAAAGAAACTGCCTTGGTCTGTTGATAGGACAGAACTTATTAGAAAGGGAAACTAAACTGAATTTTGGGAGAAAGAAAGGCCGAGTGAGAGAGAAGCCATGTAGACAGATGCTGAAACTTGCCAGTAAGCCACAACCACGTGGCAATACACAGATTAATGGAAATCTTTTAAATTAAAATGTAAAAGCTAACCAAAAGAAGTTAGAGCTAAAGGGCCAAGGAGTGATTTAAATAATATAGTTTCTGTGTTATTATTTTGGGTCTGAGCAGCTGGGAATCAATAAGCGGCCTCTTAACAACAAATAGCCCTAGTCAATGCTCTATAGTTCTAGGAATGAATGCAGATGCTAAGGAGATCACAGAAACTGGAGATTCTTATACCAATATTGCCCCTATGAAGGGAGAGATCAAATTTCTTCCCACATAAGAACAAAAGAAGTTTGTTGAAACAACTGATGATATACTTCACGTTTAAAATAAATTATTCTTTAATCTCATTTGAAACAGTTGTGAAATCATAGTTAGAGGAAGAAAAATTTGAATAATATTTAAAATCACTATTTAGATATATCTTAAAGAAAAAAAACTACAAAAGATGGCCATATGTCACATCTTTATCTCACTACCTTCATGCCCATGTTAATAATGACTAATAAAAATATTCTCAGATGTCTTTGTCAGAGGAATACAAATGCTGTAATATTTAAGGAGACAACTTACTGAATTGTTGCTCATTAATAAGATTATATTTGCATCAATTTCATATTTCAATCTCCAGCCGCAAGGGAGTTCCTAGAGTGGCTTACAGGTAAATTTGGATGTCCAGAGCATTATTAAAATTTTACTGTTGCCCCTTTATCTACATTCAGTGGTTGAATGACATATCATGCTGACATTTTACCTCAGCATTACTGTAATAAGTGAGAAAATTGATCAAAATCTCAATTATGTTTCTAAAACCAAATGGGTGTTCATTGACATTAGAGACAGAATGCAATTGGGCTAGATTAGTAACACTAATTAAATCAGCTCAACTCAGTGTGAAGATGGATGGAGTATGCCTATCAGAACGGTTCTGAGTTATTAAAGTTTCGAAATTACAGGTGCAGATACATTTGGGTGGTGGATATGTGCATAGTCAGTCTTAGGGGAAAATTATAGCAATCCATTTTTTGTTATAAAGCTAATTAAAATTAATTCATCTTAAGGATATTTTTAATAGAAACTAATGGAGTCTCATTATTACTAATATTCCTTGATTCCATAATCATCTATGCAGGTGTGATCATTAATATATGAGTTAGAAAGAATAAAATATAATTTTAGTGTTTTTAAGACTTATACAGGTATACAATTAAATACTTTTATATTTTACATTCTACACATATTTTATTTGTGTTATATAGATGTTCTATACATACATATAGATACATACATACATAGATAGCTAGATGGTGATATTATAAATACATACATGTTTATACCATATATATGTGTGTGTATGTATGTATGTGTATATATAACATCAATTCCTCATTTGACCCTATCCAGGTTTTTCATATCCCCAACAGTTCCTACACTAACTACAAATAACTACTGTAATTTTTTCATAGCTCATCAAACCTGACTGTATGTATGGTAGTACATACCTCTGATTCCAGCACATATGAGACAGGAACACAAATATTATGATAACTTTGACGTTATCCTGGTATACAAAGTTAGCTCTAGCCTAGTTAGGAGTATGTAGTAAGATCACCTTTCAAACGTGTTTGCAGTCAGTGTACCAAGAAATTGCATGGCTTATAGAAAATCAGCATATTTGTTCATATTATCTGATTATTTGTAGGATATTAGACATCTAATAGAATTTTAGTAGTTTATGATGCAATAATGAAGATTTCACCATATGTATTTTGAATTGCTTAATTGAGTAATTTCAGTGCAAAATTGCTTACTCTAGATGATGCCTTTTATATTAGAGTATCTAAAGTATTTCAAACAGGTAGAAATAATTGCACTCATATAACATAATGGTGGTGATAATGAAAATAAATAATAATTACAGATTATATTTAAGGAATAATGGCTAAACAGCCAAGTATTAATGTTTAGACATACTATCATAATGTTACCATTTATTTTCCTTAAATACAATTTTGAACCAATTTTAATTAAATAGTTTTATAATATCACACCGACATTTATATTTCAATTCTTGAAAAATTACAAAAATAGCCAAACATTTCTGAGCATCAAGGTCTAGGAGCAATGAGTTGCCATTATGAATAGAGGGCCCATGTGATGCTCTATTTAAAATACTGCATCATTGAACAGAATAGGTGGTGTTCATTATTGCTTCATAAACAGACAATATAATGACTAAAGTGTTATGTTTCTAACTTATGAAGTCAATTACATAACATGACTATGGATATGTAACTTTTAAAGCACTGAATCAAGGAAGAGTTTATTGGAGTGAAAAATAAAAGAATATTTAAATGCATCTTACATTATATACTTACATTTGTCTATATTTGTATGTATCACATCATATTTTTATGTATTAATTTAAAAAGTTCAAACAGTTCAGTAGACAACCACGTTAATATTGGGATATGTATGTATTACTATTAAGAACTAATTACACTGAAACAATACTGATATTTGTGCTAAATTAGTGACCTTTTTAAAAAAATTACCCTTAAGACAGTAAATAATGTAAAAACAAAAATTCATGTATTAATAAAAAGTGTGAATAAAGAATAAAAGCATGTTTTAGCAGAGTGAAAATGGGAAATAAGTACAGATGGAGAGAAAGAACTAAAGGCTTAAGAATATTTCTTTCGGTAAAGAATCATATATGTTTAAAATATGTTTGAAACTATCTTTAACATGGACAAAAATTAAGTAATGGAGATCATACAATCTTCAAATAACATTTTAAGGTGACTTGAGTAGCAAACATTGAATGCAGATATATTTATCTCCCTATTGAAATTATTAAGTTTACCATTTCTACAGCTTGAGTGGAACTGCGAGTAATATATGCATAGTTAGCATCAAAAGTACCTAGTAAAAATATCCCACAGATGATCCCAAACTCAATAGCTTGATGATGTGTTTGCCATTTGCTGTTCTTGAAATCAGAAGTGTCAACAGAGCTAAGTCAAATTGTTACCATGGCTGAAATTGTTTTGTAAATTCTAGGAAGAATACTGTTTTTTTTTTTTAAGTTTAAAAGTTTTACTTAGAGATTTCCTATATTCTTGTTCTTGATTTTTTTTTATTTTTTAAGTAATTAGTTACAACTGGATATTCCACAACGTATCCCTTTCTCTGGTCCTTATTTTACTTCCCAATGTTTAAAAATCCGTAAGGTGTTTTCAACTGTAATCTCCTTAAAATTTAAATACCATATAGCCTATCTATACGTATTATTGGATTTATAATAGGGACAAAATATTCAAAACAATTTCTATAATTATTGAAGTATTCAGTTGTAGGTAAAAGAAGCTTGGGTCTGTAGTCTTTCTTTTTTATTGTTGGTACTGTCAACTGATGAAGCTATTTACTAAAAAGATCAGAACTCTGATACTATCCTTAGTATCATAGTGGTTGAGAAAGTTAAGTTTATTTGTTGTTGCATGAAATTAGTCACCATATTTTTAAAAATCATTTATGAAGATGGACATTTGGAAAAGCAGAACACACTAATTATAACTATTTGTATCTAAAATAAATTATTACATGATTACTGGGTGAGATGTGTAATATATCATGTGAATAAAAGCTTGAAAGCATTCAATGTAGTAATTATTGTATTTAAGCCAAAATAAATGAACTGTACAACTGATAAAGGTAAGGTCAACTTACTGAATTACAGGAATACTTTTAAGCTTTGTTGTTGTTGTTGATTTTGGATTATGTCACACAATTTTACGTGAAAGACAAACTAATTATTCCTTTAACAGAAGAAAGTACAATTCTGAAAGGATGATTTTTAGGAAATAATTCACAAAAGTATGCTTTATAGCTAAATCCATTCTTCTCGAACTTTCAAAATTTTACACAAAATTCTCTGGGGATTTAGTTTTTCTACATGGCTACGTACTTAAGTATTTAACTAAACTTTTTTATTGTGTGTATGTTTTTATTTCAAATAAAGTTTGGTGTTTTATAAAGCTGTGGACAGGAAGTTTCTAATAGAATCTAACTTAATCATCTTACCATGATTTCCAGATTCTAGACCATATGTATGCAGTTTGGTTGTGTATTAGATGAGGTAGTAAATACTTATGTTACATCAACAATATACACTTTGTGCTGCAGGAACTCAGATCTCATATTATGCCATAAAAGAAGAATAGAAAAATACACCAATAGAACAATTTTGTTATATTTAAATGAAAATATGTAAATGCAATTGTGCTTGAGAATATATTTTTCCCAAAGCTAAATTTAGTGAAGAGCTATTCTAGGACAATGAAAACATTATACCACACAAACACACACAATACACCTCTTATTACCTTGTGTATATATTGATACATATTGACTTGATAATTACTTTTGTTTTATATTTTATTATTTTATAAGTAAATTCTATAAGCACATGCTAACATCCTATAGAATTATCATGATAAACCTAAAATATTTACAAATTAGGTAAATAAAATTATGACTAATAACCAAAGTGTCCACAATGAAATGCATTTGAAGTATATTATTGATACTTTTTCTGTTTATAATTATCAAGAAAATATGCAAAAAGGTTACAAGTATATGGCACAAAAATTTGATAAGACAAATTCTCTTAAAAACACAGCATTGATATTTGGTACTGTTTTTCTAAATTATCATTAATAATTTCTATAAATAGCCAATTAAAGGAGAATAGAAATAAAATTCATTGAATGAGCTGAAGGCCTTGAAATAGCACACATCTGGTGCCATAAAGTTTGGTTACAGGTCATATATTTAGATTTAAAATATATAATACTAAAACTTTCAGAAAATTGAGGTTTATATATAATTTTAAAAGTCTCAATTAAATAAAAGGAATCTTATACACAAACTTTTATATAATAATTTTGCTTGGCATCTTACTTGATCCATTACATGAATTTCAACAATTTATGATATAGTTCTTATTTTGTATAACATTCCCAATTTTCTCATGTCAGTCCAATTATATTTGGGTATGTTTAAAAATGATGTATTATGCAATTATACTGAAATTCATTAAAAGTAAATATTGATATTTATATTTAGCTATCTGTTGCAAATAAGTTTATAAAAAGAATATAAATTCTTGTAAGCTGATAGCATTTATTGATCAATTTATGTTTATTTTGATAAATCTTTTGGTATTTCATGCAGCAGAGGCCATTCTAATATTTTATGTGTGTATTCCCAAAATCATATACAAGCTTTGTCAACTTGTAAACTTGTAAATATTATTTTTCTTTTAACAGTTTTGTACTTTGAAGTCAATTTGGACCTAGAAGGACTAACTTTTATGGTTTCATTTTGTAGTTTTAGTTTATTTCGTCAGGACCTAGGACAACTACTAAATTATATATGGCATGAAATAAAATTTTATTAGAGGAAACAATGACCAACTATGTCAAAAGCATTATAATAACTGCTCTATATAAAAAATTCATTGTATCATATCCAAACTAATATTGCCTAGAACGTATTTCTGATACTCTATAAATCAGAAAATTATCTAGTCACTTTCATGAGCAAAACAACACAATTAGAAGCAGCACAGTTTAATAAGGAGATTAAAATGCTTTAAAGAACACTTTTCATTTTTAGACAATAATCCTTACGAGAAAATTATAAAAATGTACAAAAGATACCACTAAACTTACTATAAAATCCCAAATCTTTATTATTTACTGGATTAACTTTTATAGAGTATGAAAAAGAGGCATTTTTCTCTTCTTTTTTTATTTTTCCACAGATCTTTTTTAAAACATAAAGGAAAGATAAAGCTCATCACAATTCTGCAATCTCTCAGTGTATCTTGTTTCTACAAAATGCACACTAGACTGAAGACTACATAGCAAAAAGTCTTTAAGAACAATTGGTTGGGAAGAAAAGCAAAAGCTGATCTGAGGGAAGATGGTGCATAGCCGACCGCTAGAGCAGTCCTTGCCTTTTCAGATCGTCCTGTTTTCTTTTTCATATTATTTCCACTGAAGTCCTCACTCTCTTTGCTGGTGTTGGGCTGGCCATCGTTCTGAAGCCTTCTGCAATGTTAGCTTGGCCCACAAAGAGACAGCTTCTTCAATCTATGTTACATTTGCAAAGTGGGCAGTGTTTGGCATGCCCAAACACTTCATGCCAAGAGCATAACACTATTCAGCAAAATGCTGCTGGAAGGTTTCAGTCCATGGTAAATGTAGTTTCCACAAATCTCACAGCAGTAGTTGATATTCAGGCTATAAGGTTTATACAGTTTGTAGAGGGTGGGTTTGCCATCCCAGCCCAGGGGCAGGTTTTTGGGATTGTAAGTAAACTCATTCTCTGTGCCTGCACTTTTGGTCTCATCTGCTTCTCCTTCTCTTCTCTCTTTTCTCCTTTCCTGGCTTGCTTGCGCTGTTACCTTTTCATGAGTGAACTGTTGCTGCCCCCACGAATCTCCACATGTTCATAGATCGAGCTTCCAGGAAAGCAGTATCTTTCTTCATCTCACTGTGTCTCTTCATACCCTTTGATTTGGGACTTAAGTAAACAGAGACGTGTTGAGTGCCTCCAAGAACTTTCCTTTGGTGTCATATAGCCTCTGAACTCGCTCTTCTAGGGCCCAGCCACATTTCAGGCCTAAAACAAAAGGTGCCGATTTTATCCTCTTCAGACCCAGGGACACTAACTCCTTCTAATAGGAGAATGCACGGAGGTCAAGATGGGCTCCAGCATGGGTCAGGGCACGACTTGTTTCTTTCGACCGTTCAGGAAAGCTACCATTTTTTCCCCTTCTTCTCAAAGTCCGTTTGAATCTTCCCCAGGAGCTCCTACAGACCCTAAAGGGGCTTCACACTGTGTAATCCTGGAGGCATTCCAACAATGTTTCCAGGTATCTCTATACTCTGCATTCTTTCTTTAGCATTGTCAAATAGTTGGTCAAGGAAACACAAATATATGATATAATCCAGCTTCTCAGAAGCATTCAGGCTAATGTATGTAAGGTCCTGGAGATCAAAGTAGCTCTCATAAACTTTATCGTCTGTGACCTCCACCAAGTGCTTCTTCCTTTGGATTATCTCAGGTCTTCAGGAGCTCCTCCAGTTCTGCCCACCTTAGCACACAGAACTCATTTGGGTGTTTCTGATGAAATTCCTTTATCTGCTTGAGTCTATTATATAATTCCGCAAACACAATGGGTCCTGAAATAGCACGGAGTTCTTCCTTTGGTGATACATCTTTATCATCATAAAAATCCCTCAGGTTCCCACTGACCTCCGTGTATCTATCCTGCATGCCCGATTGCTATGGTCGGGACTGATTTGTTCCCAAAGCGCGGGCTTCTTCGTGAGCACCTCTTTGGCCATGGCATCCATGAGCCGTTCCTATTGTTCACGAGTGAGCTGTTGCTGCTCCAGAATTGTTTCCATTTCATGTTATCTATGGGGTTTCAGTGTAAGTGTTTATGGAAATAGAAAATGACACAGTCTCAAAGGAAGACTGAAAAGCTGATTCTCAAAACCTTCACAGTCTCTTCTCACACAATCGAGTAATCACGTACCTGTGTATTATCCAAAAGAATTGATAGCATATGTCCATACTTGCCCTTTATAGGAATGTTTATAACACTCATTAACATGAAGATGTTTTTCAATAATCAAGTGTGAAATTGGACCATAGCACAGGTATAGACCAAATCAATATTCAGCAATAAAAATATATGAACGATCATACCACAAAACAGAAAAATAATGAATTCATAGTATTAAGGGAAAGAAAAGTAGCCTGGAAAACTGAAAAAATCTGTTCCTTCAAGTTTATGGCTTTCAGGATAAGGTAAAATAATAGACACAGAAAAAGTAAAAATGAAAAGTACTGGTTTTCAGACTTTTGGGTACAGTGTGGAGGAATAAATAGGCACAACACAGAAAAACTTTGCTGGAGTTAAATGTTTGCATGAGATTTGATTAATGAGTAAAGGACACTGTTCACTAAGGCAAAGCCATGAAGCATGAAGTGAATATAGATAAAAGCTGGTATTCAGCTAATAATAGGGTATCATTAATGCTTCCTTACTTGCTACAAATGAAGGGATCCAGCGTAATACCTGAAGCTAGAACACAGTGAGAGCAATGGGAAAATTGCATAGAAGAGTCCTCAGACATCTTCCTACATATTTAAATAGTTTATGACATAAAAATGAATATTCAAGAGAAATTTAGACAGATTAAACATATTTTCCCTATGGCTAAATATTAAAATGATTATTTTCATTTGAAAACTATTTCCATAAAACAGAATTGTGACTATATTTCAAATATAAAGTAAAAGATTAGGCTTTTTTATTACTCAGTTTGTCTTCTGGAATAACTAGTATACTTTCTTTTTGTATATATTATTTTCCTTATACAAAAGTCTGAAATATGTAGTTTTTGAAATTAAGCATAAATAAGTAGATACTGAGAGACATTTCCAGAAAATAATACATTACACCACTAGAGAAGTGTATATAAAATAAAACACTCTTTTTTTAGTTCAAGTATATAAACTATGACCTCAATGAACTATGGAAGCTCAAGAGTGTATGGGCTACTTCAGAGCTTCTAGGTGAAATGGACTCTGCCTCCAGTATATCAATATCACAAATTGCAAAGATGAGGTTTTCCTATTACTAGCTCAATTGAATACAATGATCAACAACGTATAATGAACATCTCAATTTAACCTGTTACTTCTAAATATTTTAGCAAAAATACTTAATGCATGAGTCATAATAATCTCCCAGCTAATTTCTCCTTTATAAGAAAATCTACCATAAAGAATATAGAGTAAAAATTCAAGTGTAAAATAAATTTGAATATAATTCCGCAAAGCCCAAAAAAGTAAATATTTTTTTCTTATTTACCCATGTTTAAATAACAAATATTAAGACATAGAAAGATAATTAACCACATAAGTACATTTCAGTGTTTTCATATATGTATATTAGATATTATATATTAGAAAGCATATTATTTGGTTACATAATATATTTTAGAGAATATAGAAAAATACATATATTAGAGAAAGTCATTTTCTTCAATCCAGAGTCACAATATAAACAGTTGTTTTATGATATCACATGATAATATTTTATTTAGTCTTTACATAAAGAAGTGAATCATAATAGAAATGTAAACATCTATGGCAACTATGGGTAATTGGGTTATTTAATAGCCACTAATTACTTTATACTATGCTGAATTATTTTGTTGATGCATCTTTCTATGATTCCAAATTCTGACTTGGAACTTGTATTGGCTAAAGATTTCTTTATTACAGTTACTAAAGCTACCATTCCCTAATTCATTTTCCAAAGCATAGAAAAAAGAATAGGCTCAAGCTTGTCTCAGATATCAAATTAAGTGGGAGGTCACTGATCTGTGATGGTCTCTACACTGACCTCCTTTGTTATGAACAATAGCCTTACCTATTGGTGAACAAGTTGAAATACAATTTAGGAATATGATTTTGCTTAAAGTGTCATATTTGATCCCATAACAATCTTCAGAATATAACATTGAGGAAAATAATCATGCCATGACCAAATAAGGAAAAATCAACACATTATTTCCAAATGAGGCAAACATACCATCATATCATGTTTAAATAAGCTAAATAAACCATCACGCCAAGTCTAAATAAGGCAAATATCCAGCTGTAGCCAATGAGATGCTTTTTCTTCTTTGTTTCCATATTAAGTATCTAAAATATCATTGCATTAGTTGCCATGGGGAGCTTTTTCAACTCGTTTTGGCTCTAAGTCCTGCCCAAGACAAAAACTCTTCTTTCTTCAAATGAACTGAGTTAAATTTAGTTGTGTAATGTTTTTCTTTCAACACATCAAAGTGGAATGTCTTCAGCAGACTCTCATCTAACCACAGATGTTGGAATAAACCCACATAGATTTAAAAAAAAAAAAACTGTTCCATGTTGAGATCACTAAGGCAATGCAAAGCCTCGTGAGCAAAACAAAGCCTCGTGAGCAAAGCAATTATTCAATGTGGCACTTTCAGAGCTTAGCACTTAGATTTTGATACTGCATTTTTGTTTCAGGAATCTCATTTAGTGACCGTTAAAAAGGCATTTCTATACATTTCATAGAAATTAATCAATTATTAAGACTTTGCCAATACAATTACAATGAACCTAACAAAACATTGCTTAATGAATTCCATTCACTTTAGACCAGATATATTCAGGGCACTCAGTGTATATAGTATCTAAACACATAGGATAATTTAATGTTTCATTGACAGAGAAATATGTATCTATTTAAACCACAAGAGAAGGGAGTGACCACTGGGTTTTTGAGCATTCTCCTAGTAGTATAGGGGTGAGAAATTAGGTCTTAATGCTTCTGTTTCTTTGTTTTTTCTCTTCTTTTTGCGGGGTGGGGGGTTCGTGGTATAAAGGCATTAGGGTATACCTGAGAGAAAACAAGTGTGATTGGTGTACATTGTATGAAATTCTCAATAATTGTTAAAAATATTAAGTTAGTAAAAGTTTACATGGAAAAAGAAAATGAAAGAAAAGCACAATAATTGATTATTAAATGCTTGAACAGAAAAATGTAGCAAAAATTATAATTTGACTGCAAGGGGTGCATCCACCCACGGAGACAGTGGGACTGATCTAATGGGAGCTCACCAAGGCCGGCTGGACTGGGTCTGAACAAGCATGTGATCAAACTGGACTCTCTGAATGTGGCCTACAATGAGGGTGGACTGAGAAGCCAATGATAATGACACTGGATTTTGATTCTACTGCAAGTACTGGCTTTTTGGGAGCCTAGTCTGTTTGGATGCATACCTTTCTAGACCTGGATGGAGCGGGGCCTTAGACTTCCC
Organism: Microtus agrestis; assembly: GCA_902806775.1. NCBI lineage: Eukaryota > Metazoa > Chordata > Mammalia > Rodentia > Cricetidae > Microtus > Microtus agrestis. The sequence goes on along the minus strand of CADCXT010005381.1, from coordinate 352,398 downwards.
ACAAGGCAGGGCACCCTGACTTCTCTTAGGACTGGACGGCAAGGGAGAGGGGGAGTGGGGGAAGTGGGAGTCGGAAGGGGGGAAGTGGGGGGGAGGGGGAGTGGGGAGAGTGGGGGGAGAAGGAGGATGGGAGGAGGCAGAAATGTTAAATAAATAAATTTAAATAAACTAAAATGGCCGGGCGGTGGTGGCGCAGCCTTTAATCCCAGCACTCGGGAGGCAGAGGCAGGCGGATCTCTGGGAGTTCGAGGCCAGTCTGGTCCACAAGAGCTAGTTCCGGGATGGGCACCAAAGCTACAGAGAAACCCTGTCTCGAAATACAAAACAAAAAAAATTAAAAAAAATAAAACAATAAAAATAAAATTAAGTAAAAAATAATAATAATAAATTTTGCCAAATAAAGCAACTTGTATTATATGTGCTGTGAATTGTACTGACTTCCCACATCTTCTGAATGGTGAAATCTAATAGCCAGTAATGACTCTATTGGAAACGAGGACCAATGAGAGGAAATAGGGTAGATGACATTTTAGAAGAAATAAAAAGACAAGCTGTCTCCCATATACAGAGACATAATGGAAATAGAGCTAGGCAGAGCTCAGAGACACAGACAGGTAAGAAATGGAAACAAAGAGAGACAATGAAAATAGTAAAATTCTGGCTTTTGCCTCACTCTTATGATATGAGACAAATGTCTTGGTGGCCTTTTCCCCCTCCATCCATGAGCATTTTACTTACTGTCATGACCAGACTTATCACTTAGGTTCAAGCCTGCCCATGACAATATTTATCTGATATGATCATATCAGCTTCCTTTTTAAAAAAAAAGTAATTCTACGTGAACAATCTAAAATTAGTACCCAGGAAACCTATGCTATACCACCATAAGTCCATTTCTACCTAAAGCTATAGGTATAATAATTCCCCTTTGTTTAATCTCGCCAACATAAAGCAGGTAAAAGGGACTAGGTCTATTCCACCAAAACACTTAAGACTCACTCTTGCCTTCCATAACAAGAACAGTTTTTAGTTTCTAGAGCATTCTCTCTGCTCTGCAGCATGTCTTTCTTTCCATTTGTTAGGTTGTGTGCTTGCTTCTTTGTAATAATGGTTTCACCAGTTGCTGCATTCTGTCTTAGATGTATCTACCAATGAATTATTTAATTTACTGACAGTATTAACACAACCCATACCTCTACATGGTAACAGAAAATAGGAAAGGTTTTGGCTGGACAGTAATAAAGCTTCTAACAGGAAGTGCACTCTATATCTTGATATTATCTTTCCTAGTCCTCAGTACTTCAATGAATTATTTATATTGTTTATATATAATCTACAGTGTCTGTGATATTTTCTTATAAACATACTTGTAAACTCTACAGTTAAAATACAAATTCACACTTTGAAATGCATAAATATTTTATTTATATTAAAATTTCTTTTCAAAGTTATTGTTTTTGCAATTAGAAAATTGGTTTCTCCTTCAGACAATAAATGAATGAAAAGTTTACTCAGGACATACCATCGCTTATTCTACTATTCATTTTTAAATGTTACTGTCTTAGTTACTGTTCTATTGCTGAGAAGAGACATGTTAGCAAATACTGCACTTATGAAAGAAATATTTAATTGGAAATTTTCTTGCAGTTTCAAAAGGTTAATCCATTATTATCATGGCGAGGGCATGGCAGAAACATGGTAGGGAAATGGTGCTACTCATAATGCTAGAACAGTAACTGAAAGCTATCTCTTCATCTACAGACAAAGAGGGAGAATCTAGTCTGGAACTCAAAGCCCGTGCTCAATGACATACTTGCACCAATAAGATCGCACCTGCTCCAAAAATGCCACAACTGATGCCTTAATATACTTCAACTCCTTGGTGACTAAGCATTCACATATATGAGACTATGTGGGCCATTATTTAAATCACCACATTCTACTCCCTAGGCATACAGTCATGTCAAAATATAAAACTTCATGCAGTACAACTTCAAAGTCTCCAAAGTCTATCACAGTCTTAGCACTGTTTAAAAGTCCAAAGCTCATAGTCTCTTCTGAGAATAGGCAATCTCTTAATTGTAACATGTAAAATCAGAATCAAAGGGCAAATCCCATACTTCCAACACACAAAGACACAGGATATGGGTTCGCTTTCTAAAATAGACACAAGGGAGCAGAGTGAGAAAATATTGTAACAAAGTAAAACCTCAAGCCAGCAGGGTAAACTCCAAATTCTGCATCTCCATGTCTGATAGAAAAGGGCTCTTGAGATCTAAAATTCATGCAGCTTTGTTAACTGTAACATCCTTCTCTCTTGAGCTGATTTCCCACCTTCTCCTCAATTTCCCTGGCAGGTATCGCCGGACTGTGGCATTTCCAACATTTTAGATTCTCAAATATAATCTAGGCTCACCAAAACTTCAATGTTTTCTCTGAGGCTCAGTTCAGGAAAACACCTGGTACACATTTAGTTTCTGCAGCTTTCCTTAGCCATGGAAGGAGATTCCACATCTTTCCCATATCCTTGACCCTTACATCATCACCTTTTGGCTGTAGCAGGCAAAATCTGCTGCTTGATATAGTAGAAATGCATCCCCAATGAATTACATTTGCATCAGCTTTCTCTTGTTTATAGCTTCCTTCACTGTCTGATTGTTCTTTAATTCCTGTTTACAAGTGAAAGCTTGGCTTGGTGGGGTCTTGCCCTGAACTTATCATTCCCTTATAGTCTATCTAATATCAGGTATGTTTATAATATTTGTATCTCTGTCCCCTTGAAAACAGGACTTAGCAACAATGAAACACTTTCTGATGCTCCTTTTCTTCTCTAATCACATATTTTGCATCTTTGTTTGTTCCCCTTGATCCAGTTCACTGTAGATCTATATAAGAGTGCCCAGCTGTAACCAAATGTTGCGACTAATAACAGGTTGTGTTAAACTCTCCTCTGCAAATGCCACTAAACTTTCCAATTACCTTTGGAAATTTTTAAAATGGGGGTGGGGTGCAGAAAAAAAAGCAATATTCTTTGCCTAAATGTTAAAAATGGTCTTTAGGCTACTTACCAATGTTTCACCCTCTGAAATCTCATAGCCTGTGCTGTCACAGTTCACGTTGCCCTCAGCATCGCTGTGCATCATCCTACGTGAAAAGCACAGTAAACATGGTTTAATTTTCTAATCTATAGTTCAAAAAATCTGCATGCACTACCAAGTAGTATGATAAGGAATGTCACAGCAGTATTCAATACCCAGGTTTCAAGTCCTGGTAACAATTTCTGATGTGTGTGTGTGCATGTGTTTGTATGTGCGTATTTGTGTGTATGTACACATACATGTATATACATATATACAGTTCTTTTGCTGTGAAGGGACACCATCACCAAGGCAACACATAATGAAATCAATTAACCGAGGACTTGCTTACAGTTTCAAAGGCTTAATTCTTTATCATTATGGTGGTGGCAGGGAAAGACCAAGTTGGCACTCATGGCACTGGAGAAGTAGTTAAGATCTACATCCTCAGGGGTGGAGACAGAGAGAGAGATGGGGGCAGGAGGAGAGAAAGAGACTGAACTGGCAACATGGGCTTTAGAAACCTCAGAAACCCATTCGCAATGACAAGCTTCCTCTAAAAGTGTCACACTTCTTCCAACAAGTCACATAGCCTATCCTTGTCATTTTTCCTCAGATCAACACATTTATAATGCTGTTGAGTTTGACAGCAGAAAACATATAAAAACACATTTTTATAAATGTACCTAAGGGTATGATATCATTTTAAATGTGAACTCATATCTACTTTTACTTTACTCCTTGTAATTGCTCGAAAGAAAAATACATTGTACCACAAAAACTCGTTTTACATAAACTATTCTTTGTTTAAGCTTTTAATTATTTGAAATCTTTTGAACTTTTCAGTTAAGAAAAGTCAGAAAAACAACATCTTCACTCTTTCACTTCATGCAGAGGTTGTGGCAAGCACTCCAGTTGTTACATTGTTTCTGGAAAGGTACCTGAAGAAACTGCATTTTCTAGGTTCTGTGTCTGTACACACCCATAGGTGAAGTTTTCACAACTGTGAGATGTTACCTACTTTCAAGTGAAAATTTGCCATGGCAAATACATAAACAAATAACAAATATATATTATGTTTTGAAGCTAAACTCCAGAGGGATTTTGTCTTTCATAAATTAATAATAGCCTTGCTTTTCTTTTACTCAGATAGTAAGTTGTATGAGGAATTTCACGTTTTTAGTTGAGGAAAATTTTAAACAGTTTTATGATGGCTATATTTCAGTTGTGGCCAGATAAATCTAGCAAAATTCTCCTGTTGGGACCAATTGGAGTCCTGGCCTTCAGCTGCTCTTCTCTGCTAGAGCCTTCTGATTGGAGTTACTAAAAGTTGTGCCTTGAGGATCAGAGGATGGGGTTTTCACCTGTTGGCCCACTTGACTACTGGGTATTTAAGACTCCATGGTGCTATGAAATAAAGGGCTTTTTACCAGTGATTAGACGTCTGTGTGTCTGTCTGTCTCTGCGTATTTCAACCTCCAGCCTCTAGCCCAAAGCTCGTGAACTATATTGTAGCACATAGAGCACAGGCTGCGGGAGGGGGAAAGGGGGGGTGAGTGTTCGGCATTCTCCATTGAATCATAATGAAAGAAATTCATTTTACGTCAAATTCCTTTTATCAAGAAGCCATATATGTAACCCTAGACTGGTCCCACATTACAAAAACTCTGCTCATATTGTCTCTGATAAATAAATATCTTTGGATATTTTAGTTTTCATCCAATGACCTAGATGTACACTAATTCTTCAAGGGTCTTGTAATCAATTCTTATTTTCAACAGAGCCAGCAAGGATCTTATAACAAGCTTTTTTTAGAATTCCCATGAATCAGCTTCCTGGAGAGGTGGATCAGTGGATAAAGGCATGCAATTATCTGACTGTGGAACAATACTTCATTCCCAGCATCTATGCCAGATGGGTCACAACTACTTCTAACTCCAGCTGTGGTAAAATATGATACCTCTGGCAAGCAATTGTAACCACTTACACACACACACACACACACACACACACACACACACACACACACTCTCTCTCTCTCGCACCTACATGCACAATCTAAGCTCATTTTTAAAAATAAAATAAATGTCTATTTAAGTATCCAAATATTCTACTGGCAATGTTGTTCTGCTTGTGTCTTTGTGTATTTTCTCTCAAAACTATCAAGAAAATAAATTAAGGCAATTTTGAAACTTTTATTTCCAACACTTCCTATCTAAATAAAAAAAAAACCCTGCGAGTCTGATTGTTTAACATCTTAAGGTGAGTTATTTATTCCAAAAAACTCCAAAGGAAGTATAGTCGTAAGTTATTATTCTTTCATCTAACTTTCTTTGTTTAAAAGAACATTCCAACCAGGAAAAGTACCTACTATTTTTAATTAAGATTGTATATGTACTCAACAAGGTATATATGTATGCAAAAATAATTAATGCAAAAAAGAGGCCATGAATTAGAATTTGAACAGGGAGATGTATATAGGAATTTATGGAGAGGGGAAAATGAACAGATTAATTAATAATTAAATTATAATCTAAAATAAACAAGGACAACAACCAAAGATTCTTTTTTAAAAATATTAACCATACTTTCACCATCTTGTAGCACTTTTTCATTTAATCAAACATCCCTAAAATCTGTTTGCAATTGTATTTCTCCTGTTCCTGCTCCTATATACTTTATGTTGAATTGCAATTTAGAGAAAAATTTTGATTGTCCTGATCATATTGTTTTTACATAGATAATTACTCAAAGCAGAACCGAAGTATAAAAAGAATCAGGTGTGTTTCTTTGTAGAAATAAACTTTCAGTTATGTTTAATGGACAATGCTTAAGAAACTCTTGAACCTCCTACTGGGAGGATTTACTTTCAGTCTTTTGAGAATATCATATTGTGGACTCTAATATTGATTATCAGCATAGAACTCACTTAATATTCATAACTGTTTTATTAACAAACTTGATCCCATGCTATATCTACACAAGAAAATTCTGTGACATTTTATCTTGTCAGTTTGTTTGAATTTGGGGACAGTATTACTGTAATTTGCAAATATCTAAACTCATTAAATTAAAATCAAACTTGTACACAATTTTACATGATATTTATGAATGCATAATACTATTTGGACTAAGAATATATATGTATATATATACATATATGTGCACTCTTATATTTGTGTATATATATTTGTATATACATGTAGGATGCATGTCTTCATTTATATATGTATTTATATTCAAAATTTTAATTTCGGTCATGATAGGAACACCTAGCAATTATTTTACATTTACATATAGGAAATATAATTCATCATAGCTAAAAAGGAAGTACTGTTCTCTTTGACCTTGGATGCTAACCTAGCTGATTGACTTGTGTTTTTGTGAAGATTGACAGGGCAAGAATATAAAGGCTTTATAATTAATAACTTTCTGCTGCTGCTGAGTATCAACAGCTTTATTTTAAATTATACTAGCACACTTCATCATTCAATCATAGACACAGAATGAATACTAACATGCTAAATCAAAGAGCTTTTTTCCACATGAGTAAATATATAATCTTGTTCTCGATACCTAAGTATATTTAAATAGTATGCTTTGGATCGAGGGTAAAATTAAAATTCCAATTCTATACATTTATTTTCCATTTTATTTATTTGTTTTCTCTTGACCTGATATTTCGGTGTCACTCTGAATGTAACATAGGCAAATTAAATAAATAGACTGCAGACAGATTTAGACAAAGAGAGATATAAAATCAAACTTAAACTCACATTTGGTAAAACTTTGCAAGTGTAATTCTAGTATCACTTCCCATTACAATATTGACACATTTGGGGATCCCTGTAATTATCTTTAATTTGTTCAAGTAACATACTAACAAATTTCTAAAAATATAAGAAAGTGACTTTTTTATTATTATTTTTATTGAGCTCTACATTTTTCTCTGCTCTCCTTCCTATCTGTCAACTCCCCTTCAACCCTCTCTCCAGGTCCCCATGCTCCCAATTTACTCAGAAGTTCTTGTCTTTTTCTATTTCCCATGTAGATTAGATCTATGTATGTCTCTTTTAGGGTCCTCTTTGTTGTCTAGGTTCTCTGGGATTGTGATATGTGGGATGGTTTTCTTTGTTTTATGTTTAAAAACCACTTATGAGTGAGTACATGTAATAATTGTCTTTCTGTATCTGGGTTACCTCATTCAAAATGATGTTTTCTAGCTCATCCATTTGACTGCATAATTCATATCATTATTTTTTCTGCTGTGTAGTACTCCATTGTGTAAATGTACCACATTTTCCTTATCCATTCTTCAATCAAAAGATATTTAGGTTCTTTCCAGTTTCTGGCTATGACAACCAATGCTGCTACAAACATAGATGAGCACATGTCTTAGTGGCACGATTGAGCATCCTTTAGATATATACCCACAAGTGGTATTACTGGGTCTTGAGGAATGTTGTTTCCTAATTTTCTGAGAAATCACCACACTGACATCCAAATGGGCTGTACCTGCTTGAAATCTCACCAGCAATACAGAAGTGTTTCCTTTTCCCCACAACCTCTCTTACATAAGTTGTTATTAGCATTTTTTATCTTTGCCATTCTTACAGGTGTAAGATGTAATCTCAGAAGATCACTTCCTACATATAACCCCAGGAGCACAAACACTGAGAGAAAGAGTTAATAAATGGGGCCTTTTGTAATTGAAAAGCTTCTGTAAAGAAAAGGACACGGTCAACAAGACAAAACGACAGCCTACAGAATGGAAAAAGATCTGCACTAACCCCACATCAGACGGAGGTTGATCTCCAAAATATACAAAGAACTCAAGAAATTGGTCATCAAAAGGAAAATAATCCACAGACCTAAGCAGAGAACTCTTGACAGAGGAATCTAAAATGGCTGAAAGACACTTAAGAAAATGTTCAATATCCTTAGTCATCAGAGAAACGTAAATCAAAAGAAAGTGAGCTTTATGCAAAGAGCATCCAAAGAGAAAGATACCAGTCTAAAATGTCATGGACATGCATGGAGCTGTAGATGAAACACACTGAATAAAGATGTGTTTTTACTTATTTTTCTGTTGCTGCAAAGAGAAACATTTAATAGGCAATTTATTGTTTAAAGCATTTACTTAGGGGTTTATTTACATTTTCAGATGATGAGCTTATTACCATTAGGCCAGGGCACATGGCAGCAGGCAAACAGGAATGCATGGTGCTGAGGCAGGAGCTAAGACTACATCCTGATCTGAAAGTAGGAGGCAGCGAAGAAGCTGGGAATAGAGTGGGCTTTTAAAATAATTTGAAATGGGATTTAACTGTCCAGCACTCATTTAAAAGCCTGGTGGGATTAGCGGTTCACATTCAATCTTGGCAGAGACAAGGGTTCTCTCTGCTTCCTACTTGCTATGCAGACTCACAAATTATTGATCTTAAGACTAATCCCAACATCCTACATCAGTAAATAAAATGGCTAATAACTGAGAGGAAAAAATCACAACCATATCTGGTCTACAATGTACACATACCTACTCAACCATGGACTAACACATATGTCAACATGCAAGCACCTAAGGGAGCCTACATATTCACACAAGAAAAAAAATTAAATGATTTATTTTATGTTAAATTTATTATATGTATATATATATATATTTGCTAATATTTAAACAGATGAATTTTGTTCATTTTTATTTAAATATTTTGTGTTAATGCGTATGTATATTTATTTTCGAATATGTGGGACACCACATATCTGAGAAAAACTTGCGGGAAATGATTCTCTTCTTCCACAGCGTGAAACCTAGGTATCAAATTTAGGTTATTGGGTTAAGAGTATTTACCTGGTGGTGAATATGATAACAAAATAATACAAAAATATTCTAAGGAACCACGTTTATAGATAGTTTAAATTTAAATGCATGTTTCTTTGGGGATGATTGAAGCACAAAGCTAATAAACATGAATACTGAAACATGAATTATTGCTGTATATGTAATAGGTGCATTGACTGAAATGTGGCACTAGTTAAAATTATTTTAAATCTTACATTTATCTCAATTATCTATCTAGAGTATCATAGGCAAAATGATTACTTATGAATGGATTAACAAAAAGAAGTACAAAAAACAGTTTAACAAATCTATAATTTCAATTCAACAAATATATATCAATTAGTAAAATTTAGAAATAATTGACATACTCATTAACCCAGAACCACAATATTGAAAAGGTGTTCTCCGTTAATAAACTAATATATGAGCCTAATGAATACATTCATAAAATAATGCAATGGGTCCTCCTGAAGAAAATTGGCATGGAGTTAATATTGTCTATGATCAAAATGCTTTCTACACATGTCTGAAGTTTGCAAAAAATAAGAAAGTCAAGAATGGAAATTAAATTAAAACACTTAAGAGACAAATTACAGTATATATGCCTTGTGTAGCTATAACTGTGAATTTTATGATCATATATATTTAGTATATATAAATATATATATATTAAATTTTAATCTAGGTGTATCTAATTTAAATGTGTATATCTATGAATATGTATTCTGTTTGTATTTATTTATACTTCATATTTTGATTTTTTTATGACTAAGGATGGATAAATTGTTCAGTGATTAAGACTGGAATTCCTACTGCAAAAGGCACAAGTATGTTTCTCAAAATACACACGGGGCTTCACCCAATGGCCTTTAACTCCCGTGTTTTTATATTTAACATTTCTGGTCTTCACAGGCCCCTCATACACACACACACACATACACACACAAGTGCACAAATAAAAATAAGTATAACCTCTTATAGATAATCATACTGAATAAAATGTATACAATGAATTAGTTGAGAAAGCAAAATTTTCAAATACTGAATTTTCTGAAGATTATCAAATACAAAATGTTCAAAACACTCAAGTATACTTCCAAACTAACGCAGCATAAGTGAGATAGATGAGCCTATTAGAGAGAACTCAGTCAAATTAATGGTAGTCAATCCTGAAAGATGAGATGGGATTAGGAATAGCTAAAATAATTTCACATTAGTTTCACCACAGTTCTAAATCTATTACTTAGTTTTAAAGGAGAAGGCAAACAAACGAAACGTTAATGATTAAAAATGTTCAAGAATTATTTTAATTGTTCCATTTTTTCAAATTAATTTCTTGGCTCTTTCCAACAAAAACGATTATGCAGTTCCAGTGCATTTGATTTCATTGTAACCCATGTTTTTGTTTGTTTGTTTAGTAATACCGTGTTATTTGATTTTATGAAAATAAATCTCTATCTCTCCAGGGTAATGAACAGAGGAAAAATATGTATCTCTATTTGGAAGGGTCTAGAAACAGGCAGTTAAGGCATCATTTTTGTATTATTTAGGATAAATTTTAATATTTCAAATAGAAGAGCAAAGAGTGTGATTTTGATACATAAAAGTTGTTTTTCTTTACTGGTACTTCTTGGGTCCTTTAACTGAAAGTACACATTCTGAATTAGACTACATATTCTGCATGAATTTCATTGCTGATCTTAGAGTTTTCTCAGAAGTTTAACAGTTCATGAGACTTAGGTCACCTCTTAGCCAGTCTGCAGGCCTAGGACAATCCACTTATGTTATTGAAATAAACCAGGCATATCTAAACTAAGATACATATTTATGCCTCTTTTGGTACATAAGTTTTTGCTACCCTGAGAAGGTCAAGATGTAAATTCCATTTAATATATATTTAAACATTTGCAACAATATTTCAATACAAATAACTCCAGAAAATAGTTTCTAACCTAGTTTCAGAATATACAAGCTATCATTCAGATGTTATTAGCAATCAATTAAACTTTCAATTGTCAAAGCAAATTCTTTGTGAGACTATCCACCATGTTCAATTTTTGTGTTAAATTAAAGGTTTCTGTTAATTGAAACCTCTTCATATAAAATTAATATTTGACTTCAGGAACAGTTTCAAAAACATCAATCAAGATTTTTTTATCTCTATTACCTATTTTACTTTTATCCAGACTAATAATTTTATGATTTCTATGTTCCTTATATAAAAGTCAATTTTAAGATTATTTATTGAAAGTTAGGCACGATTCAAAAGAAAAGCTCAGAATTTGATGCATTCAAATGCATGTCGACTTAACTATAAAAATCATATATGATTATTATATTATATTCACTTATGTAAGACTATTTGAGAAGCTATTTCACCCAAGGCAGTTCATGTAGCTCTTGTTTATCTTCTTTTAGTTTTAAACAGTGATAAAGCAACCAAACTGTTATTATTTTTGAGAAACTCAATCATGTGAGATATATTTTTTATGTCGTCTTTCACAGACTCTATCATTATCCGTTTATCATTGATTCCTTTGCGTTTTTTCCCAGCTCATAGCAACTACGATACACATTTGTATTCTGTCCATATCTTAATTCCAGTAAAGGTCAGCGTTCCCATAAAAGGAGTATAAATAGTGCATAAAAAGATGATCCAAGCCAGCACATCAAGAAAATAAAAGCATAAAAGTAAAGGTCACTTTCACAATTTTATTTTGAAGCACTGTGAAAAGTATATATAGTGTGAAATTCGTTCAAATTTCTCAGAAGGAGTTGGTAACTTGAAGCTCTTTTTCCTTCTATTGCTTCATTTAGGCCAATGTAGAAATTAAAAAAATATAGTGTGTATATTATTATTATATTATTGATATTGTATTGGGTCTGTTTATTATTTGACTAAATATCAAAATCATTAATTATCACAGTTATAATCAAGTTAAAATAATGACTTTTAATTGGAAAATGTTTGATGGCATTAATATTAAATAAATAAATATATTTAAAATATCTGTATTTAGTAAAATACTTGTTTAAATGAAACATTCTTGTAAATCTTAGCATTTTAACTTTTATTGAGTATTTTAGGAAACCAATCACTTGCACTGGGAAGAGAATACTTTGCTAGTTTTAATTATATTCATTTTCCTGTATCAAGATTCTCCATTTAGATTATTTTCATAGCATAGTTTAATTAAATTAAATGATTTCTTTATACATACATTATTTTCAGACACAAAGGATGTATACAATGATGCTTCCATTTATTTATTTTTGGGTTGGTTTTGTTATGGCATCATAATTTAGCATGAGTAGTATGATGTTCAGTTGGCAGTATTTTAGGAAAGTCACCCACTTGGGATTTTGGTTACCGAAATAGGCAAAATTATGAGCTTGATGTCAGTTTAATTATACACAGAATCCACCTCTTTATTTGAGAATCCTAAATTTGTAGAAACAACTAAACTCAGAGTGACATAATAATATTTATTATTAGTGAAACAAATCAAGATTGAATTTTTACAATAATTTTTTTTTTATTTTTTTACTCTTTTAACTATTTTGGCTTTTGGGGGCTACCTGCTGCCTTACTCCAAACAAATTACTATGGAGTCTTATTCTTTCTTATAAATGACTGGCCTTAGCTTGGGTTGTTTCTAGCCAGCTTTTTTTAAAATCATATTCCAGCTCCCTTTCCATCTTGGCTTTTTTCCTTTTCTTACTTTTGCATATCTTACTTGCATTCTTACTCTGTGGCTGTCCCTGTGGCTGTATGTCTGGCCCCTAGAGTCTTCATTCCCTTATTCCTTTGCTTCTTGATATCTCCTCCCAGATTTCTCTCCTATTTCTCCTCTCTGTCCGTCAGCCCCATCTGTCCTTTCTCCTGCCATGCTATTGGCTGTTTGGCTCCTTATTAGACAAGCAGGTGTTTGACAGGCAAAGAAACATAGCTTCACAGAGTTAAACAAATGCAACATAAAAGAATGCAACACATCTTTGCATCATTAAAGCAAATGTTCCATAGCATAAACAAATGTCAAACATCTTAAAATAATATTCCACAATTCAGTAGCCTTGAATTTCTATGAGTAGTTTTAAGTTTAAATTTTGACAATCATACGAACCCTCTTCTTTTCTGTACCTCAGACATTTCTTCTACATTATTATAGGAATCACAAATCCTGACATAAGAAATCTATCTAAATAATATACCTTGCTTGAAAGTTTTTCTGAAAAAATAGTAAAATGTAGATCATTCTGACCTGGAGGTTTAGGTAGAATAAATCACGATACCACCATCACGTTTTCTCTGAAAAACGCTTTTATAATGCGCCACAGCTGAGTGGAATTTCAGCACAAAGGGAAGTTGATTACTTATGTTATGTTGACTCTCTAAACAGATGTTTCCTTTGTGACTAATCACATTTTAATAACACAGGGAGAAATGCAAAGCATAATATTTCAATATAAGACTATTATTTACAAGAACATTCAACCCAAATTATCCCTGTACTTACAGATTTTACCTTGTAATTCATTCATTTTACAAATGTTTCCACAGTTACTAATCATCATTATCAGCTTACTTAGCTATCTATTTACATTCAAATAAGTCATTAATTCAACAGCTAATCATGATTAACATCAAGTCTTTTATGAGAGAGTCATAAATTATTAGACATATTAATGCAATTAGCGAGAACAAAATGGAAGGGACACAAATGTCCTAATAAAGAAAAAGATAAATTAACTTGAATTCTTTATCCCACTATATATTGCATTTTAGGTATCCATTCCAAAAAATGAGTGTTTTTAAGTAATGTCTCTAATATATTCTTTACTCTGGATATATTCTAAATTTTAAAATTAAATTTTTTTAGCCATCAAAGTGATGAAGCCCAAATCAAATATAAAAGGAAAGACCTTTATTCAGACTTAAAGAAATGAATTTCTGTAGAAATCTAATATATATTCTATTTTGAAATTATTATGCCAAAGAAACTAAGAAAGTTTGCTATAATCTCACTATTAGCATAATCTAGAATAATTAAATCTACACAAGCTGTAAAATAAATGTTACCAACAGTTACAAAGTGGGACTGTTAGTAAAATATTTTTCATTAATTACAATGATACAATTTAGGGTGCTAAACAATTTGCAAAAAGATGGTTTTGAAGTATGTACAAACTACTCAGATATATTCAAAACCACTTAGTAATTAATGACACTTAAGTGTCAACATTGGTTAAGTTTATATTGTGAATGCATTGTCACAATCAAAAAAAATAATTAAACAAATTTCCTTTCCTTATAAACATTGAGTGTGTTCTGTCCAGGACTCTATAGGTCATGTGGGTTAATGTCTTCCCAGGGATGAGATTTCACTATGGTAAGTATGGGCAGTTTGTCTTTTAGGAAGCTATTTTAGGATGTTGGAGTTTGTGGTAGAAACAGGGCTCTAAGTGTATTAAGTTGGTAAGCCTTCATGAGCACTTGAATTAGACCTGACCAATCAATGCCATATTTTTTGTTCTGAAACTGAGTTTCATAGGGACCCTTGAAAAAATTGAAGAATTTTGCAACATGTGTTAATAATACAAGAATGATAAGCCACATAACAAAAATAAAAGATGGAATAGTAGAGAACTGAAGCTAGTTTCTTTCAAAAACTTTATCCTGTAACATTTATCTGCTATATGATTTATGATTTTAAAATTGTAATAATAAACAGTATTTTTCTAAATATTGAAAGCCAAACATTATTTTCTGTGTTTGTCATTAAGTTTTTAGTAGTTGTACAACAGACAAGTCTGTGGTAGTTACACTTTTGTTCTTCAGTGAGAACAATATTTTGTCATTATTTTGTGGATTTCTGAATATAGTATCTTTATTTTATTATGTTTCATTTGCAGAGTTATTCTAAAACTTTTGAGTTTACAAAAATTTTATCAGTTTTTTTTCAAGAACATATGTTTTGTCATCTTTTTTTATACTAGACTGGCTGCAATGAAGAATTTAGAAGAGTTGTAATTTTTCCATACACCATTATTTTAATATATAATCTGTACAAGCTAATATTTACATTCCAAATGTATCGTTTTGATGAGTTCTTTGATTTGTATAACATGTCTTTATTTAATCCATTCAACCAAATGACCTCAGAACCTAATGTAAAGATCATATACATCTGAAACATACAGATAAATTTAAGTGATATCTTTAATTCTGTAAAGATCTTAACTGAGCTTTTAAAACGCAAATTAATAAGATCAGAAATGAAAAGGGGGACACAACCACAGACATAGAGGAAATTCAGAGAATCATTAGATCCTACTACAAAAGCCTGTATGCCACAAAACTGGAAAATGTAAAAGAAATGGACACTTTTTTAGATAAATACCATATACCAAAGCTAAATCAGGACCAGGTGAACAATCTAAATAGACCTGTGAGTCGCGAAGAATTAGAAGCTGTTATCAAAAACCTCCCTACCAAAAAAAGTCCAGGACCAGATGGTTTCAATGCGGAATTCTACCAGAACTTCCAAGAAGACCTAATACCTATACTCCTTAATGTATTTCACAATATAGAAACAGAAGAGTCATTGCCAAATTCCTTTTATGAAGCTACAGTCACTCTGATACCAAAACCACACAAAGACTCAACCAAGAAAGAGAATTACAGGCCAATCTCACTCATGAACATCGACGCAAAAATCCTCAACAAAATACTGGCAAACCGTATCCAAGAACACATTAGAAAAATTATCCATTATGAACATAACAGTCTTATGTATGAAACACGGTAGAAAATCCATGTGTGAGATGTCTGCTTGCAAACTAAATTAGGCTAACCAACATTTAAACAGTATGTGACAAATATGCACACTGCCTTTTCAATATAAACCCTGTTATTTAGTGAGAACACTTCATTATCAATCCACTTTAAATTAATTCTAAATAATTACCGAGGATGGTGCCATGGAGCAGTGGATACCCTGTGTACACTCACTATTTAGACATTTTTGTTTTAAGGTACTCTGATTAAAAGGCCATTTTTTCTCATGTTGTACTGTCTCCATTTATATGACCTATAAACTTCTTTTATATATATTCTTTTCTGTTCTTTATAAATATATATTTAAATATTTTAAAGGTTTGCTCTATTTCACCTTAACCTTGGAGTGCTCCTGCTTTCTTTCTCTCTCTCTTTCTCGCCTTCCCTTCTTACCTCCCTCATACTTTTACTTATACATACTCTCTCTCAAACATTAATATCCTCATTTATCTCTCCTTTTAAATTTCTCCAGATATCCTTATTCATACATACAAGGTATATTTAAATATAAGAATAATAAATATCAAAAATTTAATAGCTGTGATAGAGAATATTTATTTTTCTTTTAATTTTAATAGCATTCCTACACCAGGGTTTGATACATTCAACCACCCCTGTTCCTATGTTATTTGTCATGTACTTATGATGACTTTGTTTCGCAAGACATATTTAGCTCACTACACAATAATTGGTTCAATCACCAATATTGCAATATATCTTACGTGAACATATTCTGTCCAGTGACTATTGGAAGACCATCAGAATGAGAACCATTATCAATATGACTAAGCAACTTGAGCATGTTCTAAAAGGGCTTCATGAAACTTTGCTATTGCTCTATGAAGTCTGTTTTTTTTCTTGTTTTATTCTTCTTTTTTCATTCAATATGTTCTGACAGCTCTTCTCCTTCCCTAAATTCCTCCCATTTCCCCACCTCCCATCTTCCCACAGATCCACTACTCCCCCTTTTTTTCTGTGAGAAAAAATATAAAAAATGGAATGATTCCATCCTAATTCAAAAAATTTAGAATTCTAGGTTAACTGTATTCAGAATTGCATTCTTATTACCATATACTGACTTCTCCTTTCTGACCTTATTCCAATTGTAATGTGTTTTTAGCCTTTATCAGAGCAAAAACACCATCAGTGTTGAGACTATGTTGTTCATTCTTTCCATCCAGAGTACCACTTGCACATTTGTTATACTGCTATTAACTACAAGTGATTCAAGGTTTACTACTAATAGTATTATAGTGAAACTCAATCTTATCATTACTTTTTTTACATATGATAGCCAGTCGCTCTAGCCATCAAACCTTTGACTATTTTCAAGTTCTTCATTCAATGTTCTATTTTCTTATTCATAGAATGCTTTAGCTTCTAAATAGTGCATGTCTCAATGATGGGTTGTATATATTATTTATCCTGCCCTCCTTAAAATATAAATGGGATCAAGAGAGGGATTTTGGTAGTCATCATTTTTTAATGGTATTTGTTAATGCATAGATACTAGGAAATGGTCTGATAAAAGTTAATCTTGTTGGAACCAGTGTCTTTAATAGAAAAACAAAAATGCAATGAGAAATGTGTGATTAATATTTAAATCAATATCTAGTCTATGGTTTAGTGCTTATAATGAGGCAAAATATTCAAATAGAAAATTTTCAATTCTTTACTCATTCTCCTGCAATTTATCACCCTCCATTAATGGAAATTTTGAGAAAAAACAATTGAAAATATAACTAAAATTTATTAAGCTTTGGGCATAGCCTAAAATTTAGAAAAACATAGAATGAGTTTTGTATACTTAGGTTTAAGAATTAGTAATGTAATATCTAAGGACATTCAGAAAATTATGAGGTCAACAGTCAAAGAATAAATAATACATAATGACTATTGGTATAAAAAGGCCATGGGTATGAACATAAATGGAAAGTAGCATTAGTACAGATTGTAATGGTTAATCATGATTGTCAACTTGGCAGTTCTGTACCTCCAATGGGATGATTAAGGCTCAGAGATATTCATGATCATTTTCAGAACATTGGTGACAATATGTACTATAAAGTCCCTGATATCAAGTTTTGAGATAAAATTAAAGAACACAGTAAGGAAACTGTAGCAACTACCACCACATTGCAGTTAAAACACCATGGTTTACATACATGTGCATGCATGTAAAATGACTTTTATTTCACACAGAACATTAAAATGTTGTGCTCAACTATTCGACATAAAAACCTTTAAATGAAAGACAGTATAAAGAATATCTTATTCTTTCTTTTAACTTCAATAATAAGATTATAGAAAACAGAAATTATGTAATGGTGGAGCTGGTAGTAAAAGCTAAACATGATTTACAGATTAGGAAAATTTCTAAAGTGACAATAAAAAGTTAATTCAGGTACATTTCCCAAGAAGGAAGCTGTAAAGGTTAGTATGACAAAAAAGCTTCCAAGCATTAATTTAAATGAAAGGATAGACATACAAAAAAAAACAGAAAAAGATTCAAGGCTGTATTTAAATATTTGTGCATATATATACACACATAAAAACATCCATAGGTATAAGCACTTTTAACAATATAAGTTTTAGTTTTTTAAAGGCT
Source organism: Microtus agrestis (assembly GCA_902806775.1). NCBI lineage: Eukaryota > Metazoa > Chordata > Mammalia > Rodentia > Cricetidae > Microtus > Microtus agrestis. The sequence continues at coordinate 334,033 of CADCXT010005381.1, read as the reverse complement.
TTGGGGAAGGGATATGGGAGAGCCCAAGTGATTGCACCTGGGAAACATTGAGCAAAAGAGAGAGGGGGAGAGAGAGAGGGGGGAGAGAGAGAGAGAGAGAGAGAGAGAGAGAGAGAGAGAGAGAGAGAGAGAGAGAGAGAGAGAGAGAGAATTCTATTTGAAGTAAAAACATATTTAAAAAAAGAAAAGGAGAAAACACCATAAAGTTATTCAGTGGATTTTCAGAAGTGCTCATGACACCACGATCTCATAACTTGGAAAACTTGAGGACACAATTATTTTAATCAGTGTGCAAATGTTATTTGTGGCAAATCAGTACTTTATTATCATTGCCTTCTTTAAACTAAGCTGCTACCTGCCTACAACTATACATCTTGTGGTTTGCCTGCTCTGTCGGTGTGTTCGATAAACCCAGATTAAAACCACTCACCACTGCTGATGGCATTTGCCATAAATCTTGTCAGTATACATGAATTGCTTAGTTTGCAACAATGCAGAAAAAATATTTCATTTCCCTAATGACAAAGGTTTCTCTAGAGACCAAAGAAGAGATTTGAAAAAGTATGAATTACTTTAGAAAAATCCATTTAAACAATTATATGCAAAACCTTGTAATGGGAGTCATTATTGGGATTCTTAGAAGGCCAAAGCAATCCCTAGCAGAGGGGAGTTATTAAATCAAGAAATATTATTATGGATTCTAAAGACATGATGTTATTTGAGTATTGGATTGACTAAAAGTAAGCAGAGACTTGTTTTCACAGAAATTAATTTTTAATTTTTTTTCTAGTTGAAAAAAAATTAGTAAACCAGAAAACCACATGGCCAGATGAAATCTGTGAATTTTCTCCATAACCCTCGGCCAGAATCTACTGCTATCTTTATTAATAACCAACAACAATTTTCAAACATCATAAGTTTATTATTATGTTTGTCATATATTCTCGTAGTTTTAAGAAATCAAGTTAGTTGCTGTCTGAGGAATTTGCCCCTTCCAAAAATTGTTTAGCTGTTTGTTTGTTTTCTTTATTATAGTCTTTGTTTTATTTTCAAAAACTTCATCCATAATTGTTGATAATTGTAAAAGAATTTGTGATTTTACTCATTCAAACACAGACCAATTATTTGGTTACAACTTTATAATAATGTTAGAAAACACATGATTTCTTTTTTAAAGACAAACATTTTATTACTCACAAAATAATTGGCCAATATATCAAGATTTCCACTGACTCAGAAGATTTTCTATCCCTCATAGTGATATGAAGGAGGTAAGATGTCTCCTGTATAGACACACTGTAGGGTACCACATAATCTTAGCTGGTAAGATACTATGACAAGAGAGATGCTCAGCATTTATGGCAGAAGAACCACGTCTCCTTATTATTTTATTTTGTTATACACAGAAGAAGCAATATCATATGACAGTTCAGAAGAGAAGGTTCTTGGAGCATGAGATAATTCAACACCACTGTAGAAAAGATAGATGAAGTCTTTAAACATGGGTTTGTCTTAAACTTTAGTGAAAATTTCTTCTTCACCCAGAATCTGAAAATTAAGTTCAATACACAACACAAAATTGGTTTCTTCTACATGTCTATTTACTATCTCTGCCTGTTGCTATAAGCAGTAATTTCTCTACCTATTAATTTTATTGTGTTTTAAATATAGTTTCTTTTGATTGTTGATTTTGTTCTTTAGTAACTATTTTCAAGCTGTGCTTTTAAAATGCCTGTCTAGTTTTACTATATTTCTGATTTTAAATTTGACATTTTATTTCATTCTATAAATGTCTTGAACCCTTTTTTGTGACTTAAGATGAGATATTTTACTATTCATAGTTTTTTTTTCAGTTGGTGCAGATATTTATCCAAGAGACAACATCTTTTCTGTACATAAAGGGCCAACACATTATAATGTATTCTCCACTATCTTTTAGAAACACTATCACTAAGATTCTTGGAACTTTTTTCTGTATTACTTAACCTGTAGTTATTTTTAAGAAATTATCCTAACTAAATTTCCTCAAATAAAATGCACATAAATTTATTCCTTGCATTTTTTTTATCTCTGGTAGTTTGTATTTTATTATTTGCCAAGTTTACACTCAGGGACTCCAAACTCCGTCCCATCATGTGAGGAACTGCTGGGCTCCACCTAGCTTCATTTTGCACTCTGGGACTTTATGCAATCAGGAGCTGTAAGTATCTTTGGTGCTCCATCATTCAGGGAAGCCTATGTTTCTTCACTGGATGCGCAATATTTTGAGTGCTCTTGTTTACTACATTTTCTCAAACTTGGAGTTGCTTGTCAGGAGATTAAGGCTGCTGTCTGTTACTTAATTTTAACAGAATATGATATTAAAACTTAATTTTAGCAATGTAAACAAAAATGCATAATAATGATACCAAGTAACATTTTTTTAAAATTTATGCATATGACTGTTTGCCTATGCGTATGCATGTACATCATCTTTGTGCCCACCACCTACACAGATTTAAAAAGGGGGGGCATTAAATCACGTGGACTTTGATTTTTAGATGTTTTGAACTACTGTTTGTGGATTGGAAACCAAACTCAGGTCCTCTGAAAGATCAGCAGATATTCGTTAGCACTTAGGCATCTGTTAAGCCCCCATCGTGTAATATTTTTATGATATCTGAGATTAACATTTTTAATTACAGAATAAACAGGTTATAATGTCATATATAAATAAAAGTTTTATAAATTATATCATTGTGTATTTTAATTTTTCTATGGCTTACTATCATTTTGACTTATCCTGTGTTATAAGGGAATATTTTTTTCATTAACAACACAATCTAAATAAACAACAAATAAAATATCTTATTGAAGTATATTTTTATGCTTTTTAAAAATAATTTGAAGAATAAATAAATATTTTATGTAATTATATAAGAAATTCAAGGGACAAGGATAATAAAGTCCTTAATAATACTGAATGTGAAACTCCATGATAAATATATGTATTATATATAATCAGTATGAATTTTCTTTTTTTTTTTGGATTTTTGAGACAGGTTTTCTCCATATCTTTTGGTTCCTCTCCTGGAACTAGCTCTTGTAGACCAGGCTGGCCTCGAACTCACAGAGATCCGTCTGCCTCTGCCTCCCAAGTGCTAGGATTAAAGGCGTGAGCCACCACCTCCCGGCAGTATGAATTTTCTTAATTCTCTACATTTCACTTTCTATCAACATTAATATAGTTTTTACTAATATGTTAAACCAGATATTACTAATATCCACTTGGACTGATTGATTATGGTTATACATAAATATATCAGTCTATATTGTGGCAGTAACTTTGAATATATTCAAACTCATTTTAAAATATGTTGAACATGTAAGACAGTAAAGAAATTTAAAACTATGTACTGTCCAAAACTGTAATTTTCTCATAATAAGTAGAAAGGATTTGGTTTACTGCAGCAACTATGCAGCCCCCAAGCTGGCCAGTTCTGCCCCTCACTGGGGAGACAAAGAATGTGGTTTCTGTAAGATTTTTGTTCCTCAGTATAATGAGAGCTTTAGCGCAGGGATTCATTGATTTATCTTCCTGAATGCTGTCAAAAGTTCATAAACTATGAAGCTTATATAACTGTAGAGTACGACAGGAGAAAGAAGGACTTTCTTACTGATTTTGATGTAGAATTGGTTAAAAAAATAAATTTCATGAGAAAATTGTGTTTTTTCTACAATGTGTAGTTATCAAAATCACTTTCTCAAAATGAGTTCAGCTACTCAGGACTTAAAACAGAAGAAAAGAAAAAAACAGATGCAATTTTTAAAGCCCAATGAATTTCTTAAAGTCTGTACATTTTAAAGTGAATTAAAATATCATGTATCATAATGTAGGAGAATTAAACGTTATTTGATTTAATTCAATAAAGTTTGATTTAGTTAAATATATTTAAGTAAAAAAAGTCTTCAAAACTACAAGAGTATAACGTTAATTCCTTCACAACTCAAAAGATCTGTAACTTTAAGTGCCAGGAAAAATAGTTAAGAGAATGTTAATTGACAAGTCTTGGGAAATGAGAAAACTAGTTTCCCTGGGGAAGAAAATCACAATTTTGTGAAAATAAATTGTCCCCCTTTTTTTCAATATGGAGAATTTAAAAAGAAAAATAAAATATGTAACTGAAAATGAGCTTACATCTCTCTAAATAAAAAGTGGAAGACACATTCAAGATCCAGAATTCTGCCAGCAAGTACATTCTATTAGCTAATTGGAGTCAAAGAAACTGCTTTGGGGATTCTCCAACTGATGGCTTCCTTTCTCTTGTAAGACGTAGCACTCGTGTTTTTCTATCTTGAGAAGACAACACTATTACATGGAAAAGTATCAAATTGTTTTCTGTTATGTAATCCCAAACTGCCGCACACCGCACCCCCGAGTCTGTGCTCTGTGCGCTGGCACCCAGTTTGCGAGCTTTGGGCAAGGGGGCTGGAGGTTAAAATACACAAACACACACAGAGAGACAGCGACACGGGACATCCTTGAATTGCACAAGAATGCTCCCTTTATTGTGTTCAGGGGCAGATTATATAGAGATAGTCACACCCCAGCAAAACCACCAGAAACCACTCTCCTGCCATCAGGAACTCCTTAAGGTCTTGTGCTCAGAGCAGCTGTAGGCACTCAGATCATGTGATTACAAGAAATTCAGGATCTGGGGTCTCACTGCTCCCAACACCAAGCAACCTTAAACATTAAAATAGTGTGTATACTTAAAGTAGTTATTTCAGTCAAGAAAAACTAGATATATTATTTTTCAAGAATTTTCAAGAATTATTCTTTGAGAATTGATGTTTTCACTAAGGACCGCAGGTCCTCTCTCTGTACCTGCTACCATTTATCTATTTATAGGTATAAATAGATTTACTTTTTAAAACATTTTATGGTGTGTGTGTGTGTGTTCACAAATTCCTTCCACACTTGTGGGGTTGCTTGAGAAGAATAGAAGAGGAGGCTGGATTACCTGGACCAGAGTTTTAAGAAGTTGTAAGAAGTTGGTAGAAGGATGATGGGAACTGAATTAAGGTCCTTCGGAAGAACATCACGTGCCCCTGATTACTGAGCTGTCTCTCTAACTCCAAAACTGACATTTTTAAAGAGGGAGAACAAAGAATCTCCACCTTTAGTGTAAATTACTGTAGTGTATCTTAAAATGTTGTCTGTTTTCATCATTCAAATCATTAAACATTTAAAAATAAATTTCTACAGCACTTCTGAAACACGATAGTATTTTATATAAACTTGAATATTGTATTACTGCTTATCATGTTTATGTCAAAATTTCTAACTAAATGGAAACAAAAAAATGATGCCATAGCTCACATGTCTATGTCATAAAATTGTGGTAGTGTGTTTATAGAATGGAAAGTCTGAGAAAATAGGGATTCCCAATCCGTTAGAGAGACCATTACCTAACAGACACAATGTTCTTTGTGGCACCCCTTATGTGGCTGGCCCGCTTATAACCAAGGCTGTTAGAAACTCAAGCAAGTGGATGATTAAAAACTACATAATTTCTATGAGAAGTGCTTGGTTACAGAAGTTGCTATCAATGACCTGGGAGAACTGGGTTCCATGGTTTAAATCAGTATCAGGAACAACACACATGGTTTTCACACAAAGAAAGGTATGGTAACAGACTTTAACCTACTGTCAAGTAACAGAGGCCTTGTTATCACCTTGCCATCATTGCCGGGAGGCCAGGCTCCAGACAGATTCTCTGACCTGGGACTGGTGCGTGCCAAGAAGGGTTAGTGAACACCTGTTATTGTTCAAACAAGTGGGCCAGGATAGCTTGAGGCATAAACTGTATAAACTTTATTTATACAGTTCAAATCATTTGCATGACCAGTTTTACAACCAGATTTATTCTCTAACTTTCTGAAAATAGCTACAATAATTGCCAGTCTCGTTCCTATTTCTTTCCCCCTCTGACTTCCAGTTCCTCCAAGGGTAGCTGTTACAGTTTTGACCTATATCTCTATCGTTAGAGCTTAAGCAGTTTTGCAAGCTACATAGGAGCATTTCTAATTAGGCACAGCTACAGGTATAGCAATATGCTCAGTTGGCAGCACATGCTCTTACAGTGCCACTCGGTATGAGACAGTTTTGTCTCAGTCGCTAATATTTACATCTGGTAGAGTCTGGGTTCTCATGATCAATTTACCAGACAGAGCTGGATCAATCTAAGTTTGTACTGCTCTATCCCCTCTGGGGGTGTACTAGGCTTCTCCAGTTATGCTATTGGTAACATATCCAAGGCCTATTTTGGTCACAATTTGTAAATGTTCACAAACAGAGACACACACACATTCTCACAGTGTTTTATATTTTCATTAAAAACAAATATGTTTTGTATGTGTATATATTCTGTTTAATCAGTCTTTAATGAAAATGCATTTAACACTTTATTTAAAAGTACTACAAATATGGATTTAAATGACAAGATGGGTTAGTATTTTATGGTGCCACTACATATTTTTAAGTGAGGTGAGTCAAGAAGCATTAAACATGCCAATAGTAAACAGATCACAGGGCACCCTGTCTTAGGCCATGTGGAGAGCGCCCTCATACCTGTACCATGCCATGTTGAGCCGGTTTCTACAACCTCTGTATGGTGTGCTATTCAGGCGAGGATCCACACTAACTCCCGTCATTGGGCCCCTGCGTCTATCATTAGTGAAAAGACTGTGAGGAGCTCCTCAAACAAAAGATATAATGATATAATTTTGGCACCAATAACTCCATCTCCAGACAATCCTGCTAGATGCCTTTTATTTGAGGAGCTCCAAGGACGGGCGACTTATGGCAGGATAATCCCCCTACCTAAGACAGGGCCCTGGGAACCCTAGGACGGGTAAGGGGGAAAGTAAAAAGGCCTGGTCCCCACTCGACCTAAGAATCATCAGGCACCCCTCTGTTCCCAGGAGAGGTAAATTGCTTCACCACTCGAGAGGAGGGTCTCTCCTTATCTCAGTCCCTTCTTCTTTAGATCTGACACCATGGTTGACTCTGACTGGTGCTCTCCACGTAATAACTACCTGCCTTTATATAAGAGAAAGGGGGATCTGTTAGGAGCTGTTTCCCCCTAAAAATCATTACAGGATCCATCACCCTGGGGAGTCTGCAGGGAACCCCACACCCATAATTGTGCTAAGAATAGTTCTATTGCCCCACACCCAATTAAAGCTGTTAATGGAAAAAAAATAAATAAATAAAAATAAAAAAAACATGCCAATAAAATAATGGTCTGCATTTTAGATCTTACTTATTGATTAAAGATAAAAGTAGTAAAATAAAAAAATTGTGTTGGTATGCATGTATTAAAAGTTGTAAGGTTAGCCCTATCTATCTTGCATGTATTACTAGAGGTTAGCATATATATATATATATATATATATATATATATATATATATATATATATATATATATATATATATATATATATAATTGATTTATTACAAATATCAAAGCATGGCAATTTAGCTCTTTAAATATATTTACACATTACCTATCATATTACAATGGAATCATCTTAAGGCATTTCAGATTTGTATTTTACCACTATATATATGAAACATAATTCTCTTTAATGATTTATGGGTTAGCACCATTGCACTGTCATCATATCTAAATGACCGCATCTTTTGTATTAATCATCTGTGGCTAATTGTCATGGCTTTAACATGGCTCTCATAGTTTGTACGTTGAATACCCAATTTTTAAACTTTCGTAAGGTGAGAAGTTTAATTTGACCATTATCTCATGAGGGTAATGACCTAATGAATGAGTAATAATGATATTTTTGGAAAGACTGAATCATCAAGAGAATGTAATAAAGGATAGTATGGCTATTCTTCTTGTTGTATTGAAGGTGTTTTGTGATTTGTCTTCTTTTGACCCTGTGGGAATAAATTAATAGTGTCCTTATTGTATGTAGGACACTTAACCTTGTACTAAATAAAAACCAAATATTTGTTTTTTTTTATTGTTGTTATATAAACCATAGCAGCAAAAACAGAGGAAGATACTATTAATTTTTCTCACTGTTATTTTACCATTAAAAAATGCCGGAGGGAAACAATGCTTGATTTAACAGTTTAGGGAATGAAGGTGCAGGCTTGAGTGTCTTCATTGATTCATCTCTTAGTAAAATTCTACCATTACATGATATCATGGAGGAAATCACCAGAAAGAAGGAAATAACAACTGTAAACAGAAAGTCACTGAGAGAAAAGATGTCAGGTTCCTGGTTATGTAAGCAATACTTCCAATGATTTCTCCTCTTTAGTAGCAGACTCCTCAAAGACCAAACTCTCAACACAGTATCCAAACTGTCGAACACTAGAATACCTGCCTCTATAAAACTTTATATTTGCTTGCCCAATTTCTAGCCATCTACAACACCAACATTTTTTATGTTTAGTTTTACTTTTTAACAACTTAAAGTAATATACTATTAGTCATCTTCTGTGAACATTTGAATTTAAGAACCTAAATTTCCTCCTCAATAACTTTGAGGAATAGCTGTAGGACATATCCAATAAGATCAAAACCACATTCAATGAAAAGTAATGGTTGTATGTTCAAAATAAAATAAATAAGGAGATTATTTTATAATTTGAATAATAAATGCAATTTTAATTCAGGTGTCTATTTTAAAAAAATAAGTTTGAGATGTTGAAATGATTAGAGACAATTTAGATAATTATTTATTTTTCACATATATTTTATTTTGTACATTTACTTTTCAATTATGTAACAAGGAAATTTAATTATACTCTAGAACTCATGAGACAAGTTATATAAGAATTCTTAAAATGAGCACAACTTCAAGTGCATCTAATGAAGTAAAAATACAGTGGGCACATATTCATTTGCTTCTAAGAAGGTCAAAAACAATTGCTATTAAGTGAATTCTCACTTGTCAACTTGACAGAGGATCAGAACATATCTTTACACTAAAAATTTTCATAATTGTTGATGTACTAATTAAAGCATAAACAGATATTGCTCAAATTGTTTTAAAAATATAAACCCTAGTTGTCTATTTGAAGACAATTTAGTGAGATACAAAAACTAAAAATTATATAGAAATACTATTTATGAATGACAAATAAGTGAATTTTATGAAACTATTAGAATATCTTTGATTGAAACTTACTGAAAAAAATAGTATATATCCTTTCAAATGTTAATATAATTAAATACTTAGTTGTTAAACAAAAATTTCCATGAAGATTAATTTTTAAGAAAAATGTGGTAGTCCTTCTTTCTTTTCCTTCTTATTTTAATCTTGGAGAAAATTTTAGGTTTCATAAATCTTAGCAGAACCAATAGACAAAGTTTATTGACATTAGAGAAATATAAATACCAAATCTTATATTTTGATCTGATGTTATCTTAAATACATTATTAACATATTTAATTAATATATTTGAATAGGCATGCAGGTTTACTCTACTAGATCCATGATTTCTTACCAATATCTATATTTCAGTTCATAAACTAAATTGGAAATGGAAGCAGGAATCAATCAGTTAACCTGAACAATCTATTACTGTGATAACTGATTCAAATTTGCCACAAATACCACAAGTATCTTAAAGAAATTAAAATGTGTTTTTATATCCTAAAATATCAGAGATTAGGATCATAGATCACATCATATTTTGGTTTATCTTGGGGCATTTCACTAAGTACATGTAGAGATGGTTTTCATCTCACTGTATCTTTTCAAGGTCTTCTCAAGTCTATTTCCAAGTTTCTTAATAAGCAATATTCCCTTTTGTCAATTCCAAGTTATTTAGTTTATTTATAATAATTAAACAATATCATCATGTATAAATTAGCACTTTTCAAAATATAATTATTTCTCTCTTTTTATATAGAGATAGAAAAACAATTCTTGAAGTTATGTTTCATGACTCAACACCAATGCACTTATATATTGTTAAAAAGATATTTTTGCTGTTTGAATCAATTTGCTGTATGAAAACATTGAAAAATATCCATTGTAATGATAAAGACATCTATGTTAACTCATTTGTCTCTTTTTTGTAAGCATACATAGATTATTAAAGTATGTTATTGTGTGCATATATTCTCTTTTTATATGTCGATGTCTGACTGTGCATATGTATTTATGTATCTCTATCTTCATTTTGTCAGGAAACAAATAATTAATTTGTATATTTGATAAGCATAAAATACCAGTGTTTAACTGTTCTATTACATTCTCAAAGGTTTTGTGAACAGGAATAAGTTTAAAAGTTTAAATCGTATATTCTTTTCTAAGTACTTAAAATTGTAATACACAATTTCAGAATAGAAAGAAGTACAGAGTGAACCTAGGATAAGACTTAACACATAATAAAAAGTACTTGGTACATGCTTGTTATATAAAAAAATATTAACCCAAGCATCCCTGTGATACTGTAGCTATGTTCCCAGAAACTTACCCTATCTAATTAGTGGAAAAAAAGTCTGTTCTTTCCAGCCTTGTGGGATGAATGCCCTTTGGTGAGGAGGGAAAACGGGTGCACAACAGGAAACAGTTAAGCACAATTCTTACAGGAAGAAAAGAAAAAAGAAAAACATCACATCAGGACTCTAATTTATCTTGTACTCCCAAATCCCCTCCAGCCCTAAAAGGGCAAGCTCTCCAAGATACTCTAAGTTGAGAGGTAAATATTAAAACTTCTGTGAGGTGACATAGATAGAAGAAGCTCAAAAAATGTCTCATAACATTCCAGACACCTTTGCTTCTCAGATACAGGGTGATATTAGACAACATACCCATGTGCATACTCTCTGCCCTGTTGGGTGACATTAAACAATCTTCCTGAGCAGCAATAAAGGTGAGTTATGTTTTAACAGGAAAGTGAGACAAAAAATATCCTATAATCTTTGTACTAATTTTACTGTTTTCTCATCTTGATTGAAACTTTACCGGTAATCTTAACTATTTATGTAAAAGCAAAAGATAGGATATCACTAATATTGAAGAGATAATGACAATGCTCTTATCTCTAAAGAATAGAGAACACCATGATGACATGATGGGACAGTGCATCTGTCGAATCTGGCTAGGATGTTGGTGGCAGAATGCTATGATATTATGATAAATTGGCGAAGAAGCCTGAACACATTTTTCTTTCTTTCTTTCTTTCTTTCTTTCTTTCTTTCTTTCTTTCTTTCTTTCTTTCTTTCTTTCTTTCTTTCTTTCTTTCTTTCTTTCTTTCAGATTTCTGACTCTTCCCCGCCACCGCCTCCCATTTCCCTCCCCCTCCCCCAATCAAGTCCCCCTCCCTCATTAGCCCAAAGAGCAATCAGGTTTCCCTGCCCTGTGGGAAGTCCAAGGACCACCCACCTCCATCCAGGTCTAGAAAGGTAAGCATCCAAACTGCCTAGGCTCCCACAAAGCCAATAGGTGCAGTAGGATCAAAAACCCATTGCCATTGTTCTTGAGGTCTCAGTAGTCCTCCTTGTCCGCTATGTTCAGCGAGTCTGGTTTTATCCCAGGCTTTTTCAAATCCAGGCCAGCTGGCCTTGGTGAGTTCCCGATAGAACATCCCCATTGTCTCAGTGTGTGGGTGCACCCCTTGCGGTCCTGAGTTCCTTGCTCATGCTCTCTCTCCTTCTGCTCTTGATATGGACCTTATGATTTCAGTCTGGTGCTCCAATGTGGGTCTCTGTCTCTGTCTCCTTTCATCGCCTGATGAAGGTTAATATTCAGGAGGATGCCTATATGTTTTTCGTGGGTTCTCCTTATTTAGCTTCTCTAGGATCACTAATTATAGGCTCAATTTCCTTTATTTATGGCTAGAAACCAAATATGAGTGAGTACATCCCATGTTCCTCTTTTTGGGTCTGGCTTACCTCACTCAGGATAGTGTTTTCTATTTCCATCCATTTGCCTGCAAACTTCAAGAAGTCCTTGTTTTTTTCTCCTGGTGGGACTGCAAACTTGTGCAACCACTTTGGAAAGCAGTGTGGCAGTTTCTCAGGAAATTCGGGATCAATTTACCCCTGGACCCAGCAATAGCACTCTTGGGAATATACCCAAGAGAGAGGCCTTATCATACAACAAAAGTATATGCTCTACTATGTTCATAGCAGCATTGTTTGTAATAGCCAGAACCTGGAAACAACCTAGATACCTGTCAATGGAAGAATGGATGAAGAAAGTATGGAATATATACATATTAGAGTACTACTCAGCAGTAAAAAACAAGGACTTCTTGAATATTGCATACAAATGGATGGAAATAGAAAACACATTTCTTTTAGTATCAGTTCGTTTTATCAGATGTATTATAAAGAGATCTAGCAAGTTAAGACAAAACCATGAATAGACAGGATTTGTAGAATAATATATGAAGTTGGTTGTGCAAGATGACACCGTCTGATACTTTTGTGTCAAGCTTTTCCAAATATGGTCACACATAGGAATTGATTCTAAACTATAGTCCAGATGATGCTTCCTTATATAATTCCAACGCTCAGGAATATGAAGATTAGGCTTGTCACAATTTTCAGCTCAGCCTTGGAAATTGTGATAAACTCTCAAGAAAACCCAATAAACTTAAAAAAAACAAAGTGGTATCCTCACTGTTTGTCTATATGTTTACAGACTGTACGCTGCACTTGAAAGTTAGGCACCTATTGTATGTAGTTGGCTTACAATTCTGGAACAGAGCATGCTTGTGTTGGGCCATATTTCATCAACTTCTATGCATTTATGTTTCCCATGCCTTGATAAGGTGTAGAAGCTGTAATTTAACCACATCTTATAGTTACTATATATTACTGAGAGACTGAAGAATTGTGAGAAATACTTATGTTTTCCATTGCTGTATAATTTAAGCAGCTTTTCTAGATGGCTAAAGAACATTTTTAACGATGAATTTACTGGTATCTCTGCTCCAGAATGTTACCATTTCCAACACATCTGGGCTCCCAGGGCTGCAGACATGGCTGTCAATATTTAGGCAAAAAACCTATTCACCCGATGTACAAACGCCTTACATAATATATGCACATTAGTAGCATGGCCACATAATCTATACACATATGTGGTAGGCTACATAAGCCCCTATACACATGTGCTGAACTACCTGTTTAAGTGGACGTGTCTGCTTCTCTACCTCTTCTCATCATGTTTCTTCCAGACAGGTCTGTGCACTCCCTCTTTCCCTTTTCCCCTTTCTTTAATAAAACTCATAAAGTGAGTTTTCTTGGATACCTTGAGTTTGTCCTCTAGCACAGCAAGCAACACAGAAAGTGAATGGAATGGTAATATTTACCAGTAGTTGGTGTATATAGCCTTATAGCCTCTTCCTGTCTTGTACAATTTTTTAAATTTCATGAATAAGCATCCCATTATGGTACATGCCTTCTATTCCAACACTTGTGAGGGAGAGACAGATAGACTTTTGTGAGTTTGAGGATAGCTTGTTCTTTATAGTGAGTGTCAGCCTACCCAAGGTCCCAATGTTGCAAAGAAGACTTTGGGTGATTGTCCAGGTAGCCCAAATATCTCCGTCACTCTGTCATGTCTTGCACCGTTTGGAAGTTGCTTGTTTGCACTTCCTGCATACTCAGGTACTATTATATCCCTTCTCAGGTCTTTGATTGGATTGAAGACTAGTTAGCCATTGCTACTTTCCTCTCATAACTTATCTAAGACATTTAGTATAAGATTAGACTCCTTATGATAGGACAGCTATAATCCCTGTTATTTGCTAATTAATTTATACTAGACATTCTGGACATTTATCATGCATTTCTTGTTTTATGTTGTTTATGTTGGTTGTATTTCTATTTTGGTGTATGATTTTACCTCTTTTCTCTGGACCTTTCCATTGAATTTTTTTCTTATTGTATAAAGTTTTGTATCAGGTTGTAGTAATATGAGCGGGCTGCTTCCCGCCACCCGACTAGCTTTACCTGAAATAATTAGATGAAAACTGTATTCTTTTAAACACTGCCTGGCTCATTAGTTCCAGCCTCTTATTGGCTAGCTCTTACATATTGATCTAACCCATTTCTAATATTCTGTGTAGCACCACGAGCTGGCTTACCCGGAAAGATCTTAACTTGTGTCTGTCTGGAGTGGGAGAATCATGGCGATTGCCTGACTTGGCTTCTTTCTCCCAGCATTTTGTTCTGTCTAGTCAGCCTACCTAATTTTCTGTCCTATCAGGCCAAGCAGCTTTCTTTATTAGTTAACCAATGAAAGCAACAGATAAGATACAAGACCCACCTCCATCATCAGGTTTAGAACTCTTTTATTTAGACAAAAGGGAGAGGTGTTGTGGGAATTCATTCAGTCAAAGCCTTTTCAGTATCAGCCCATTAGGGCATGGTCTGAGGTACAATAAGAACAAACAGGAAGCATGCTTGCTCTCTCTCTTGGATGGTGTTTAGTGTTCAGCCAGCAGCTTCCAGTGCTAACAGGGAACCATTTATCTCTATCCTTATTAATAATTTTTCCCCAAATAAATAAATACTTGCTTTGTTTTAGTCTGGGCTGTTGTGGACCTCCCTATTTATACCTACACTAGACCACTTAAAATTTAGCACAGGATTCACAAACCTAGTCATCTACAAAATCTTTACATCTAAAGCACACAGGTGGCTTTTACTTTACATCATATTTGAGATTTTAACCTTTAGGCCGATTACAACTCTTTGAGAACATGGTTCTTTCTCTCTCTTCTTAGCTAATGTACATTTTTAAAGAAAGTGCTTTCTTTATATATATATATATATTTTGTAGTTTGTACAAGTTAACCTTCTTTCCAGGGTTGTCATCCTCAAATTCTTCAAAAACTAACCTTTTGACACCAAATATCTATTTCACAGTACAGCTGAAGTAGACATGTGTGAAGATGCCCTGTGGAAACTACAATTTCCAACAGATCTTCTTTCTATTATGGGATACTTTCTAGTTCATGTATGTTTAGCACTTAGGGGATGGCAGTTACTGTGCAAATATTATAAATGAAGAAAATTAACTCAAAGAAAATAAATATTTGAAATGTGGAAAGGATATTAAAGAGCCTTTTCTGCTCCTTCAATGAAGAGAGGAGAAAAATGCTGATTAAGTATACAGAAAAAGACAATATTTTTTTCTAATACACATTTTAATTTTCAACGTGTTTTACTGATGACTTGTGTTATTTGAATTTAAAGCATTGTGAGTTGAAAGTATACTGTGCATTAAAATGTAGAGCAACGTTGCTGATAGTAATTGAGAGTCACATCTGCATTGAATGAGGTGCTTCTGGAATCGATATTTATTTTGCTGTAACAGTGTGGAATTTTGATTGAAAATTACCCATTCCAGTGTTCAGGTTTTATAGATAAATGCGTGTGTGCATAGAAAATAAGCAAAGATTTTGCTGAAACAAATTTTAAGGAAATGAAAATATGAATGAACTGAATGACTGGTGTAACCTTTCTGTTTTGTTTGATTTCTGTGCAATGAAACGCATTATTAACAAGCTTGCTCCGATGTTCATTCTTGATAACATCTGTGAGGCAAAACTATGAAAAGTAAATGAAAATGAGCTTCTTTTGGCTTCTATTCATGTGTGTGGGTTCTATTTTATTATTAGAATGGAAAAAAAAAGGCAAGACAAAAAGGTATTATAGTGCTGAGTGGCAGGATTTGTCACAATAGCTCTCTCGAGTGTGTAATGCAGCCTTCAGGTGACTAAGTGCATTAGGATGTATTTATATTGACAACAGAGTCATTCTTTGTAGTTCTCAGAAGAAGGGCTCTGCCATGACCCACATAACAAATTACTGTTGTCTGACCTCATTGAAACAAGAATCCAGTAAAGAACTTCCAGCAGAGTGGAGGGAGCCTGTGCTTTTTCACCACATCTGTGCTCCTGGAGGGCTGCGATTGTATGGCCCCTTGTTTCCCCATGCCACTAAAACACTGGCTAAAATGTCTTATCACCTTGATCCCATTGCTCCCTTACTAGGAAAGAGAAAAGAACATGTTGTGTTACCACAGTGAGAACAGAGCTATTTTCTGAAGAGTTCAGATTACTGAACGAAAGATTCTTGCACTCACACTGAAATGCCAGCACCCAGTGTCTTGGGGACTGTGTTCTGCACTACTTAGGAGGGAGGTGGTGGCTTTGTTTTAGCTGTCCTTTGTTTTTATTAAGGAGATGATTTTCTGTGGTTCTTCCTCACATACATTACCAGCCTTTAAATCATCTCACTTCCATTTAAAGAATATGTTGTTTTAAAACATTCTAAATATGTTTTCATTGAAAGGAAGACAGAGTATTTATCATACATTGCTGTTTGTTGCTATTCATGTCTGTCTTATTATAGCAGTGTTTTTTCTTATGATGCATTTATCTTCTGTAAATCGGTTTCCTAATAATATTTTAGAGACTTGTTAAAAGGGTTTTTTCATATGGTTGATATGTGCTGGAGAAAGCCATTGGGGATGATTTCAAATGTTTTCAGTGATAGAACAATTTATTTAGGAAGGTTTATTTCAAATATAACATTTTTTTCTTGTCTCTACTAAGCAAATTTCATTTGGAAAAATTGTAAAATTGTTTTTTCTAGAGTGAAATGTAAGAACTTTTCATCCTTAGAATTATTTCCTGTCACTACAGCTGAGCAGGAGGTTCTATTCACTTAGAATAACGAAAATAAGCTGTGGTAATTTTTCTAATAGCCAATAAAGAACCGAATCTTACACCCCAGCAGACAGCTTAAAAGCTAAGCCCTTTAATTGTTGTTCTTAATATTCCATTTAATATTTTACTGCAGAATGCAGTCACAGGGAAAGCGCTGGTTCATAATTTTAATTTTGAAGTACTTTTGTGGATTTCTTTCTTAGAAAACTGGTTGCAAGGACAGTTCTCTCAGTCATTTTGTACAGAGTGCTTCAAATTAAATGACAATGTTGGGAGAAATCCTGCCAATTAGTAGTCATGTCATTCTTTCAGAGCTATGATTCGGCTAAGGGAAGCTTTAGCTCACCATTATAGCAGCTTTAGAAAAGGTCTGAGAGTGTGGTCAAAGTGCTATACCCTCCCTAGATTAAATTATTTCATTAACCATTTATATAACAAGAAAACACATAGAATTTGTATATCTTTATTGACGAAAAATAATTAAATAAATATTGAAACCTGTATGCCTGGTTGCATGTCTGATAAAATGCTTAACACTGGTTAATCTTAAGTAACTCCTCAGCCATCAATTCTCTGTGATAAAAGCTTTTCAAAATCGTTTGTGTTTCAGGCTCCTAAAAGTCATTGTATGCATAGTGTGCCTTATGTAGCATCCCAGAGCATCTCACCCTAGAGTATCATACTGTCCATTGATTAAATTATTTCCGTTATCACTTGACTCTTCTTGCCATCTGGCAAGCGAAACCAGGAGCATTAGTCTCATTAAGCTTAATCAATAAAAAAGCAGGAGTCAAATATTGGCGGAAAACCTGGAAGATCAGAGAACCAGGAGCAGCCTCCGTTTGCTTCCTCCCCGTCTTCTTCTTCAGTCCCAAATGCTTGAGATCCTATTTCCACTCCACCTTATCATTTCCTGTCTCCACCTCCTGAGTTCTGGCATTAATAGAATGTGCCAACACTGCCCAGCTTCGATGGGTAACTAGTGGCTAGTCCTGCCTTCTGACCTCCAGGCAAGTTTTATTTGTTAGAATAAAAGCAAACTATCACTCAGCAAATCTCTTCTCAACTCCATGGAATCATTTATTTTGCATCAAATGAGTGGCATCAGGTGGTCCTTTTCTTTCTGTTTCTGAACTCCTTCTTTCAGCAAAGAGACCTCTGTTCAATCTAGGTTGCCAAAAATGACAAAATATCATTTTTAATGGCTTAAGAGTATCAATGTAAAGTAGCTGAATATCCAGACTTGTATTGACAAATACGCAGGTGTTTTAATTTTTTTTTAATTTTCAGTTGTGTGGATATTCCATTTTACCAGTACTATTAATTGTACTTTAACAGTTGTATTGGTTGTGAGCTAATTGCATATGCACATGATTAAATTTTTGGTTGATGTTCTATTCCCTGAATGAATGTTCCATTTTGAATGGCACTACAACTTTATAATAGTATATTTTAAATTCAAGTAGATTAAGGTTTGTTGCTTTGATCTTTTTTCTATTAAACTCCTTCTATTAGTTCCCTGTAGATTCATTGCCTGACATGAGAAAGTCATAATATACTGTGTCTCTTAGTTTGTTTTCAATATCGTGTTATCAATTTTCTTATCGATGCATTTCAACTGGTTATTAAACATATTGCTGATGGTATTTAGATATTTCCTCCCAAATAAAATATATCCTTGGGAGAGGTGGGAGGTCATGGGAAGTAAGTGAAGCTTAGAGAGCTCTGAAATAAAATGAAACTTATGATGCTAAGATAGTTTAAGATCTACAAGTTGTCTCCCGAAGCT
This sequence comes from Microtus agrestis, assembly GCA_902806775.1. Classification (NCBI taxonomy): domain Eukaryota; kingdom Metazoa; phylum Chordata; class Mammalia; order Rodentia; family Cricetidae; genus Microtus; species Microtus agrestis. Next base: position 315,527 of record CADCXT010005381.1, on the reverse strand, counting down.
TTGTGAGGAGTAATGACTATGAGGGAAGGCTGACTCTACACCCAGCTAAGTAGCCTGTGGTTTCAGCAGTGAGCATTGGGGATGGAGACTTCGGAGGTCTTCCTGAATGCTGAGTTGATCTTTTTTGGTATCACAGCTACTTTTGAGTCATTCAGGCTCCTGTGACTAATGGGGTAATGGGGGGGTACTCTTTACCACAAGTCATACAAGAAAAGCCTGTAAGCAACACTAATTAATCTGCTGGTTTTCTAAGTTAATTTGAGTGGAAGAGTCTTTTTGTTCTTTTGACAGTTGACAGTGATGGTGCTGTTGCCCTGTCTAGTACAAACTCAGATCTGATCATGTATTGTGAAAAAAAAAATCACACAGCATTGATGTGGGATTTTGTTTTCTTGTGTGTTTTGCTTTGTTTTTGTAAATGTGTTTTATTAAAGAATATATTTGTATAAATACTTTGAGAATTTTATACATCTTATTTGGAACATATTTATTTTCTGTTCCTGCCTCTCACTCCTTCAAGTTTTATTCTTCCTCTCTCCTCCCGTTTCTACAATTTCTTGTTGTCTCTTACCTCCTTTTATTTAAAATACATTATTTTCTAATACAGTATATTTTGACTACAACTTCCCTGCCCTCTACTGCTCCCAGTTTCTCACCACCTCCTCTCATGTGTAGATCTACTCATTACAAATGAACATGCTGCTAGGAGATATTAAAATATAACAAAATAAAATATAATAGCTTAAAACAAAACCATCACATCAATATTGGACAAGAGAAACCAACCAAAATAAAAGAGCACCTTAGAAGGCTCAAGAATCAGACCCATTTGTTCACATATTTGAGGCCCTGTACATTCTGTCACTTTGAATCCATATGAGTTTTGCTCACGCTTATTTAGAGGACCTTCTCCACTTTCACAGTGTTTTCTGGGCTCCAAGGAAAGGAATTTGATGTTTTCATTACAGGTAGAACTGTTTGTTTCAAGTATTCTCTCTGTGTATTGTCTTGCTGTGGGTCTCAGTATTTGTTCCCATCTTGTGCAGGAGGAAGCTTTAGGATTAAGACTGAATAAAAAACTGATCTATGAGTAGAGCAGAATGTCACCAGGAGTCATCTTATTATTACTATTTTGTTTGTTTGTTTGTTTACAACAATAGTGTTTGGTTTTATCCAAGGTCTCTGGGCTTTCTAGTCTCCTGTTCTTAGTTAAGGTTCCATCTTGTGGAATGGATCGTAATTCAAATCAGACATTCGTTGGTTACTCCCACAAAGTTTGTGCCACCATTGCTCTGCAATATTTCACAGGCAGTGCAGATTTACAGTAGAAAAGTTTGTGGCCAAGTTGGTGCTTCCGTTTCTCTTTTGGTTGTATGCAGAGTACCCTCCCATACTAAGACACTAGTACATAGGGAGGAAGGTTCTATATAGCAACCCATTCAGTCTCCCCATATTCAATGAGTCCTGTGGGTGTTGTCTTTAGGAATGAGGCCTTGCTCTATTTGTGGAGAGAAACCTCTTGTCCTGGTAACAACTTGGTTGCTTGGGAATTTATATGGGAGTGCTTTGGCCAAACCCTCATTTGGATTGTGCCCAGTGATAGTAGTGGAATCTGTGTTTGGTGACAAGAGATCGCCAGTTGGGACTTTGTCTCACTCTTTATTTGGTTAATCCATTAGGGTAGCCTTCATATATTTCAAGATGTTTCCACTGCAATAAATTTCCATACTACTCCTCAAAAGCACAGACCACCCTTCAAATGCCCTCAAAATCGCACCATCTTTTTATTAAATGCAGCTTTTTCACTCCTGGGTATATATTTGGATAATAACAGAATATCAGAGAGCTCTTCACATCTCCAGGTTTAAAGATGAGTAATTCACTAATGTAAGAAAATGAAACCATCTCATTTATCCATAAACAAATGAATGAATAATGAAAATCTGGTTCTTATATAAACTTTGATATTATTCAACTCTAAAGAAAAATAAAATCAGTAAATTTACAGTAAATTTAAATCCATTAAATGAATGGATTTAGAACATATACTGTTACACGTGGTCACAAAATTTCAGAGATAAATACTTGCAATGTTTCAATGTGAATCCTAGCATTTAGTACATATTCAGAGTTAAATAATTGTATATGTTGGTACAGTGTACAATGCTCAGATTAGAACAAGAGACAGTATATCTTAGATGATGTGGGAGGATTAAGTACAGGTAAGGTAACATGTGTTATGAAAGAAGATACAAAGCTAATTAGATATCTCTTTTCAATTCTGTTATGATTGTTTTTGTTTGTGGTTGAAAAGTGAATAAAAACCTAAGTGATAAAGCAAAATATAATATATCTTCCCAATGGCAGTTGGAATTATGTATAAGTTTGTTTAACTTTGTAGATGTTGAGTCCAGGCAATCATACCTAAGGATGTTTTTGATTTTCACATTCTTTACAACAAAATTTTAATATTTTATCTGTGTAAGTTTTAGTGACTTTTACCTATATAAGTTGCAAAGCTTTGTCTTGGTTATTGATTTCTAGCTTTGTTGAAATGTAAGCAAAGAATATGATGGGTATGAAACCAAGTTTTAATATGAGATTTTTTTTTGTGACTAGCCTAATTCTGAATGCTGAAGAGTCCCCAAGTTCTGGTGAGAATATGTAGTCAATAGCAGTTAGCTGGAAATCAATGATTATATTTTTGCTGAGTCAATTTGGTCTGGGATGCAGTTTATCTCTCTTGCATCTTTGCTGTTTTATGTCTTAGCAAACATGTTTCTGCTGAAAATACAGAGTTGCCACTCACACTTATTATTGTGTTAGTGCCTGTTATGATTTGTAGGCCCCTTAATTCTGCTATTTCATAGTAGCCATGATAGATTGTACCAATACTTCTGACATTGCTATTCATAATTGCATTTATTCTTTCTGAATTTGGACTTTACCAGTTAGATAGTAATCTTCATGTCTTTTCCTGCTTTAGATAGAATCTTTTTTAATCTGATGTCAACTTTTGTAATTTAGTTCAAAATTTACCTTAAAGTATTGTTAGCAGAATGCTTTATAAATGAAAAAATGTTTGGTTTTTTTTTTTTAAATCTCATAGAGTAACTAATATTTCTTATAGTCCAATACATTGACAACTTGCGTTCATAGTAATTATGTATAGACAAGATATTCTCAGGGTCATTAGGCTACTTGTTTGCTAGTTCAGTTGTGATTGCTTTGCTTTATCTCCATTTTCTATCAGCTTCATTGATGTTTAATTGTTCCAATGTTATATCTTGATTTTTACTTATTTTTATCTACTGTAAGTATTTAAATTTTTGTAATCTCCAAACTTATAGAAAAAAACTTATTTGAATTGGAATAAGTTACTTTAAAATGTTAATAATTTTCTTAAGTGTAAATCTACTTGTATATAAATAAAATAAAAAGCATAAGAATTCTCCAGTTTCATTCAATTTTATCAACATTGAGCATATTTACATTCTATTTTACTTCTTTCATTACTACCAGTCAGTAAATATATTAGCATTGTTGCTATTTTCTATTTTTTCAGTGTTTAGGCACTAGAATAAAGATATAGATATTTCATAAAATATGTTGCATGCTATAGTATTCTGAAATTTTTGTAAAATTATTTCTCACAGTATGTTCTGCATTATCCTATCTGTTTTTTATTATGTGTCCCTTAAGGTATATTGTTTTTTTATTTTAACACTTTCTTTTTGTGTCTTACACACTATTCATGGTTGAGATTTAGTTTTCATTCTGTGCTTTCTCACAAAGTAATTAACTTAGCTCAGTAAAATTGTGTTGGTGAAGACTTTCTCGTTTTTAGGTAGTGAACTAACCTCCTTATTCTTCTCCTGCTGGGAAATCAGCTGTCAGGGGAATTGGCACATCTCTGTTATTATTAATTTTCACACAGGTTTGATACCTCTCATTTGGCTCAGTGAGAACTTGATTAGGTCTTGGAAGAGACTTGGTTGAGTCAATTTGTCTGGTAACCTTTGGACTTCTGGAATCTGAACATTTCTTTTCTCCAATGTTTGAGAAAAATTCTGCTGTTATTTATTTGAATCATTCTTCTACCATTTGAGCATTCTGAAATCCTTCCTGAACTCCATTAAACCAAATAATTTTTGATTTTACTAGTGCCTTAAAAATCCCCATAAGCTTTCTACTTTTAGCTATTTATTTCTTTCCTTCTTCTCTGTGAATTTTCTTCCTTCTATTCCTCCTTCTTCCTTCTTTTTCTTTTTTTCTTTCTTTATTTTGTTCCTTTCTGATCTTTTTGTTGTTATTAAATGATTCTGTGTTTGGTAATCTTTCTACCAAATATAAACTCACAATACTTTAAATCAACAACATATTTTACATTTTGATAGGTAATTATCAAAACAAAGTTAAAAAAGCCAATGGAAGACATTTCTAATAGCACAATGGTCTCTCTCTCTCATTCTCTCTCGCTCTCTCTCTCTCTGTCTTTGTCTCTCTCTCTCCTTTTATTCTTTCCTTCATTATCTCCCAACTGCAGTTCTCCATGTTTTCCTCCCAGTCCCTCCCTTTACCTCCCCTCCCCTCTTCCCAAAATCAACTCCTTCTCAGTTTCCCCTAAAAGAAAAAAAAATAAAAAAAAACAAACAAACAAACAAATAAAAGCAGGCCTCCCAGTGATATCCAGAAAACATTTTTTTACCAAGAAACAATAAACTAGGCAGAAGGCCTTATGTAAAGGCAATGCATGTCAACACAGTAGGAGGAAAAGAATTTCAATTAAAGGCAAACTTGTGAGACACCCCCCCACACACACACACACACACTCCATCTGTTGAGAGTCTTATGAGAACAACAAGGTACACAATCATAAGGTATATGCAGAGGACACATATCAGAACTATACAGGGACTCTCTTTTCCAGTTTAGTTTCTGTGAGCCCCTAGGATTCCTACATAGCTGATTTTGTGGGCCTTGTTCCAATAATGACTTTGACTTCTCTGGCTGCTACAATGTGTCCTGACTTCTGTAGATTTCTCTGGTCCTGTGTAGTGTTTGGCCATGGGTCTCTGCATCTGATCACATCAGTTGTTGGGTGATGCCACCCTGCTGGCAACTAGACTCGGCATCTGTCTATGAGTTCTAGAGAATACTATTATGAATCATTTTATTGAGTCTCCTTCACCTCCTGCAAGTGGTGACTGATTTTATCAGTCTTTGGGAGATCCTCTCTCTGTTTCCTGTCCATTTAGACAATGTCTTGCTTGGGCTCCCGCTTGAGATGTGAGTCAGACCATAGAAGTCAGTCATCCATTGGCCACTCCCACAAGTTCTGTGCACATTGCTCCAGTAAGTATTGTAGGCAGGACAGATTTTAGGTCAAAGTATTTATGTCTTGTTTAGTGTCTCAGTTCCACTGCTCATAGCCTTGCATTTTTGTTGAAGATGGCATTTTGGGTCTATATTCTCTTCCAAATGCCTCCAAAATGCATGTATTTCCCCAGTACTCTCTCCCTTGTCTCTCTTACTCACCCTCAACAGATACCTCGTGACCCCATCCACTCCAAAGCCCAGAATATCCACAAAATCTACAATCTTTATTCTTCCAAAGAGGATCCAGGTGTTTCCCCTTGAGCCATTCCTATTACTTAGCTTCTCTGGGTCTGTAGATTGCAGCATGATTGCCTTTTATTTAATAGCTAGTGTCCATTTACAAGCAAGTATATACCACGATTGTCTTTCTTCATCTTGGTATCCTCACTCAGAATGATCAATTTTAAATCCATCTATTTGAAAGAAAATTTCATAATATCATTTTTAACGGTTGAATAATAATACATTGTGTAAATTTACCTCATTTTCTTTATCCATTCTTCAGCTGATAGACATCTAGGTTGTTTCTAGGTTCTGCCTATTATGAATAAAGAGGCAATGAACATAGTTGATCAAATGTCCTTGTGGTAGGATGGAGAATCCCTTGGGTAGATGAGCCCAATCTTCTGAGGAATCACCATATTGATTTACAAAGTGACTGAGGCATTTCCCCCAAGCAATGAAGGCATATTCCCTTAAATAAACATCTTCACCACTATGAGCTTTTAGCTACCTTTTTGATCTTACCCATTCTGAAATGTTTAAAATGGAATCTCAAAATGGTTTTGATTTGCATTTCCTTGAATGCTAAGGATGCTAAACCTTCCTTCCTTCCTTCCTTCCTTCCTTCCTTCCTTCCTTCCTTCTTCCTTTCTTTCTTTCTTTCTTTGCCACTTGAGATTACTCTGTTGAGAATTCTTTCTTTAGACCTAGTCCTCACTTTTTAGTTGGATTATTTGTTTTGGTGAGGTTTATTTTCATGAGCTCTTTATGTATTTTGAATTTATCTCTCTCTCTCTCTCTCTCTCTCTCTCTCTCTCTCTCTCTCTCTCTCTCTCTCTCTCTCTCTCTCTCTCAGATGTGTGGTAAGTGAACAGCTTTTCCCATTCTTCCGGTTGCTGCTGCGTCCTATGAAAGTGTCCTTTGCCTTACAAGAAACTTCAAAGTTTCATGAGGTCGACTTATTTATTTTTATTCTTAGTGCCTCTGCTATTAGTATTCTGTTCAGGAAAATATCTTCTGCACAAATGAATTAAAGGTTATTTTCCTCTTTCTCTAATCATAGGTTGAGTGTATCTGGGTTTATGTTTATGTCTTTGATCTACTTAGACTTGAGTTTTGTAGATAGTAATAGATATTAGCATGCATTCTTTCAAAGACTGATATCCAGTTAGAAAAGCATCATTTAATGAAGATGCTGTTTATTTTCCATTGTACATTTCTGACTTCTTTGTATTTATTTATATGTTATAAATTTGGATTCCATAGATGTGTGTATTTATATCTGGGTCTTTGGTTCTGTTCCATTGAACAACCAGTTTTAATGAAAATAGCATGTGATTTTTATTACTATAGCTCTGTAGTATATCAAGAAATAGGGATGGTGATACCTCCAGATGTTTTACTATTATACAGGATTGTTTTAGTTAGTCTGGATTTTTTGTTTTTTGTTTTTTCCATATGAAATTGAATCCTGTCACTTCAAGGTCTGTAAAGAAGTGGGAACTGCTGAATCTGTAGTTTGATTTTGACAGGATCATCATTTTTTCTACGTTAATCCCATTCATCCATGAGCATTGAATATCTTTTAATATATTGATATTTTCTTCAATTTCTTTTTTAAAGAGTTTAAGTTTTTGTTGTACAATCTTTTATTTGATTGGGTAGAGTTATTTTGTGCTATTTGTGCATGGTGTTGTTTCCCTGATTTCTTTCTGCCGTTCCTAGACCGAATGGCTTTTACTTTTTGAATTAATCAAGTATATAGTCACCTCAGTAAAGTTCTTTATCAACTGTAAGAGTTCCCTGGTAGTGTTTTTTTGGTCAGTTATGTATAGCATTTTATCATTTCTGAATAATGATACTTTGACTTCTTCCTTTTGAATTTGAATGCCCTTGATGTCCTTTTATATCTTTAGCTAGAATGCCAAGTACTATATTGAAGAGATAAGAAGAGAACAGGTAGCCTTGTCTTTCTGATTTTAGTGGAATTTCTTTGAGCTTTTATCCATTAAATTTGGTGTTTTCTATAAGCTTTATTTAAATTTTCTTTATTATGTTTAGGTATGTTTCTTGTAACCCTAATTTCTCCCAAATTTCATCATGAAAGTTGCTAAAGTTTGTCAAAGTCTTTATCAACATAAATTTAGATGAACATTTTGTTTATTTTTCTTCTGTTTTGTTGTATTTTCCTTCAGTTTGTTTATATGATGGGTTACATTGATTGACTTTCTTATATAGAACCATTCCTGAAACTCTTGGATGAAGACTACTTGATTAGGATGAATGAATGCTTGATGTGTTATTGGATTTAGTTTGTGAGTATTTTTGCATTTATATTCATGAGGGACACTGGTTTGTAATTTTCTTTCCCTGTTAGGTCTTTATTTAGTTTGGGTATAAAGGTGACTTTGGCAATGTTCATGTAAAGAACTTAGCAATTGTTCTTCTATTGTTTTAAATCATTTGAGGGTGGCTGGCTTTAGCTCTTTTCTGAAAATCTGACAGACTTCTAAAATAAAGCTATATGACCCTGCTCTTTGTTTTGTGAGAAGACTTTTAATGACAGCTTCTAGGTCTTTATGAGTTGTAGGTTTACTTAAACTGTTTATCTCACCATTATTTAATATTGGTGAGTGTTACCTATCTAAAAAAATTGTCCATTTATTTTGATTTGTTAACTATAGGTTTTTAAAGTATGACCTAATGATTCTTTGTCTTTCCTTGGTGCCTGTTGTTATGCTCTCATTTTCATTTTTTACATCGTTAATTTGGATATTTTCTTTGTGTCTTTTAGTTAGTTTGGATAAAGTTTGGTCTAGGTTGTTGATTTTCTCAGAGAAACCACTTCTTGTTTCATTGATTGTTGGATAAAAATTGTTCATACAGTCATTCCTTTGTGCCAATAACGTCACATTGAATCTAAAGAAGTCCCTGAAAGTAATCAGTTAAATCAGATATCTTACTAAAAAATATACATAAGCACCAAGTCCTGCTAGAGATACTCTCCTACCAGTCACATCACCCAAGACATACCTCAGTTGAACTATTTAATAGACTCTCAGATAAATGCAGTGGAATTGATAGAAGTTGCTCCTACCACCCAGGTACATGGAAGAGCAGCTGACCATCCAGGTTCCTCTAATGAGGCGCTTTACCACCTTTCCAAATGCCTGAAAGTCATGGAGTAAGTGCCAGGTTCCCAACTATCAAGAATCATCATCTGTCCTGAGCCGTTTTTTTTTTTTGTTTGTTTTTTTTTGTGATGAGGGAGACTTTGAGTCTTGGTCCCTCCCATTTGTAACTATAGCATCCATGTCGGGATTTTGAAGATCTTTTTTTAGGAAGTCATTTGTTACCTATCAGGATTGAAAAGATGTCCACATCTCCTCAGGTATATTGACATTTGACACCATTTCATCAATAATAACTATTAAAGTGTCTGTGAATTTCTTCTGTCTTGTAAAAGGATAAGAGCCAAGGAAATTATTATTAAAATGAAAAGTAATCTATTTTTTTCTTTTTTCTTTTCTTATGCTTTTAAGTTATAGGCAAATATGAAGAGTTTTATATATACCTACAAATGACATAGCTAGCCCCCAACTTAGCCAATATAGCTAAACTCATTTCCTTTCTCTTGCTAACTTTTCCATATTCTTTCATTTTGCTGCAATGCTACTTCCTAACTGAAAACCCTTAGGTGCTTCACTGTTCTTAATAGTTTTACAGGTAGCTGCGTATATTTGCCCATTGCTAGTAATGAAACTAGAATGAACAAAAAAAGCAAATCCCTAGGGGGTCTGGCTTGTGATTTTCTCCAATGAATTCTGAGAAAATAAATACTTTTAAGGTACTTTTCTGTTTAGGAGTCGCTAAAGCTTTCAATTCTAGCCCTAGATTCTATTTTTGACTTCAATTTCCTGTTCTCCATGGCTTTTATTTAATCTGCTTTCAGTCTACTTTCTCCTACAGTAAACTAGAGGAAAACATAATCTATTTTCCATATTTGTCTGCCTTAAAGTAGACTTTCTCTACTTCTAAACTCATGTACACTATTTTTCCACTAGAGTGGAATACAAATATGGAAAGAGATGGGAAAAGAAAGAAAATAAATAACACTTCATGTAGGATTTTCTTTATAGAAAAGATGTCAGTATAGAAACAGAATAAATAGATATGTATTACTACAGTTTTGTACTTAAAGATCAGATATTTTAACTTTCATAGATACATAACAGATTTATCAAGAAATATTTTCTAAAGAGCATTTTCAAAAGAATTATGATAATTTGCAGTTATTAAGATTTATTTATACAATCAAATTATTTTATTCCTTTTAGTTTTGATCCATTTTTGAGTTTTGTATTGGTTTAGAATATCTTAGAATATTTCTTTTCTAGTTTTACTTACTGAAAATATGAACTTTTTCTTATTTGAAAATTGTCATGCATATATTAAAGTCAATCTAATTGGTAAATCAAATTCAAACCAACTACATTCTATTTAAATGTACCTAACCTAATTTGAATCTCATCCTTGGTAATATCTCATATGAACCAATAAAGTACAAAGGAAATTTACGTGATATATAATATCTACATGTCCGTAAGTATATATGTATTTTCTCTCCCTAATATTATGTTTTTATATCCTTTATGTATATATCAAACATATAAGGAGATAAGTACCTTCATAGACATGCTACATGTAAGTATCTTACACACATTTTCATAATTGTTCTTACATGTAATAAAATATATTCATTTATCTGCATGTAGAAACTTAGTTCAATCAATAAAACTTCAGAAAATAAATTTTTCTTTAAGACTTCATAGAAAAAAATATTATTTCCTGCTGTCTGTCACATCTGTCATCGAGAAGGACAGATGTTGAAATTAGTTCTTAGGATGAAATAACTAACAATAGTTTAAATTTAACCTTTTTCTCAAATTTATCCATGTTACGTTTTCTTGGAAAATCATCTTCCATAATTCTTCTAACAAACCTAAATTTCTGTTCTAGATCATGACTCAGTTAAGAGTGCTGGTTGCTCATGCAGAGGGCAAAATTTGGTCCTAGCACATATTACAGCTGGTCTACAACTACCTGTTACTGAAGAGCCCAGCAATTCATTATTTTCTTCTGGACTCAATGAGTACTTGCACTCACATGTGAAACATACCTCCTCCAATATATGCATAAATAAAAAGCAATAACACATTTAGAATTGATATTTTATAAGATGTATGACGTTAATTCAAAGTTGATAGTACTATTTAGGCACTCCTACACTTTATAACTTGGCTAACCATGAACACATATCAACTTTTCTTCTTTGCTTTGTTTAGTAAAGCAGTGGATTATGGAAATATCTGCTCCAGCCATCATTGCTTACTGAGGATTTATTGGATGTACCTAGCCATCAATCTGTGAATTAAATTGAAGATTTTTTGATAAAGTGAAAAGTCAATAGTGGAAAATGAAGTGCTGATTTTCTGACAATTTGCTAGCACCATAAATGAACATGTCATTGAGAATTACACTTTTGAAAACATGTTCATGTTCTCTCTTTTTACAGGAAATGTTTCTAATTTAACATAACATTTTAATACAACTTTCCTTGAAGAGAATATCATAAGGTTTTTCTGATTAGTCTGACTTAGGCAAAAAATATTTGCCTAATTTTTGGAATTTTCAGAAAATGAAATATGAACTTTAAATAGTGTAACATTTTAGTACATAAACACTTTATTTAGCATTAATGTAGGAAAGCTATCTTCTAAGAATTTGTTTTCATGACTACAGTCTGCTTGCTGGAATAAGGACTCAGCATCAATTCTCTAAAAATGTATGTGTCCTTGTCACCAAAAATACCATTATGCCTTTATCAATGCAGATTATTTGCATTTCTTTCAAACATGAAATAAAAGAAAACTGTAACAGAAATGATCCAATGCATATGTTTCTTAAAACATTCAAGGTTAGGTTTTTTTTAATCTTTCTATACAAACACACACACACACATATGCATATACACACATAAATTTGTATGTATATATGTATATACACGTATAAATGTAATGTACAATGAAAGTAAACACACAGAGATAGGTGGAAATTCAGGTAGGCAAGGCACTACTAAGGGCAAAGTGAGTTCCGGCAACTTCTCTAATATTGCTTCTCCACTTAGCTGAGGTCATCCTTGTGGATTCCTGGGAATTTCATATTCACCTTTTACAAAAACAAGTCTATTTACAGAATAAATATTGGTTCAACAAAACGGCTAATTCTTAGAAAATTAGAGGGCTATGCTCTGTTCTTTGAAATTTAGTTTCCATGCAGCAACGGATTGATATGATCAAGATTAATTTATAAGATCCCTGTATTCCAGTTGTCATGAAAAGATGACCAATAATGAATATGATAAATCTTATATCTATCACTATTTTAATGTTAATTACAAATGCTGTTTTTAATTGAACAATGAAAAGCAAATATCTCAAATGGCTAGTTACTCTCACTTAGTCTCAGACACAGAAATAAATTCAAATTAGAATTTCTAAACTTGTCACTGAATCAATTCAATAGAATGAATTGGGCATCATGGTGCGTGTGGTTGGAGGAAAATATTAGTGTGTTTTTTTGCAACACATGCACCTTTAATATTTATTATAACATACTTTATTGGTAACAGTTCTAACTCTGGTTACAAATGTCTGCATAGTGTTTGAATTTCTAGCATGATCCTATATTTGATATCCAGTTTTCATGACCACCCATTTAAGAGAAAGACAGACTTAAATTGCTGGGCAGTAGTGGCACACACCTTTAATCCCAATACTCTGGAGGCAGAGGCAGGTGGATCTCTGTGAGTTTGAGACTATCCTGGTCTACAAGAGCTAGTTCCAGGGTAGGCTCCAAAGCTACAGAAAAACCCTGTCTTGAAAAACCAAGATAAAAAGAAAAGAAAAGAAAAGAAAAAGACAGACTTAAATTATTCCTATAAAATTTACTATCATGAATACATACTAATTATATTCAACGTTATTGAGTATTGAATGACATATTCAAATAATATAATAAAGGAAATACATATTGGTTTCTAGAAAGTAATGCCATTTTTGTAATGTTTCAATAACATCTTCAAAAGCAAAACTGCATTATTCATATTATTGAAATTTGGCTATAGATGAATAGCCTAGGGTACACCTTTATCATGGTGATATTTGTCGTTGTTCAATTGTTAATTCTAAATTTATGGCCTGCAAACATTTCTATGGATACATAATTAATTCTCTTAAAATTGAGTGGCTTCCCAAAACAAATATTAACATTTGAGCCATTTCTATGTGCCCATGTTCTGCTCTCAGGCAAACTTGGTCCTCTGTTTCTGAATCCATCTTATAGTTGTAAATTTGATCTATTTGCAGGCCATGCCATTCACAAGGAGGACTGACTCAAGAATGATGCACCTGCCAAGTAGTTACACATGACTACTCTTTTGGCAAGATTCAGATCCCAGTGGCTATTGTGCTGAGAACTTCATACTAGCTGTCAAAAAAAGAATCCCACAGGTCTTTAACACAGAAGGAACAAAGTGCAGCCAGAAAAAAAATCCAAAAAACAAATTTGAAAAATCTAATTTGACACTTACATCCCGTTAGGTCGGCTATGTTTCTCTTATTAAGATCAGAAGGGTAGATCCTGCTGCCATGCTTGCTTTTATGAGTGCATTAGTACTAGGAAGTCAAAATAACCATGATCCAGCTAAGAAACTGCCTATCACAAGAATTTCCAAAATTTGACATGTATATATATGGAATAATAATGAGTACACAAAAATGAAAAAAATGCTATAAAATTTAGTAAACATCTAATACATTCTTTCTGTGATCACTTTCATAACACTAGAAATAAAAGAACAGTTTATAAAAATATGTTTATGTTAATGTAAATTTGTTTGTTTGGTTTGGTTTGGTTTGGTTTTGATTTTTCTATAGCTTTGGAGCCTTTCCTGAAACTAGTTCTTGTCGAGCAAACTGGCCTCGAAATCACAGAGATCTGCCCGCCTCTCCCTTCCAAGTGCTGGGATTAAAGGCATGCCACCTGGCTGTTAATGTAAATTTGAATGTTCACAGAATATATCACTGGTTTTCAACATATCTTTACAGATAATAGGCATACAGATGCATATATATTGAACAACAGTTTATGTATACAAGAATATGTACTGTGTTTCTTATATTTTCCTATCTTCAAACGGTACTAGACCTTTTAGATCATTTTCTATGCTATGACCTATGAATATAATTCTTTTAAATGAGTTAATAAAATTATTCTTTCACTTATTTGAAAGTATCATAATTATACCTGGTTCTTTTATTTTTAGTTTTTGAGACAGGATTTTTATATGTTGCTTTGTAGTCTATCCTGGAACTTGCTCTGTAGACCAGGCTGGTCTCGAATTCAAAGAGATCTGACAGCTCCTGCCTCCCTGAGATCTGACAGCTTCTGCCTCCCAAATGCTGGGATTAAAGGCATGTGCCACCACCACCTGGTTAAGCCTGGTTCTTATTGAAAGACAATTTAGGTTAGTTTAGAAAGCATAATTACTAGGATATATGAATGAAATCACTGTCTTATCTCTTGTCTCCTGCCTCTAACTCCCAGTGCTGGGGTTTATGTTGTGCCACCACCACTATATTTATGATTAAAATTATGACTTTATACATGTGAAACAAGGACTATAGAAAATGAAATACATCTCGATCCATCAGTAAAGAGGATGCCACTCCGACAAATGCCTAAAAATAGACATGTTTGAAAACATAAGATTTACTTTCATTTGGAAATATATTGCCAAATAGTTCTCAACAATGCTCTCTCTATATTGTCCTCAGATACTTATAATGTGAAGGAAATCTCTTTCTATTGGAGTCTTGAGAATATTGCAAATTTTACAGATACTTCATACTTAGCAAAACTGATTAATAAGCCTAAGTTCCCAGTTAAATTTAATATTTGTTTCTTTCATTTGGGGATTTTTTTTTAGAATTTATTAAGCATTAGTCAAAATGCTTAAACGTTTTATACTTCCTTTTCCAAACTGTTTACATTCTTCACATTTTTTTCTTTTTACTTGGTGTTGATCTTTTTTGCTTTATTGACAAGTATCTCAAAAAAACATCTTTTCAGAAAGTGCTACTGCAATTTTTCCAGTGAGTACCATGATATGTTGTTCCTTACCTGCCAAGCAGACATTTAAAATTTATGAACAATGAAAATTAGTAATGTCAAAACTGAATATTAATCCCCGAACAGCGGCTCTGGGCTAGCAGTCGGGCATGGAGGGTGGTTTGAGGACTTGGCTGTACTTTAAAATCCGGGTGGGAAGGTCAGCAGGCAGCCTCTAGCCTTCTGTCGGCTCTCTCAGCTCCTGGCTCCAGTGCCAGAGCAACAGCGACTTCAGTCATTGTCTTTGCAGAACAGCTCCTCATCAGTGACTGAGTCGTCAGCTTCCATCTGACAGGCTACAGGACCACCTGCTCTGTGGTCTGAGGACTTGCCACATTTACAGACTTCTTCTGATACAGAACTCCATTCCTTCATAAGTGTAGCATTCTCTTTTCACTCCAGACGTCATCCCGTCTGCTTCCCAGGAAAGAAACCGGATAGACCAGAGTTCCTACAAACAGTAATTTAAACCCTTAATTCCTGACCAACGTGTCCTTTCTTTTAGCTGTTCAGTTTTTAGGTTGCTGCAGTTGTATTGGACATAAGACTCATTCCTTATCCTGATACTGATGTTTGGCACCTTCGTTTCTCCTTCATTCATTTTATTCTTCACTTTTAAACCTCCCGTTTTATTCTTATCACTCTCTTTCTCTGTGCATATTTATGTATCATTTGGCTGAGATTTATCAAGTTTGCTTAATCAAAAATAAAGTTCATATTAGTTCTGGACAAGTTCCATCATTTATTTCTTAAGTATTCTTTTCTATTTCTTCTAATTTTGTGTTTTTTAATTTGAAGTTAAAATATTTCTATATTTCATCTTAATTTCAAACTCATGTTTTCTATTGTTTTAAACACAAACATACACAAACACAAACAAACATGTTGTTACATATATAGCTATCTACATAAGTTCACCCTATGTAATGTATACCATGTTACTTGAATGTCTGTTTTCAGTGCTGATGATTTGCTATTCGATAACCAATTGTTTTCTGTGATCCTCCCTGGGGAAGATTGTTTCTTTCACTCCTCATCATTCCTTTGATACCTAAAGCTCTTTGTATAGGATTGAGACCTCCTTGGTTTTTACCATGTCCATGTTTATATGCCTAGTTTTGTTTTCCTTCTTCAACTTCACGAACTTTTAATTAACATTTATTTTTCCCTTAGAAGGAAAGGAAGATTGTAATAGCTAGAAAACTGGAACATCTGTTTTTCCAGTATGTTCTCTCCATTGAGTCACAAAGATATATCTCTGAAGTATCAGTAGAATAAGCAAGTGTATCGCCTAGCAGGACCTTAACAATGAGCCATAGACAACAGGTGCATTTTAATTGCTGCAAGTTCAAGTAAACCTCAGTAAATACAGCTGTTGTCAGAGTAGCCACTGCTAGAGAGATAGCCTAGATGGTTAGATCCTAAATAAGTAGGTAACAAAATAAAATAATCCAATTAAAGGATAGAGCAGGAAATAGAACCTACTTGCATCTCCTTACTTGAAGCTGCATGCCATTATCAAGCATTACTTTAAGCTAGCTAGAAACCTGCTTTGAAAAAAAAATTGTAGGCATCACTGGTTTCTTGTGTTTCAGGTAATTTTCTTTTGATTATTTGTACTACTCCACAACTGTACAGCAGTGTAATGTACTTTTTCGAGTCTTTGTGACAAATACCAGTGTCGTTAAATCTCCTTGTATTTGTGTGCTGTAAAATGCAATTTAAAAAGAGAACTGAGACGCATGTTAAAAGAAAAATCACAAGAAAAACACCTCTTCTCAAAGATAATTAGAGGTAAAACACAACTACATCCAAGACATTCCAGATCTTATGCAGAATTACATTGTGTTTGGAATGTCAAGGTTCATTTAAGGATTTTCCCAATTATACTAGTTTTTAATACACCTTTACCCATACCCCTAATTAGAAATGAAGGATTCTTTGATGATCAGCATTAAAGGACTAAATAAAGAAGCGAAAAGAGGTTCTCATGTTGTGCCCACAGATTTTGTGTACTCGGTTAGCTCTCATTGCTTGGCCAATGCCTGGGTACAAGAAAACGCTTCTGGTCATTAAAAGGAGACTGACTTTTGATGAGAAATAAAGTTTTTGTTCTGGAACTAATAGAAAATCTTGATGGCCCTAGCGTTTCTGGTTTCAGAATCAATAAAAGTAGTTTTAATAGCAAAGTAATGATAATAATATATTAACTAGATAAAAAACAGATCAAACCGGAAATTCACTTATTACTTCAGCACAAAAATTTTAATTTAAAACAGGAAGGCAAATTGCATTTCAACTGTATTTAATAATGTTTAAGCATATAGCTTTTCTGTGTCAAAATAATTTTATATTAATGGTTTAAATATCAGTATCCATAAATAGCAATTTATTCAAAGTATACAATAGAGAAAATAATGGAGCACAGTGTCATTTTATTTAAAATTAATAGAAGTAATAATTAGAAAGAATTTCATTTAATAGCATTGGTATTAGATAAAAAGGTAAATATATATTGTGAGAAATGAGGGAGGAAGAAATATGGTTTTTGTGAAATGAATTAATGAAAAATGAACACATTTGGGCATACAAATATTTATACACATAAATGTATAAATAATGGAAAGATATAAAATATGTCTTATATAATCACTTCTAATTCATTTGATTTAAAGTGAAAATGGCTTAACTGAAATTTAATCACAGTCCAGCATGAACAGTGTAGCTGAAACCAGAACCCTCGAATCAGAGCAATCATCTTTCCAATGAATACTTACAAGGAAAGATATGTAGACAAACGGCTTGACTGTGTGACACTACAGCTCCCATGATAAAATTTTCTGTTTGTTTTTCTCTTTTCCTTTTTATTATTTTCTCTTAAATTTTATTTTATTATGGCCGAGGTAGCAAGGCCAGGTAGCAAGGGCAGGTTACAGATACAAATGCAGAGCGATGAATGGGATAGTGGTGCTTGATATGAAAGACACAAAGAATAAATAAAAAGATAGCTAAAATAGAAATATAAATCATACATGACCTAAATCCTTTCATATAAGCTGTCCATTTCCCTCAGTGTATGAACAGAAGTGATCTGGAAGCAATTGAGTACAGTCTTCAAACATTTCTACAGCTGCAGCTTCTTCATCGCTAGATTTAACTGTTCGTTCAATTTCTCTGGGTATAGGCATCCAGATTTTAAGTTTTCACAGTAATGGGATCATGTGGTGTATAGTATTAGTACTTTCTAGGTCTATATATGTCATGATTCACATATGTACATACTTTTCCTTTATTCAAAAATTATTTTATTTTTATTTTATGGGTGTGAATTGCTTGTATGTCTTTCTATGTAACATCTTTATGCCTATTGTCTGTAGAGGCCAGAAGAATATATTGGATTTTCTGGAAATGAGTTGCATGTGGTTGTGAGTAGCCATGTGGGGCCCAGGAGCCATGTGTCCAACTAAGTGGAGTCCAAAGGACAAACTTGTCCATCATTCCTCTCAATTAACTGTCTGCTTTGCTTTTGTGTGGTCAGATTTCTCGTGGCCTGGTGGAGCAAATCAGGCAAGTTTGGCTGGCCAGCAAACCATAGTATCCTACGTGCCCCGCTTTCCTTTTATTTGAAAATACAAGTGCTGGGTGCTATGCCTGTTTTTTTTTTTCTGAATGTTCTGAAGGTTAAACTGAAGTCCTCATCACTACAAGAATAGTCTTTTACCATCTGAGCTATATTTCCTCCCATGCTTTATAATTGGGCAGTGGAATTCTTGATTCACTTAGCTCCACACCAAATATTATTACTCACAGTTCTCACAACTTATCACATTACTTCATATCTAATGTTGAAACCGAGATGTAAACAATACCACAAACAATATTTTCTGTGACATTTATATTCATCCAGATATAATTTACAGTGAACAGTCTAATGTTCTTTGGTTATATACAAACACTGTCAATTAGTAAAAGAATGTGAACATCATCAGATTACAGTGTCTATTGGAGAAACACCAAAATATGTTTAATGTTTGTTGTACAACCCATCTCCAGATAAAAATCCTTTTCTTCTCCACAGAAATGAAGTAGAAGCCATGGAAATATCCACACATATCACACCATTACTGGTCACAATTACTTTATTGAACAAATGACATTTAATGATGTGTGAGTCCCCTCTGTGTGCTATGATTACCATTAAAGAATAAAGAAACTGCCTTGGCCTGTTGATAGGGTAGAACTTAGGTAGGTGGGGAGGACTGGAATGAATACTGGGAGAAAGAAGGGCAGAGTCAGAGAGACGCCATGGAACCACCAGAGTCAGACATGCCAAATCTTTTTCCTGTAGGCTACTGCCATGTGGCGATATACAGATTAATAGAAATGAGTTAAATTAAGATGTAAGAGTTAGTCAATAAGAAGTTAGAGCTAATGGGAAAATCAGTGTTTTAATTAATATAGTCTGTGTGATTATTTCGGTTCTGGGCGCTAGTACGAACAAACGGTCCTTCCTCCTACAATTTAATATTATTTTTTGTTTCTAAGTAACATATTAATTATTTAAAGACATTTTCTTAATTTTATGGAAAATAAACATTTTTCAAACAGATAAAATATGATTTACCTACTTGCTTGCTATCATGAGTACTTCTTTCAGTGTCACACCTAAGATCTCTTGCAGTTAAAGATCATTAACATTTATATGTGATTTTTATCCTGAGTTCTTCTTGTATTTCTTATTATTACATGAGATATTTGAAATACTTTGCTCAGAAACTCCTCGTAGTTTTGTTGTCAATATTCTTTGTCATATGTTAAATAACTTTTAGAACAATATATGTTAGTAAAAATAAAATGTTTTAACATAGTTTGTTCTTCTTCATCGCCACTCTACTCTTTAAAATTTCTATTGAATCTTTCATGTTGTTTGAATATCTTATTTCATTGACTGGTTTTATAATCATCAGCTTTGAAAAGAGTTTCACTCTATTCTAGTCCGTAATCTCTTTTCCTCTTTCTTACACACACACACACACACACACACACACACACACAACGTTACATTTGCAGATTTCTTAGAATTAATGTTCTGACTTTAATTGTGAGTCCAATTAAAAGATAAATTGGTTTGGGAAAAGGCAATCTCTTTTTTTGAAATCAAAGGCAATGTCTTTTTTTGAAGTCAAAGACTTAATAGGTAAATAACTTTATTAGCTCTCTTTGGGGCAATTCAGTGGAGCCATTTAATCCTATCATTTTCCTTATGGATAATCTTTTAATATTTATTCCATCTGCTCATTCACACATTTTCCTTCTGGATGAATTTTTAAATACTGATTCCATCTGCTCAATGAATGCACATCTGTAGGTCAATTGAAATTATAAGTTTCTCCTTAGGTCAGTTTGATGGCTTGTGTCTTTTTAGCATTAGTCCATTACACCTCTTATTCTGTTTGTGTGTAAAAGACACAGAGATTAAATAAAATATATCCATTGGTAATTTCATTTTCCTTTCAAACAAGAAATATTTCTTCAAGTTTTTAGTTTTTCTTAGATAATTCAGACCCAAAATGTACCTTAGGTAATGAAAGATTTCAATTGTTATTATTAAAATAATTTTTGAAAATTTTAATACATGTGTAACATAGTTTAGAAATTAAGAGGGCATAAGTTATTTGAAAAAGATCATAAAAATTTCCAAACGTTAAGACAAATACTACCATCAGTCAAGAAGGAAGGGAGGCTCTAAAATCTCCACTTTCTTCCAGATTCTGGAGGAATCATTGTCTTTAATTGTTTATTTTATGTTGAGCCCACCGGATTTCAAACCCATGTCACACTGAAGGTATGGTTAATCTTTTGGGTTGGTTGTCACAAAACCAAACATATAGACAAGAATTCATGAAAGAAATTTGAGGAAAGCTGGAGAAACGACAAGGATTGTACAAAGTTGGGAAGGGAGAGTGGCAAGTATAAGAATTTTTATACATATGAATTTTTTTAAAGTGAAAAATAGCTAATGATAAAAAACATGAAAACTCATCCTGACAAGCTCTACCTTTGAAGAGGTAGAACATATTTAAATATACATTAAAACTAAACAAAACTTTCAAATTAAGTACTGGGCAAGTGAGGTAGCTCAATAGATAAAGGTTCTTGTTTCACAAACATGGTGACCTAAATTGACTTTTCATCTCACAATGTCACATATATTATATTAGTGAATGGTCATGTCTGTTTGAGCATAAAAAGAGGCAGGGTTTCTAGAAGCAGAATTTCTTCGTGCCCTGCAAAATACACAACCCACTTTATACCTGTCTTTGTTTATTTTAAAGCAAGTCCCCCAACTCTGTGATAGTGTGGGAATTCTTTAGTCTAGTGAAATGGTTCACTCAATGACATATTTGGGTCCTATGTGAATACCTGTGTTTAGATGAGCAAAATCAAAAATAGAAAGTTAGTCAGAGCAGTCTATTCCAGAATTCCAAGTCAAAGGAAGTAAAGTTTTGAGTGTTCCTGATAATTAGTTTCTGTCCACTTAGTCTAGCATCAGTTAACTTCTGTTTCTCAAAATACATACAGATTCATGAATATAAACACACACACACACACACAATCACATCATTTGCATCACGTATTTGTACACCTAAACTAAAACATAAATTCTTGTCATGATTAATAAATTAAGCAGTTATGAGGAAAATGTTATATTTTAAAATAGTTAGAAGATTTTTCAAGAATGTTTACTTATCTTAAAAGATAAATAAAGTAGGTCCTGCATTTTATGAGAGTTGGTTCATACCTAAATATTTGCTTTTTGAAAATTTGCCCAAAATGTGTCTGTTTTAGCTATTTAGACTGTAGATTGACAGGAAAAATACTCTATGAACATTTAATGCTTCTTTGAAAATTTTTAAAAAATAACAAACTTGAATTTATTCCAATTTGTCTCGTGACAAGTTCTCTATTTCAACAGATGGGTATCTCATGTTCTCATCATAAAAATGTAGAAAACAATTTTTCTGAGATGAAGCAAAGTCTCCATACAAGGATGGGAGCTATTTGCTTGATATATTTCAAAAGATTAAAGAAACACTTAGTAAACCCTGGCCTGATTTTCTTTTACATAAAATGTTATTTATAACATAGCATCATGAATTATTTACGAGCGCTGGAGTCACTTACTGCCGAAGTAAACAGAATTGATGATGACCTTCAGTTCACTCTACTGCAGAGAAAGCAATTCTTTCATTACATTTGCACTAGAGAATAAAAGAAACCTTTGCCTCATGAACACTCACTGCCTCAGCCTTCATTCCCTTTACACATCATAGACTTGAAATTATATTTATAGTTACAGAGATTGCTTAAAAATAAACAAAAAAATGGAAATTATCACAATATGCGTTTGTTAGATGGCTCTTCGTATTATCTTCTGTATATCATTTTCTAAGACACATAATGTCTGCAGAGTTTAAAATAAACATTAGATGAATGTTTATATACTGCTACTATTTGTAATTATTTTTGGAGTAGCTCCTTGTCTAGGATAAAAGGTGGAAAGAAAAGCATATCATGAATTTATCTTCAATATATTATCTTTAGTAAAACCATATATTTTCCTTACTAGTATGAAATATTGTCAGGAGAAGACTTTTTATAACATAAACATTAAATAATAAACTAATACTATTTATATAATAAATACTAAAATTTTACATGTTTTATTTTTCAAGAGAAGGTTTTGCTGTAGCTTTGGAGCCTGTCCTGGAACTACCTCTTGTAGACCAGGCTGGCCTCAAATTCAGAGATCCACCTGCCTCTGCCTCCCGAGTGCTGGGATTAAAGGCGTGCGTCACCAGCGCCCGGCATGGGCTTCCTTTATTTCCTTATTTGAATGTAACTCAAGTTATTCAATTTTATTGAAAATATGTTTTAAGAAAAAGAATAGGATCAAACTTTCACATCTCTATGTTTACATATTTCTTAATATTCTGATATAAAAAGTTGGAAGGAATTGAGACAGAAAATCATGGTCTTAGATATAATATGATTTAAAATATTCACTAAAAATAAAATGCAATAAAATAACTTATAAATATTTAAATTAAAATGATGAGTATTTTGTTTTAATTTAATTAATTCATTATTTTTACATCCTGACAGCAGTTTCCTCTTCTTTTCCTCCTCCCATTATCTACTCCCAATTCTCTCCTGCCTTCCCCCAAGTTCTTTCCTCTTCTGTTTCTGTTCAGAAAAGACAGGCATCCCATGCATATCAGCAAAGTCTGACATATCAAGTAGCTGTAAGACTAAGCAACTCTTCTTGTATTTAGGCAAACCTGTTTGAGGAATATGTTTCCAGAGGAAGACAAAACATTAGGGACAGGCCCTACTCCCATTCTTAGGAGTTACACAACTAATCAAACAACAAAACTCTCATATATACGTAGAGGGACTAGTTCAGACCTATCCAGGCTTCCTGGTTGTTGGATCAGACTCTGTTCCTATGAGCCAGCTTAGCTGATTCTGTGGGTGCCGCGCACCACACCCCCGTGTCAGCGTTCGGTGCTCTGGCACCCAATTCCCGAGCTTCGGGAAAGGGGTTAAAATACACAGACATACACAGACAACACGGGTCATCCTTGAATTCCCCAAGAATGCCCCCTTTATTGTGTTCATGGGCAGATTATATAGAGATAGCCACGCCCCAGCCAAACCCACCAGAAACCACTCTCCTGCCATCAGGAACTCCTGAAGGTTTTATGCTCAGAGCAGCTGTAGGCACTCAGATCAGGGGATTACAAGAAATTCAGGATCTGGCGTCTCACTGCTCCCAACATGTGAGTGTTCTTGTGATGTCTTGACCCCTCTGGCTCCTATTACCTTTCCTCTCTCTCCTCCACAGAATCGCTTATCTTAGCCTAGTGTTTGGATGTGGGTCTCCGCATTGGTTTTTAGTAGTTACTCGATGAAGACTCTCTGATGACAATTGAGGTAGTCACCCCTCTGATCAAGAAGATGACCATTTCAGCCTACATATCCGTTATTGCTAGGAGTTTTAGCTGGGGTAATCATCGTAGATTTTTGGGAATCTCTCTTATGTCAGGTTTAACCTGAGCCTCTCCAAAAGCCCCTCTTTCCTGTCATCTCTTTCTATACTATCTTCCCTCCAAGCTGATCCCTCGAGTTCCCACCTCCACATGAACAAAATCCACCCGGAATATCTCTTCCATTTACCCTTCTTCAAGGAGCTCCATACATCCTGACTTGAGCCCTCTTTGCCTAGCTTCTTGGTGTCTGTGGTTATCCTTTACCTTGCAGCTAATATCCACCGATGACTAAGTGCATGCCTTGATTGTTATCCTGGGTCTTGGTTATCATGCTGAGTATGATTTTTTTCTAGTACCGTTTGCCTTCAAATTTCCTGATGTCATTGTTTCTACAGCTTTAATACTTTCACATTAAGCAATATTAGCATTAATTCCCTCTCAATATGTACTGTTTCCATTTCATGTTATAATATTTTCCATTCTCAATTCTCTAACAAACAGCACTATAAGATTATGAATGTTCCTATGGTTACTTAATCTCAGGGAGTTTAGAAACTGAGTACAAACTATATTGCTTAGCCTTTTCACCTGTCTCAAGACTCCATCCTTCTGTAGCTGCTGAGAATAATAGTACTGGTTTAGTGATAAGCAGGGTATAAAAATTCATATTGCTCTATATTGTGGAGTTATTCACGTTATCTCTTATTTTTTCTAAATTAATATTGTTTGAATTTTATATGAATTATATTAGGAGAATTATATATATATTAATATTCTATTAACATAAGATAATATCTCCATTTCATAGTGAATTACTTTCCCAACAATCTTTAAGATATTGATGAATTTAACAATCAAATTGTTTTTATTATTATTATTTTGTTATTTCATTGTGTACACTAGGATTTCTTACAACCATTCTCACCAGATTTCTCATCTTGCTCCCAGATGTGAATGTAATACCTATTGTAAAATCATCAGAGAAACCTGTGAACTCTTCGTTACTGAGTGTGTTTCTGCATGCATATGTGTGTGTGAGAGAGAGAAAGACAGTGCTGTTTGCTTCTCTCTCTCTCTCTTTCTTTTTCATTTCTTTTGAGAAAGGTACTTTCCAATTCACAAGGAAGTGAGTAAAAGCTCAAAAATATTTATGAATAACTTATTTCCTTAACTTCCATTTTTCTTTGATTTCAGTTTTTCTGTTGTTGGATTCTGATGAATAATCATAATAACATTCTTTTTTTTTTTTTTTTTTTTTTTTTTTTTTTTTTTTTTTTTTTTTTGGGTCTTTTTGACGTGGTCTCAACCCAACCCCCCCCCCCCCCCCCCCCCCTGTGGGGGTTGAACCCCCCCCCCCCCCGCCTCATAATAACATTCTTATTTCAAGTGTGTGAGGAAAAATTTTGTTGAACAAAAGCCTCATAACAAAAGACATAACATAATAAATATATACTAATACTCCATATTCATAAAAAGCAACTTGATCTCTATTATTAAGTATTGAATGTAAAAATCATTACAAATGTATTATTGGAAACTAAATAGTCTTGCATTCAACCAAATACAAACAAATATTACAAAGTTATAATAATTATCAGTTTAGTGGTTAATGCTCATCACCTTATATTTCTTTTTGTTAGCCAGCTAATTTTGTGTTCTTCACAAGATGATTTGTAGGGTAGAATTAATTTTGCTTATAACTTTGCTTAAGTATAATTATATTTTTTTTCAGTTACTCAAAACACTATAATTATATTTTTGAGAAAAAATAAAGTTAATGCTACATTACAAGTTACATGATGAATTGTTTTGGTTGGGATTTCTTTTGCCATAAATAGACATCATGACTACAGCAACTTCTGTACAGAAAAATATTCAATTGAACCTGGCTTATAGTTTCATTGGTTTTTGTTCATTATTATGATCATATGAAACACAGCAGCGTGCAGGCAGATATAGTGATGGAAAAGAAGTTAATAGTTCTACATCATGATCAGCAGGCAGCAGGAATTGATCTGCCTTTAACTGCAGAGATCTCAAAGCCAAACTTCTGGTGACACACTTCCTCCTACAAAACCACACCTACTCCAACAAAGCCACACCTCCTAATAGTGATACTCCTGATGAACTAGGATTCAAACACTTATGTGTATGGGGTCACTCCTATTCAAACCACCACATTCTACTTCTTGGGTCCCACAGGCCTGTAGCCACAACAAAATGCAGAAATGGATACAGACCAATTTCAAAAGTGCATATAATGTATAATAATCAACTCTGTTTAAAAGTTCAAAATATGTTTTTAGACTTATAGAGTCTCTTAACTGTAAAATCAGGCTGCAAGAGTAGATTACAGATCACATACTTCTAAACCAGAGTGACACAGGACTGCTCCAAAAGGTAGAAAAAAAGAGCATGAAGAAATACTGGACCAAAACGATGTTGAAAACTAGTTGGGCAAACTCAAAACTGTGCATTTCCATGTCTGGTGTCAAATCCTTCTTCATGTCTCCAACACTTTCCAACTTTGTTGAGAATGCACTTCTTTTTCATGGGTTTATCTGTCTCTCTCTCTCTCAGTAGCTTTCCTCAACAGCTATCCTATGACTCTGACACTAACAACATCTTGGAATCACCAACTCAATCCAGACTATACATACAGTGGCCTCTGTGGAACTTCACATACGAATACCCCGTCACACATCTGGCCTCAGAAACATTCCTTAGTCATAACTTCAGGGTCCCTTCTTTTTCTGTCTTCTATCCTCTCAAGACAGAACCATGGTGCTGAAGCTGCCAAGTTTTTAAGCCAATATCCCACAGTTGAAGGTTACCTTCACCACTACTATTTTCCTTGCTTCTAGCAGTATGGCCCATAAATCCACCATTAAAGCATTCAGCTGCTCTTCTAATCCAGAGTTTCCAAATGTTCATTCTTCCAAACAAAAGCACAGTCAGGCCTATTACAACAGTCCCCTAGTTCCTGATACTAATATGTTGTGAGGAGAAACCATGGCCACATCAATTTTTATAAAGGAAAACATTTAATTGGGGCTGATTTATAGTTTCATAGGTTTAGTTTATTATCATTATGACAGGAAGTATGATAGCATTTAGACAGATATGGTGTCAGAGAAGGAACTGACAGTTCTACATCTTGATCTGCCAGGAAGAGATTGAGCATGAGATTTTGAGACCTCAAAGTCCACTCCCTAGTGTCAAGCATGAGGGTCATACCTATTTAAATTACCAAAATATTGTAGATGATTTTATGCTTCATATTATATAACAATTTCAGAGGAAATATTTAATGGAAGTAACACACCTCTTTATTAAAACAGCTGTAATAAATTTTATAAACACAGTATCATCTCAGTATTATAATTATCACTGTGAACACTATTTAATATAATGGTAGCAATTATTTAAAGGGATACATATTCCTGTCTACTGTAGTACCTTAGCATGTCTAAACAGATGGAACTATTGAGAGATATCTTCCCATAAAATTCTTTGTTCAAGGAAAAGGATTCTTAGACATGGTAGAAGTAATCTACATATCAAGACTCAATTGCTAAACAATTTTAATAAGGTTTCTTTGCAATATTGAGACATATTGATAGTACAAAACTAATTTTACATACTCTCTGAGCAGAGTTGGTTACAGACCAGTTGTCTAGATATAAATTACTGATTACCTAGTCAGCAAAACTCTCCTCAATCGCATTGCAATGTGAGTAAACAGCAATTAGGCAATAAGAAATTGAGTTAATTTAATTAAAAACAATATTATTTTCAATGATTTTGATTTTTCTCTTAATTTATCAAAAAGAAAATTGTTCAACTTGCATAACCTATTGTACTTAGGAAATTCAGCAGTGTGAAATATAGCATATAAAAACTTATTGTTATGAATGATATCATTTTCTCCATAGTCATTAAAGATCCATCATACTGAGAAGCCTAATTATTTGATGAGAGGCATTGCGATTGCCTACTTCTACTCTCTAATTATGACATGTTTGCCTTTCCACTGGTAATGTAGGAATTAGTTTACCCAAGCAAGAAATCAATAATTCAAACTTATAATTAAATTGTGTTATAATGAGAAAATGCTTACATAAATGTGAATTTAATTTACTATTTCTTTTCATTATTTATTTTCTAATTCATGCATAATTAAATATGCAAATTAAAATATCTAATATCGATGATGTTATAGTTTTATTAAAGTCAATAATGGAGCATAGAATTGTTCAGCACAAATATGCATATGCAATAAATACAAAATTAATAAACAGAAAAATATTTATAAAATGTGTCATTCATTCCACATCAGTGCAAGTTAAATGGGCATCTATTTTCTTTATTGGAGTATTGCAGGTTTTAATGAGAGAGTCAATTCTTCATTTTTTATCAACAATGATGTTTACATATCAGTAAAAAATGGGCTACAAAATTAAAGGTACCAAATATACAAGGATTATGCATGTATTATTGCTCTCCATTTAACAGTACCTTTTGATGACAGTTAATGAGAGTATGAGTGTAGATGATGTAAAAGTGTAACACTTGGACCATTGCAAATATTCATATGTTTAATATGAAATCTGCACAACTCTCTCAGAATAAGAATGTACCTTTTTAGATATACAAACTGAAACTCATGTTGAGTAAATTGCAAGGGATAAAGAAGAAAAATAGGTAATAATATGCTTTCTAAATGTAGACTTGTACAGCCTATGCTGTAAATTAACTGCACAAAATAATGAAAAGTATAAATATCAACTGTTCTTTATTACAGCTTAAGAGTAAAAATATTTTTAAAAGCTATCACTGAATTTCATAAAATCAATAATGAGGAATCAATTGATGAATCTCAATAACTGGTGGAAGATAGCCTTACTAAAAATTAACAACAAAAAATTGAAACGAGGATGCTGCCCTGTGCAGATCAGAATGACGAAATTATCTTTTGAGCCATTACACCTTGTCATAAGGCAGGCAACTGTGTTTAACCAAAAAGGTATGAAAGGCGCTGGAAATTTTCTGTAGATGACATGATGATTTACAAAGAGAAATACAAGGGGATTTACATGAATGACATTTCTTGCTCCAGTAACTTATAACTTGTTTTATTAATTTTGAGGACACAAAACAAACACATATCAAAGAGTTGGATGTGTCTAACATTATAAACACATATGATAATAAACAAAAATATAACATCATTTTAATTGTTCAAATAATAAATATATATTATCTCACAAAATGAAACAAAAGTAAATGAACAGAAATGGAGATTACATGTATTACAAAATTCAAAATTATAAAGTTTCAGTTTTCTCAAATTGATAGAAAATTTTAGACATATAGTTATATCTTTTAAATAATACAGGAATTAGATTAAGAGGATCAAAATACATTTAGAAATGAAGAATCATACATTTGAGACATGCCCATAGCTCCATATTCTAAGTAATTATATATTCATGAAGTACATAAAATTAAATTCCCAATAACCAGAAATACAATCATAGGAACAAGCAAATCAAAATAATATAAATGAAAATCTCACAATTTCATACAATAGGTACATTTTTTTTCTCTTGAGCATCTTTCATCACTGTATTCTGGATAGTTACAACTTCACAGATGTGCAGAGTGAGAAGGTTCACACTGCAATGTCTTATGGAGAGGAAAGTCAGGTTACAATAAGATTACTTCTTTAAAAAAAAAAAGAAAGAAAAGAGAAAACCACAAATTTAGATATGGGCTCAGGGAACCAATGCCACTTTGCCCAGTGGCAAGGGAAATAGAGTTCAGGAGAAATGTGAGGTTATGGACAATTGAGTGCTAAAATCTTCTTGATGTCAAAAACCCTCTAATGCTTCAATGTGACCTCAAGAAATTGGGGGTTATATAATCAATTTAAAATGTATGATGAAAATAAGTTATGAACAAATTGAGCAATAATAAAGCCATGGTATCTTTCTAATGCAAAGCTTTGTCCTGTATGTGTCAGAAGTAATGTCTGGGAATGTAAGAGTTTTCTTGGGGCACAGTCTTATGCTGTGGCAGATTTGAATATAATAGCTTATAGTTCTTTCATCTTGTGGCATAATTATTTTCACTTTAAAAGAAATTAAACTGTTGCTTATTTTCAACACTTCAGTTATTTTAATCTATTTTTGATATAATCAAAATAATTCATTCTCAACTGAGAAACAAGTATATACATATGTGCTTGTGTGTTTGTGCAAAAATATATATATATATAATTTTTGCTTCCTTTTCTATTTTGACTATATGGTGTCAGTCCTAGACTTTCACCTATAATAAGAAAACATTAAACCAATGAGACATATCTCATATTCAGTCTTCAAAATATATTTTCTGTTTGTTTCTGAATACTGGTCTTCCTACATTCACTCCTTCTATGGTCCACTGATCAGCTTGAATACCTTATCAGAATCCAAGCCTAATTGTGATACACAATTTTATTGTGTGTCTCAGTTGTAAATATGGATGGGAACAATTGATTAGTTATCGGAAAAGACACTTGGAAAAAGTTCAAATTTTTATGTTGATTTTTATTTTGTAGTGAATTTGCTTAAATAATTAATGAAGCATAATAGCATCTAACATTCTCTGCTCTGTTTAACTTTCTCTGTCTGACTCTCTGTCTGAGTCTCTCTTTCTCCCTCACTCTAGAACTGTGAAAACGAAAAGGTTTTGGCTAAAAGGGTGTTGGAAAAACAAACCTTGTTCTTCTGCAACAGAAGCATTTTATCTAACCCTCTGAGCCTTCTCTCCAGCTTCACCTGGTATATTTAACACAAATTTGTATAAGGAGAAAAAAGTTTTTCTTTGTTAAGACAAGATAATAAAACTAACTACAGAACAATAGTTTTAATAATTATATAGGACATAAAAGTATGCCTACTCATAGGAAAGAGTGATTCTGAAGTTGTAAGTTAAACTAGAAGCAGAGAAATATCAAAAAGAAAATATAATATTAACAATAGTATCAATGTGATCTTTATTATCTCCTTCTGAAAATACACAAATTTAGATTTTCCTCCTCATGATTATAAAATACCTTCACATATTCTTTAAAAATATGGAAGGATTTTATAGTTTGTTTTGTCAAAAATGAGAAAAATCACTGCATAATCAATGTTTCTTTTGCCATTGATGATGAACTACATGGATCATTGATACAATTTGCAATTATCTTATAATTCTTTATGGTCTTCTAATGACATTTTTTTTGCTTTTCTTTAATAACTATGGTTATATTGTTCTATTTGCTACATTTGAAAGAGAATATCAACATATATTGCCATTTTTAAATGTGCTTGGGTCAATATATTTCAAAAGATAAATCAAGTAAAAACTAAAATAATTAAATAGTAAATACAAAACAACATCAAACCTGCACTTGTTAGTTCTCAAACCTGCATCAAACAGAAACACTAAAGACCTCTTTATTATTTGATGAAAATGTTCTTATCTAGTTAAACATTTTAAAGATAATGAGCAATTATTTAATATTTTTAATTTCTTTACTTAATATGATAAAATATTAATAATTCAGATGAAATATGATAATTATGAATATTATTTCCTTATTTTTAGATTTTTCTCCTTTTTCTTTTTTATTGATTTTATTACACTCTACATTTTTCTCTGCTCCCCTCTAATTTAAACTTGAAGGTATTTATAATATAGTTAGAAAATAAAGAGATCAAAACATTTCTTCTTAAAATTGTTTTAGATAAATGTGGTCACTCCTGAAGGTGTTCTTTTTTTTTTTTTAATTTTATTTTTTATTTATTTATTTATTTTTTTAAATTTTTTTTTTTTTATAATTTATTTTATTTATTAAAGTTTCTGTCTTCCCGCCCCCCTCCCCCCCCCCCCCCACCACCCCCCCCCTTACCCCCAAAGACAATCAGTCTGGGGAACCTCCCACCTTTATCCAGTTCCAGTAAGGTAGCATAAACAAAAAATAGGACCATGTTCGAGGTGAGTCTCATTCCGCTTTTTTTTTTTTTTTTTTTTTTTTTTTTTTTTTTTTTCCCCCCTTTTTTTTTTTTTTTTTTTTTAATTAATACCCCCTCCCCTTTTTTTTTGTTTTTTCCCCCTTTTTTTTTTTTTTTTTTTTTTTTTTTTCCTTTTTTTTTCCAATGCAAGAAGCAGTATCACAGTCTGTGATATCCTTGAAGAGATTGGAATACTGGGAGCTTTTGAATTCATGATTGCTTGTTTTAGAAAATTAATACTAGTTTGTGAAATGAGTTAAGTTTTCAGGAGTTGGGAGTAATAAATCATACAAAAAGTGATTGTTTTTACACAGTGCCATGAGCGCTCCTATCTTACGTTTCTTTGTGAGACTCAGCTTCAATTTCTTCCCATAAATTGTTGACTTTTAATGAACAGTTTGGGACCAGGATTTCTGGATTTTTGTAAAAGAAATGAGGATTAGCTATTCCCTTCCCCTAATTGACTTTTAAGTCACCTTCTCAGGGTATAGGGGTTGTACATGAGCAGTAAAATTTCATTAAGGGAAAACACCTTCTTCAAGAAAATAGAATTATAGAATCTATGACCTTCAAGGAAACATTATCTTCCATTTGGCATATCAATGACCTGGTTAAGAAACGTCTCCTCAGTAAGGCCTGAATACCTTCAGTACGGCAGGTCCTATGCTAAAGATAAAGTAAAAATAAGTTATCCCTTTAATAACATTATGAAATTTTCTGTTCTGGAATTACTTCTTCCACACCTTGCCTTCATTACCAGCTCAAGAGCTTTCTAAATCTTCTCCATTTTCTGAATCACTTAGAAAAAAATACAGCTTTTGTCTCTTCTAAGTGTGTTTTCCCTAAAACTTGGGTTTTATTTAATATTGAAAGCTCTGCTCTCTGATGTGTGGCTAGCCTCCATACCAGCTGACCACAAACCACATAGTTTTTATCTTCTTTTGTCTATCTTCTTCCTTTGGATAGTGCTAAGATTTAAAGCTTCCTTGCTCTGGGAATTTCTTTTAAATTATAGTAATAATCTTTATTCTTGCTATAAAAATAAGTGGGCATGAATTCTTCATCTTCTGCTTTCCTCTCCACTTTGCCCTTTCTGTCACATGCTTCAGTGAGGTAATGCTATCTGCCAGTTGTTGTACAATCTGGTGAAGAAGATAATTCCAGATGTAGTTGATATTCAATAATAGCTATCACAGTGACTATGTCCATCCCATTGGTAGGGTGCTTAATTTCACAATGTAGCACAAAAAATCAAATCAGTCCTATAACTGGAGTTTTTTCATTCTTCCTGATCTCACAGTTGCTTTTAAAATAACCATGAAAGGCTTATATTAATTTTAAAAGTTTGTCTAATGGCTCAAACGTATTAGTAAATAGCCCTTAATTTTAAACTAACCCATTTCCATTTTTCTTCATTTTACCATGAGGCTCATGACTTGTTATCACATATTTTGCTTCTCTCGCGGCTGCTGGCATCTCCCTGATTCTGTCTTCTTTCTCCCTTTATCTTTGATTGCATTTCCTGTGTGTGGCACTATTCTGCCTGGCTATTGGTCAAAACAGCTTATGTAGTAACCAATTGTAATAAAACATATTTACATCATGCAGAGGGGCATCCCCCATCACAATCCAAAGAAAAGGTGGGGAATTGTTTTGTTAGAATAAATACTTTTGATAGATAAAAAAAAACTTCTTACACCATTCCTCAGGTAGCTGACATAAACAGAATGATCTGGAAACTTTCAGACTAAATGACCTGTCTTATATGGTATTGAGCAGCAAGTGATCTTGTCTCAAAAACAGAGAAAGATGATGCTCCATCTCTGTACAATTGAACTGATCCTCTGACAACACAGATATGCTATGTGTATTATATAGGATTTCTGATTGCTGCAATTAAATATCATGACATTATGGATTTACTCATAATATTCTGGACTCCATAGGACTTGCCTCACAAGTCTAACACAGTAAGTGGTGTCGTCCTTGGTGGTCATACCACAGTACTGTCATATCCACTGCAACTGGATTGTACCTTGACAAATAGCTTCATCTAGGCTCTCTTCTTCAATTTGGCCCTGACATATGATGCTAAGTCTCAATTACTTTCCCTGACCCCTTTCAATAATTGTTTTTCTCCTTCAACTGAGACTACATATTCACCAATGCTTTATCCTATTTTTTTGCGATTACAAACCTCAGTTTTTCACCATAACTTCTTAATGACTTCAAAATCAGTTCCACCTGAGAAGTTAATATATTGCCTATTGCATTGTCCAAAACAAGTTATAGCCTTGGATGCCTCTGGTCATAGATTCTGTTTGTTGGCACTGGGGAAATGAATTTTTTTTCCTCAATGATGCTCATCTCTTCTTAATCACTGTGGATTTTTATAGAATCAGCTGACCAAAAAAACCCACAAATTTATAAATTAAAATATCAAATGGCCCTAATAGAGTTTTAAGATAACTTTCAAACTTCTCTCTGAAACTTTAAAATCCAGGCCTTCATCATTTTCATTGTTCTCAGTACACCTGTATTCCAAGCTCCTTCAGAAAAGCCCAAATTGACTCTGAATACTCAACGATGCTTTTCCATCCCAAAGTTCAAATGTTACTATAATCCTCCCCCCAAACATCATCATTTCTGCCAGAGGCATAGCCCATTCCTGTTAACAGTTTCTGTCATTGTTAAGTTTTCTTTTGCTATGATAAAAGAACATGGCCAAAATCCATTTGTGGCGGAAAAGGTTTATTACCAATTACTCTTAGGCCACACTCAAGGACAATGATTTAAGGCAGAACATAGATTCAGACTCTAAAGTTGAAACCATGGAGAAATGCTACTCTTCATAGCTTACTTTGCCTACTTTCTTATACCTGCCCAGGAATAAACCACCCACAATAGGTTGGCCTAAATAATCAATTACTTAGATAATTTCATGCATTCTTGTCTTTTTATGTATCTGGCAGAGGCATTTCTCAGCTCAGTTCTCTATTTCCAAATGATTCTAATGTGTGAAGCTGATGAAATAATACACACCACAGTGTGGAATACACGTACCCACATTCATATGTATGAACATGAATACATACATATATACATATATGCATATACCCATACACTAAGTTAAAAAATATACCTTTTCTAGAAAAGAAATAGCTGCTACTTTATACTTGGTTATGATTTTTTTCCGTATCAAGCTACTCATATTTTGTCTGCTGAGCACTTTGCCTTTTATTACTTTTATTATTATCCATCAGACTCTCATGCTACGTTATCCTTCAGAATGATAACACCGTTTTCTTTGAGGTAGTCTCGGAAGCGGGAAAAAAAATGCAAGGAGTTGCTTATTGGTGAGGTAACCTCTAAGTGGGGCCAGATTTGTAGAAAAAATAAGATAAAATGGGGGCAGGAGGGAGGCAAGTTGGAAAGAAAGCAAAGCTAAGAGTCAAAGGACTGTCACCTGTAGACACACACACACAAAACACACACACATTGTTTAATAGCTTGAATTGTTTTAGTTACAAGAGACTTTGAAAACTTGGATAAAAATAAAAATAAACAAGTCCTCTTTGGGGGGTTTTAATTGTTGTCTTTTTATCATGCTGCTTTTACCATGTACCTAATAGGCCCAAGACACTACTGCCAAGAGCCATTTCATGTCCTTATACAACACAATCACTTTGTGTGAAACCACAATAATATTCATTGCTGTTTTATTTTCTAAGGAAAAAAAAAGCACAGAAGAGGAAGAATTTATCTGTCTCACGGTATGAGGGAACGGTCTATTTATGTTGCAGCAGGAACTGGAGACAATCTGATTCCCGAAGTCAGGGATCTTGATTGACAGGGTTCACGTTACTTTTTACTTTTCAGTCAGCCTAGGTTTCTGGCAAACGAACTAAAAATGTTTTGTTAACGTATATTCCTCACCATTACACTAATGCAGAGAATTTCTAGAGCTCAGGTTCCTAGGATCCACTCAATATTCTAGCATCATAAAATCCATTTTTCTTAGACTTTTTGATAATTAACTGGAAGAGAAATAACAAAGAATTTGAATACATTAATAAAAAATCTTAATTCAAAGGAACCAAGTATAAATTTCATATTTTGAAAACAAACAAACAAAACAAGCAAAAATTAAAAGCAACAACAACTCCAACACCCAAAAGCTATAATGGTCAAAAATGTCACTTGAGAGGAACAGCATTGTCAAAATCAAAAGAGACATTGCATTGCAAGCTAAAATATAAAATAAATTTAATTGGGAAAATCATAAATTTTGATTATATAAGCATTCAGCTCATGAATGTAGAAGGACCTAATTTTGAAGGGATAAGAAACACTGCTGCTGTTATGAAATAGTATATTTCAAAGAAAAACAAATATTATAAGAGTCTATCCAGACATTTTGCTTCATTTCTTCTCTAATATATCAGAACACAAACATAAATATAATTTAGTGATTAGAGCACATTCGATTCTACTTAGTAGAGGTATTCCTGTTTTATCTTACTCTGAAATGTCAAATATTTTATACTTTAATATCCAATTTTTATTACTTCTGTTTCAATTTTTGTTGCATTATCATAACTCATATTTTTTATTGATTTTCAATTACACATTAGTTTTTGTCCTCAAATATATATATTGCCCCTACATACACTGGCTTGCAGTCAATGGCCAACTAACTCCTCATAAGGCCTGCCGTGCCTTTCTCTTCTGAGCTTCATAAACACTTCCGCTTATTCTCAATTTGTGTTCTTTACTTATTCTCAATTTGTTTGTTTTTTACATGCCTAACTGAAATCAGCATCTCTCTGTAAATTTCTCAAGTTAAACGCTGTTGGAGAAATTCAGTAGTTTTTCTGCCTACATAATTCCAAAAGAACACAGTCTCTATATTTGAAATTGTAGAAAATTTTGAAAGTTTTAGAGAAATTATCAAATATTTCTATGCATGTTCCAAGGGAAAGATTCCTTTTCTCTTTTACCTTATTTGCCCTTAACTTCTAAAAAAAGGAGCACGATAATGAATAAATTGTGAGTCAAACATGCTATCCTAAGTGTGTGCTTGCACTTGGAAAAATTCCAGCAACTTCGGATTCCAAATGTAATATTTCACCCAATGCTGTCCTTCTATAAGCATAAAATCTCTTTTCCCTTTTGCATCTGTACACCGCACAAAAGAATAATGGCAGGGAAGAGGAAACAAATTGCTTTGCGTTGACCCAAGCTTGATCTTTTGTTAGCCAACTCTCTGGGGTTCTCAACAGTGAATGGTTACCTTTAAGAACATTATCCTTCAAAATACTTCAACTGTCGTTTGTTACTTTTATTTCATTTCAGAAAAATGCATGACCCAACTGACAGTAATAAAACAAAATCTGTAAAATGATCAGTGCCTATTTGATCATAAGAAAAGATTGCATTATCTGAATGCTGACTTGGGAGATATAATTTATCATTCATCTTGAAAGGTTAAAAACTGGCAATTTATATAAATGTGAACTAAGAAATTTTGTTGAGAAATTCATAACAAAATCCAATTCTACTTTCTCTGTACATGTTATCAGAACTGAAAGAAAGATGTGATATATTTAAATGTCAACAGAATTGAAAAACATTCCTCAACTAAATTCAAGATATTTTGTTTTTATTTATAATTTGAACTGTCATAAGGAAACATCATACCGATGCTTCCCTCTGAACAGGAAGATGTTTTGAATTACAGCTTCTGTTTATTTCTTGCTTAAGAATTCTATTTTTCTTATATATTTGCTAAGTTACTGAGAATTTAACATATGCATTAAATGAAGTTTGATTATGTTCAGCCTAACCTTCCCCATAATTATTCCCAGTGGCTTCTCATCACTCTTCCATATAAGAACAAGAAAATTCTTTCTTTTCTTGTGTCTCACGGAGTCCAATTAGTACTGATACCATATTACATATTTGTGGGAGCGTGGCCATGCCCTAGACTATGGCTTTTAACCAGGGTTTTCTATGTGAACCAAACCAAGAAGATGGATGAGAATTTGTTAAGTTTCCTCTAATAGCTCCAGCTGCTGAATTATACATGTGAAGCTCAGGCCAATAGAAACAAGGTCATGGAGACTCAATGGCTCCATAGATGAAGTAGTAATACAATAGCTATTTCTCACTGAGGTCCATAACTGGTGGTCACTCAGTTCATGATTCTTAAGGATCCCAATTGACAATACACATCTTGAAATTTCCTAGAGGGTTGAAGGGTTGAAGGTCACTAGTCCACTATAAACTCTTGGAAGTTGTTTCCTCTCAGTGAGGGAAGCAGTGACAGCAGCAGATCAACTGAGCAGAAGGCTGAAAGTATGACAGGCAAGCAATATATATATATATATATATATATATATATATATATATATATATATATATATTCTTTTTTACAAAATCAGTAATTTGTTTTTTTTGACAAATTATTTTGTAAAATAAGGTGTTATCCCCTGTATTTTATGTATGACAGTGAATCCAGCACATTGTGATTACTAGCTACTCAGTATCTTCACTTTTATAAGCAGTTTGCACTGAAATCACAAAATGATTGTCCCAGTTAAGTAAGTATAATCGTAGCAGTGATAAAATGTAAGAAACAAATAATGGCATGGAACGTGATTAAGGCTCAATACTGCATTGTGATTCAGTGTCTGCAAATGAAGGTATTATAGCAATTGTCTGTTGGATAAATCTTTTATGATATTGCATACTGTGTACTAAGTTGAAGTTCACTGAAAATTTTTATACTTCTTTTTCATTTATAAAATAATTCTTCATGCTTATTACTAACAACTTATTACTAATATAATATGCAAAATAATCTGTGGGATGAAATTAACCCGTCTCTTCCTCCAGTTTACCTTCCCATCCCTAACCAGCTATCCTCCTTTCTAACATTTTCTCTCTCTTTTTTGTCATATATGTTCTATTTTCCTGTCTCCCATTACCCTTCCTAAGATAGGGCTTCTCTAGTTTTCTGGCTTCTCCAGGTACTCCATTTTAAAAACATAAATCAGTACACATAAAAGATCGCACTGAAAGCCATATTTCTTACCTACAAGACCATGTTCAGCACTCAGAAAATCCAAAAGGCAAGCTAAAACAGCAATGGGAAAAACAGACTGAACAACAAAATGAAAGTCAGTGAAAGATATACCAAAAATTTGAGTTTTCTCAAATAAAAATTTAAACTATCTATGATTACTGTAATAAGAGTAATTATGAAAACTGGCAAAGATTCAATATCATGTTATTACATACATAAACTCAAAACATCTGTGGTCACCTACACCAGACCTGACAACACTGAGCCTGTAATCATTCCAGCACTGGTGGGGAGGGGCACACCAAGCCATTATACCTAATTAAAGAGCTTCTGGAAGGTAATGGCAACTGGGAGACAAATAATCATTTGATTTTTAGGATTGTGGCCCTGGTAGGTCGCACATAATACATGGAATGGCCTAATGCTCATGAAATTAGAGGTAATCAAGCCAGGAGAGTGATGTGGGGTGTGGAGATTCAAGGATATCTTTCAGGGGCATATATAAATATATATATAAATGAAATAATAATGAAGGCTGGAGAGGTGGCTCAGAGGTTAAGAACACTGACTGCTCTTCCAGATATCCGGAGTTCAATTCCCAGCAATCACATGGTGGCTCACAACCATCTGTAATGAGATCTGGTGCCCTCTACTGGCCTATAGGATATATGTAGGCAGAATACTGTTTATAAAATAAATAAATGAATCTTAAACAACATAAAGGAGAATGGGGAAGAGATAGCAAGGTTTGAAGGAAGGAATGCGAAGAATTAAAGGCATTGATACTATGCTATCAAAAAATAATCAATCATAAATAAATAGGTTAGTAACATTTTTTTATTTATTTTTAGAATGATGAAGGTTTTTCTTTTATTTTGTTTTGTATGTGATGCTTGAGAATCTAAAGCTAAATTAATGTTGGATTATTTTTTTTAATTTAAGAATAAGGGTCTTGAAAGAAGATATGACTCCTAAACTACTTATGCCAAAATGCACAGTGGAACTTTCAAACAAAATATAGTATTATCTTTGATTTTAAAGATAATCTTCTGATAAGCATTTCCTAAAATGCTTCTAAATTTGTTAAAATCTCTTTCACATAGAGTACCATCCCTTCACAAAATCTAAAATATCTATGTAAATTTGGCTTGAAGTTTGAACAGTATCCACAAAAAAATGTAAAATTTTAAAGTCCTGCTTTTCTTCCAAATTTAAAAATAAATAACATTTAATGGGTTCTCACCATGATTTCAGCACTCTTCAGCTGCAATTAACTTTCACAAAATCTTACAAACTTTTCTTCTTTGCATTTTAGATAAAGAATTTCAGTAAGTAAGGAACTCAACATTGTAACTGTATATCACTATCTCAAACGTGCACTGAAAAATCAAATTATATTTCTCTTAGCCATGTACATGTATATTAGGTATTTAAGAGTTGCAATATTCATAAAATTAACTTATTATTTATAGTAAACAATTAGCTTTACGTTATAGAGTTGTACTTGCATATATAAAATGGATCTTTTCCATAAAGACTAAAACACATACACAGAAATCTCATTAAGTAAATTGTTCTTCCATTAATCGGTATTTATGTATCTTACTTCATGAGAGGCTTTCTATTTTGTATTTACTTAATTTCAAATATGAAAATAATTAAGACACTATGTTGTCAAAAAATAAAACTGGTAAAATTCTGAAAATATGATAGCATATATATATGTGTGTGTTTATGTATATATATATATATATATGTATATATATATGGATTCTAAAATGTAATGGATATCTTTAAGACACATGGAGGAGGACATAGGAAAAGTGATAATGAAAGGTTTATGAAAAAGGCAGTTGTGCTAAGTTATAATTTTCAGAAATGTTTCTATCAAGACTCTGAAAACTGTTATCTGTTAAACATCAATACCTTCTAATTTTTAGTTCTTGTATTAAAATAACATATTCTACTCATATGGAAACCAAAATATATGGTTCAAGCACATATAGACACATGGAGAGAGAGGAAATGTGTTTCTCAGTGGAACAGTTGGGAAATCCAGAAGAGAGGACCCATCTCTTTAATATTCTTAGTGAATTCTTTAAGACTCCTAGGTCAACTTTTCTTTCTCAACCTATCTAGATATAGCTTCACTGAAAACCCATCTAGAAATGGGGAAATCCCATCACTCACAGGTTTTTAGGCCTACCACCTAAATTGCCCTTCTCTAATACCTTATTTCCTACAACTGTCACAACCTGCTATCTGCGATCGATACATAATTTGATAGCACACAAATCTAGACAATAGTTAGACTGTAAGTATTTTAAGACTGGGATATATTCTGTGACCTATATTCACTGTATAGGAAAATAATAATCAAAGACAATATGGCACTTTATACCTGTGAATGAGCCTCCATGAGCTATTTTTCTGATAACAGAAATTTGATTTCATATAATGTTCACACGTCACAAATATTCTTTGGATTAGTTTCACCTTCTACATTGTAGATTTCATTCTGTGTGTCTTGCATGTCATATAAAAAGTGTCTTAGCAAAGGTCAGCATGGTGTCAACAAGCCAGAGCAATGCATCATGAAAAAACCCGACCTATATATATTTGGGGTCGAGGATGTGTTTGTGCTTTTTTCACAGAAAGAAAATGAAATCTGAACGTGATGTCGAGGCTGCGGACACAGAGGAGTTCCAGACTTCCAGAGGTGATTGAGGAGAGATCCTTGGTCCGGTCTTCCCTACCCTCAAGGAAAGGAGTGCCTGCTGACAAAACCAGCTACACCACTCTGCAGGGTGTCATCCAGCCCCCAGAGTCCAGGGAGACCCGGCTGACATAAGGGCCAGGATGTGCTTCATGTACCTGAATCCAGCTCGCCTCACCCTGGCTACCCCACCTGTCCTGGAGCACAAATGCTAAACTGCTTCTGCAGCTTGAACTCTGGTCTGCTTTGGAGCTGAGTTGCAGACTAAACATCAGACTGCT
Source organism: Microtus agrestis (assembly GCA_902806775.1). NCBI lineage: Eukaryota > Metazoa > Chordata > Mammalia > Rodentia > Cricetidae > Microtus > Microtus agrestis. The sequence goes on along the minus strand of CADCXT010005381.1, from coordinate 273,510 downwards.
TTAAACTTTGGGACACAGAACTCATTTTAATTAAAATATTAACCTCTCTTCACTTAAGAAGGGGGAAAATTGGGGGTTCCTGTTACTGTTGCCCAGAGGCTGGAACTGGTGGTATTTGATAACAACAATGTATGTCATTGTACTCCCACTGAATTTGAGCTAATGATATTTGTAACTGCTTATAGATAATGGGTAAAGTTTGACACATGTTGTAAAGTATTTGGTTTTAATGCATATGTTAAAAATTTTGGATTTTGATCCCTTTTACACTGCCCTAATTTTTTGGCAGGCAGCACACGTAACTTTATGTGGAGTAGGCACTTAGGAAGGTGGTTATACCATAGGCCAGACTAAAAGGTGAATACTGGGTTGGGAAAAAGCCCTTTCTTCTTGTCTGGAGATGGAGTTATTGGTGCCAAATTATATCATTATATCTTTTGTTTGAGGAGCTCCTCACAGTCTTTTCATTAATGACAGACGCAGGGGCCCAATGACGGGAGTTAGTGTGGATCCTCGCCTGAATAGCACACCATACAGAGGTTGTAGAAACCGGCTCAACATGGCATGGTTCAGGTATGAGGGCGCTCTCCACATGGCCTAAGACAGGGTGCCCTGTGATCTGCTTACTTTAATCCTGCTAGATGCCTTTTATTTGAGGAGCTCCAAGGACGGGCGACTTATGGCAGGATAATCCCCCAACCTAAGGCAGGGCCCTGGGAACCCTAGGAAGGGTAAGGAGGAAAAAAAAAAGGCCTGGTCCCCACTCAACCTAGGAGTCATCGAGCAGCCCTCTGTTCCCAGGAGAGAGGGATTGCTTCACCACTCGAGAGGAGGGTCTCTCCTTGTCTCAGTCCCTTCTCCTTTGCTCTGACACCATGGTTGACTCTGACTGGTGCTCTCCACGTGATAGCTGCCTGCCTTTGTATGGGAGGGGGGAGGGAATCTGTTGGGAGCTGTTTCCCCCTCGAGATCATTGCAGGAACCATCGCCCTGGGGAGACTGTGGGGAACCCCACACCCATGGTTGTACTGGAATTGGTTCTGTTGCCCCACACCCAGTTGAAGCTGTTAATGGAGAAAAATAAAATAAATAAATAAATAAATAAATAAATAAATAAATAAAAAAAAAAAAATAAAAATAAAAAGTGTCAGGCTGCCTTTAGCATAATCAACATTTTCTGAATGAATTCTGTTCTAAAGTTTAACTCATGAATACAAAAAAGAACACCCTATATGTCAACCTAAGTAGTAGTGAAGAAATTCGGAGGAAAAAAAAATCTCCCACCATAAAATTAAATAGAAGCTATTAAAATCCTTCAGAATCTCCTAATCACTACTTTTGTTCACATCTTCTCTCATTAATTAGCTCATTTATCCATTCTTTCATTGAAGAAAGGATGCCAGTGAAGAAATGTGATTGATAGTATTCTGACTATAGATGATAAAACAACAGACTAAGCAGAAAAAGAGGATAGATGACATATACAAATGCAGAGGTGTCGAAACCACTGCAAAGTATATACCTATAAACCATTTCCATGCCTATGCCTCAGAGAACACTGCTGAAAAGAGCACAGAAAAGTTGCAAGCACCAGAGAATCAATGAGTGTGATGTTAGAATCTGTCTCCTAATAATATCAGAACCTACACTGATAAACTCTTACTGGCATGGCTGCCAAAATGTCCTCAACACTGTACAAAGAATTATTGATAATTGAGGAAAGCTATCTGACGGTGGAGAGGTGTCCTTCCAAAAAGAAGAGCACATGAATTGGTTGTCCAGTGACAAATGTTCAGCTGTAAAATAATACAAAGCTCTTAACCATTTATTATTTTTGTACACTCCCTTGACAGTGATGATAATGAATATGTTGAATATACTCTAGTTTTTTAATTTTTATTTGCTCTTGTTAGAATTTTTTGCCTTTTTTTCTAAGCAAAAATAATATGTAGAAAATACAGCAAATACAGAAAAATATAAACCCCTTTATAAATCAATAATTTTATTATATTCTATAATTATTTATACTATTAACAAAAAGGAGCATTTCTATTTTGTTGTCACCTTGAATTCAAAACCTTCTTTCGGAACAAGTCAGTATTTTTAATTTTCTATTATCCTGGACATATTTTATTTATTATATCATATATATAAATACTGTTTCATATATGATCTCCTGTAGTTTTCCTTGTATTACATTTTCAGTCATTGTTATGATGTATTTGTTTTCTGTGAATTTTTTAATATTTAAATATCAGATCTAACTTGTAAATATAAAGCCTAGATATAACCATAATATTTCTCCCTCTGCATTATTGATTTCTCTTTCCATCATCTCTTCCTGTTTACATAAATCACAATGTGTCTATCTACAGACGCATCTAGATAAACCTCCTTATTTTCCCCATTGATGAGGTTTGAGAGCAGTGTGTATAGGTTCCTAGGAAAGAGACACCTACAGCTAATCCTCACTTTCTAAATTTTATGTTTTCAAATCAAACAGCCTTAGATCCAAGTGACAGCTTGTATGATTGATCCTCAAGATCAAAACAGTCTGGAATGTTTTTACAAATGCCATCATTTTTCTAGACAGTCCATACTGGAATAAAGCAAAAGCATTCTTATCTCATTGAAAAATGACAAGTGGATAAAGTGTTTAAATGTCTGAGATATGCATCAGAGTGTACGTCCATCTCATTATGTGAAGGTTTCAATGTGCTTTCAATTCTAGTTTAAAATGATGTTTCAGACCTACTATATTAGAGGACCCTAAAAGAGACATACATGGATCTAATCTACATGGGTAGTAGAAAAAGACAAGATCTCCTGAGAAAGTTGGGAGCATGGGGACCTTGGAGGAGGGTTGAAGGGGAGGAAACAGGGAGGGAAGCAGAGAAAAAATGTAGAGCTCAATAAAAATCAATAAAAACAAATAGACCTACTATATTTGAAACTGGGAGAATAGTTAAGAAAGTAGTGTAGAAAAGAAACAATGCCAAGACAAAACAATGCAGTGGGTAGCTTCATTTGATTATGCGCTTTATATTACCCTGAAGAAACTTTAATCTTAAGTTCATTGTGTGTATATTTGTTTGCATTGAAAGGCTTCTAATAATTATTACTAGCGACTGGAAATTTGAATGTGGCTGCTGCTACTGCTGCTGCCGCTGGTTCTCCTGAAGAGTCCTGCAAATCAATTGAAGAGTGTGTGGATTTTTGAACATACATAGACCTAATAATATACATAGACAGTTATCAAGTTGGTTTGAGTTTTCAAACAGGTAAAATTTGCTTTTATTCAGAAACTATAATTAAGAGTGATAAAATGTTTCCTAGAAAAACTATTTGATAAAACATGAATTATTTTGTTATTGAAATAAATAAACTGATTAACAATTCTATTCAGGCCCATGTTTATTAAAATGAAAATATTGTAAATCACATCAACTACTTTTCCTTGTTTATGTGATATTAGTGTTGAGTTGTTCTTTGGTAAGTATTTTCATTTATTTGAAAATATTATTTAGGTGTGATTTGCTTCATAAACCTAAGTTGCTGCTATAATTACAAGCCTTTTGAAATAATGTTTCCAATCAGCGCTCGAAAATTTGTTTTGGCTGTGTTTTCTTACCAATAACCACAGGTTTCTCAAGGTTGAAAGAAAATGAACTATGATATCCAAATTGTAATTTCAAGTAAATCAAAACACTCTGAATAATACTAGTCAAAATGTCATTATAATGGCTTTATATTACAAGTACAGAAACAGTCTTTGAGAACAAGAAAAAGAGGTTTAATAATTCAAATTTTATTTTAATTTTTCCTGAATTATTGTGTTCAGTAATATCTATGAGATAAAAATATGAGTGTACCTTTTTCCAAATTTTCTTATATATTAAGCTGAAATACATATATTTAAAACTTTCCTAATTATATATAAGGTCTTTACTAATTAAAATTACTTATTAATAAAAGCAAACTCTAGTTACTAAAAAGTAGTGTATAATAATTTTCACCACAATAGAAATAAGCATTTCATAAATGAATTGGTTGGAATTAACATTATAAAGCTAGAAACAGCACAATAATAGCATTGTTGCTTAGCAGTCTCATAAACAATTAATTGACCAAGAATATTTATCTGTCTTTAATCATTCAATGAAACAATTTAACCAATGCTATTTTTCCACTAAACACCAAGGGACAACTTCTACATTATCACATTATTTGCAGCAAATTCCATTCACTATATGAGAAATAATTGATCAGTCTATGAAAGAAAATAATAAATACTAACAACTCCCATGTCATACTCTATATCATTCTATATTGCCCTCCATTATTATACACATAGATAAAAATCGTGCCATATCAGAGTAATAGCATTAACTACCACATATGCTAATGATTTTGCTGAATTGCCTATATACCACTTCAAAATATAAACATGCATATTATTATATAGTCAAATTAAATAAAAGCTAAACTAACATGTATATGTTGATCTAATAGTCTTTTTAGAGTGATGTTTTCTTAATACAAAATTAATATGAAATCTCCTTTGTACTTCTTAATTTTCAACCATGGAAAATAAATATTATTTATGTCTAATATGGAATATATAAATAATATCAGCATTTGAAGTTTTTCTGGAGATAAATAAATTTGAGATGATTTATACTCTCTTACATTGTTTTCTACTTAATAATATAGTTGTTCCTTTTTTTTGTCTCTTGGAAACATTTGCTTCTTTAAATGAACAAGCTCTTAGCTAGAAATTCATTTCTTTCTTAATGTCTGAGCTGAAACCACATTATATGGATTAATTACTTATTTGCTACACATTTTACTTTATAAGCACTGATGTTTTTGAATTTTAATACATTTTTATATATTAATTTCAAACTTAGAATACAACAATTGTATGAAAACTTCTACAGCCTTATGTCCTCAGTATCTTGCATAATATCTTTCATACAGAAGGGGACAAAGGAATATCATGGGTTGAGCTCATTGATAGACTGGATGGTTCTGAAAAAAATGGAAATGTCATGTGTCTTCAAAAAAGTTACACATTCAAATTTGATAAAAATTTTGGGAGATATTGTAGTGCTTTGTCTCTAGATAGTTCTTCACAGGATGTGAATTTTAGTAGAAAAGTCGAAAATGTTCATGCTGTGTTTTCTAATCTCTTTGAACCCATTTGAGGCCTACTTAGTTGCTTAGGTAGGCCATGTTCTCCTGGTGTTCTCCATCCCCTCTGACTCCTAAAACCTTTCCTCCCCATCTTTCACAGGGCTCTTCTTTGAACTCTTTCATTAAGGTTTATTTCATAGGTATTTATTCTAGAAATATGAACTGCATAAAGAAGCATCAAGTTTTCAAGCTCAAAATCTTCTCTTCATAAAACCTGATGACTTCTACACAAATATACTAAATGCATAGCATGGTATATTATATAAAGCACAACAAATACAATCAACTAAAAATACAAAAAATAATGCAACAAAATCTTTTAAACACTAAGAGTTAAACACATGCAATAATATAGATAAAAAGAATCATAGTTTCATCAGGTAATTAAATTATATTTATATTTTGTTGTATTTTAGAGATGGTAGGTAGATGTGTTTTATTTCTTTATTCTCAGTTTTATTCTCTTCAAGTTTTTTTTCAAATTTAGCAATTATTCCTTTGCCCTTTGAAAACTAACTTATAAACTAAATATGTACCCATATAAATCTTTATTTATTTGATAACATCTAATTCATCCTTCAAATTACTTTAAAATCTATTACGTAGATGATATAATCAACTTTTTTTCTCATTTTTTACCCATATTCTCACTTTCACGCATTTTCTATGCAAACTTTCCAACTGAGGAATCTCACTGCAACAAGATATAATTAAATTCATCTTTTCCTGATAAATATATAATATACAAAATATTTAACATACATTGGTCCTACTTCACACTCATGACAATCCTCTGATCATCTCTTGCAAAAAAATAACAGGTTTTCCAATGATTTCACTGTTCCTAGAGTACCCTGACAGAGCGTCAGAGCCCCACCAACGTATTTCATTTGGTCATGTGGAAGTACTCCCTGGTATAAGACTACAAAAGAGTTTTCCTTAGCTCATCTCTGAAAACACCAGTTTTACACAGTAGAGATCATCTACAGCATTATGTGGTTTCTATGCTTTTTTGTGACTATTTTGAAAAAACAAAGTGGTGATTTTCCTGATGACCGCCACAAAAACTTTTTCCGTCCATGCTTCCTTGCCTCCACAGATTTAATTGTTGCTTTCCTACTGTGTTACCACTTCTCAGGTGACAGCTACTTATTTGCTTAGGTTCTCTGGAGATATTGCATCTTCTAGAAAAATGTGAAGTTCTTTTTCTTCCAACTATTTTGAATAGAAACCATTCAAACAAAGAATTCCATTTCATAAACAATACTTTACCAAAATAGTACATTTAATTAGTTTATGCTTAGGACATAAAATCGTGCTCCGATTAAATTTCAGAAGTACTTCCTATTTTTTATTCAGTCCTATATGAGCAACCACTGTATTTCTCTCCAGTTATGCCTGGGCTTTAATAACTCTGCACATTTCAAATTAACCCTGCATATTTTATTTTTTAAGGCAGCATGATACATAGAGGACATTTAAGTAGTGAAATAGACAGAAAGGTTAGTAAAAACAAAGAAGGAATAAGTAACTCATAGGAAACAGCAGAGTGTGAAAAAAGTTACTGTTGGGAGCTGTGAGACCCCAGATCCTGAATTTCTTGTAATCCCCTGATCTGAGTGCCTACAGCTGCTCTGAGCACGAGCCCTTCAGGAGTTCCTGATGGCAGGAGAGTGGTTTCTGGTGGGTTTTGCTGGGCCATGGCTATCTCTGTATAATCTGCCCCTGAACACAATAAAGGGGGCATTCTTGGGGAATTCAAAGATGACCCGTGTCGCTGTCTCTCTGTCTGTGTGTGTCTATGTTTTTGAACCTCCAGCCCCCTTGCCCGAAGCTCGCGAACTAGGTGCCAGCGCACAGAGCAAAGACACGGGGGCGCGGTGCATGGCAAGTTACAGTATTATTTTAATTTGTATATATTGTACAATAACACCCTAATTTATAAATTTCGGTTATCATTGTCTGTCTTGCCATATGAAAACAGAAATAAAGATCTCACAACTCTGTCGACATGGTCACCATATTTCATGTGCTTCAACTCTTATGACTACATCTTACTGGGCAAAATAGTCATAGACAAATATCACGTAGGTTTTTTGAGTGTTGTTCCTAATTTGTACTTTAGATCAAATATGTAATAATTTTATAAATATATGCAATAATACATCATTTCTATTAATAAAATATGAGTAGTTACAAATAAAACAGTTTATTGAAAGTTTCAGAGTAATAAAAAACAAACCTAAAAGTCAGAATAATAGTTTAGTTCATTAATGGGCTTGATGCCAAGCCTTATGACCTCAGATCAATACCATAATCTACATTATAAAAGGAGAGTGAGTGCTTATTTATAAAATCAGTCCTCAGATTTCCAAAGAGGGACTTCCATTGCCCTTTGCACACATGAAAATTAGTAAATTAATCAAACTGTTCCAAGTTCAAACCAAATATGTAGTATTTCATATGAATAGAAAGATCAGGATTTTGTAAATTTGAAAAAAATTTTAGTTATATGTTTTATAGATTAATGGTATTTATCTCTCATCTATTATTCCCCTATGTATCTACCTATCATTTTACTATCTATCTATCTATCTATCTATCTATCTATCTATCTATCTATTTTTCTATCATTTATTATGATTTTTTTGCCAGTACTTCCTGACATGAATATAGTTCCAAAATTAGAAAGAATTATTTTTAAAATTTATCCTAAAGAGATGATTGAGGTATTAAAGTATAAAACAATTAAACATTACAAAATGTATGTGTGTCTCAAAGCATTGCAATACAATTCCGTTACTGAATTTAAATTAAAATTATTTATATTGAAATTGAAATGTATATTTCTGACTTTTTAAAATATTAGTTTTTATATTTTAAAAAGGAATTTTTGTGTAAATTTAATTAGTCATTTCCTAAATGTAAAAAAAAACATTTGTGTGTTTGTGTGCACATGCACAATAATATAGGTTTGAGGTTAATGTTTGGTGTAATTTTAATCTCTAGGATATCTTTTGAAAGAAAAATAATAATCCAGTATTTAGAACTTATTCAGTGATTTGTGTGTTAGCAAAGGTTGTAACAGAAAATGTCAAATGACTTGTATTTTCTTTCTTGTTGAAAGCTTTTTCATGCGGAAAGTTGTCTTACACTGTGTCAAAAGAATAAGCTGTCAGATTGTTAATGTTTAATATATTCTGAGAATAACTGCCATGTACTATACTAATTTGACCTTTTCAGGGCTCTGAATTTGATTGGATGGACATTTCTCTCCTATTTAAAAACTGAAACCCCTGTTGGGACCAGCAAGAATGACCATCTGTTGAAATTCAGAATACTAAAAAGGTTAAAGTACACAACCAAAGACTGCCGAGTATATTTTATAATTACATTTTGCCACCTTATTTCCTGTCAAAAAGCATGACAACTGCAGATGATGGCATAAAATCAATTTTCCTTTTTCAGAGAACATATACAAAAATACATATAAGGTGTGGATAATTTAATGTCAAGTGCTCTATGGAAGCTATGGAAAAATGCATCATTTTTTTCTATGATACCAAGGCTTCAAAAGGATGGATATTCTAGTACAAAAGACTATTTCAGGGCAGCTAAGAAAGACACAATAAAACTAGTGCATTTATGCTGGGTAAATAGAATACTATAAATATCTGGCCTTCATCTAATCTAAGATCTTAAATATTAATACTTGAATGATAATCATGCATAGCAATCACATACTTTTAATATTTTGGAAAATTAAGAAAGATGCCCCCTAAACATTTGACATAGAATAAAACCAATGCCTTTTTTAATGTCTGTGGCTGTCGATGTATGTATCTATATTATAAGAATTTTATTGCATATGCAAGGTCCCAGAATCAATCATAAAAACCACAAAAGATAATAACAGAAACATAAACGAGAGAAGACAAGTACTAGCAGATAATGCTGCTTTTTGAGAAAGGGTCTCAGTATATATCCTTGGTTAGTCTGAAACTCATTAAATTGAACAGGTTGGTCTGAAAAGCTTCCCCAGTTCTGAAAATGAAAGAATCCTGATTTCCTGAAATTACTTTTATTAATTATATAATTAAATATCATTCCAAAAATTATAAAAATTTTATATTTGGTACATATAGATTTGGATAGTATTTAAAACCTGCTGTAGGGAAATACTGTGTTAATATAGACACCATTCCTTATAGCTGTAATAGTCTCCAACAGAGGTATTAGTGAATGCAACAAATAATTTTAAATTTCAAAAAAATCAAACTAGACCAAGAACACATAAATAAAAATTGATGTGTGTCTATATAAAAATATGAATTTTTGTCCCATAGTATATAATACATTGTCATTGATTCATAGAATGTTCTCATTGTTGGTAACCTTGATCCAGATGGGTTTTAAGAACTAGGATGAATATGTGGAATCAGTACCAGGAGACTGTAAAGTGACCACCTGTCGGTCAAGCAAATGGTCGTTCATATCTTGATTCATCTTCATTTAAACAATTTCAATGTTTTGTATGAGCACTTTTACAATCAGTTTTCACTTCCTAAATTTCTAAACGGTTACAATATTTACCGACTTTGATCTTGTTTCTTTTCTCTTCCACCTCCAAACTCTCCCATGAGTAGCCATTATCCTTTTGACCTATATGCCTATTTCAGAAGCATGAGGAATTTTTCAACCTACAAGGTAAATTTTCTAACCAGGCACACCTACAGGTAGAACAATGTGCTCAGTTGGTAGCACATGCGGTTACAGCATCATGCACGGTAAGAGACAGGTAAGATACATCTGGTGGGGTCTCTTTCTCATGATCAACTCACCAGCCAAAGCTGGATCAATCCAGTCTATGTTTTGTGCTGCTCTATCCCCTCTGGTGACATTACCAGGTTTTTCCATTTGTCCTCTAGGCAGCATAACCTGGAAACTTAATTTTAATAACAGGTGCTACTCATCCCTTGTCCTTATGGTGTTTTTTATCTCTCTTAATTTCTTGAGATATTAGCACAGTTACTAGAAATAAGGGAAGAGTGGTTGTCTGTGATTTCCCATCATTCCCTATTCCTTGAATGTTACCATTAACTCCTGATATCATCTATTTAAAAACATTTTTTAAAATCTTTTTTTTGGTTAAAATCCTTCTTCCTTGAAGAGTTATGCAAATATGTAACATTAAGCTTCATGACCTACTGTAACTCCTTCAGACCAGCTATATGGCTAGCATGGTGAAATCAAGGACATTACGTAGCACACATACTCCTGCGATTATGACCAGAATAATACAGGAAACTGTGAACATGTCCTTGCGTAGTTGAATGGGGTCTCTAAAAGTCTTCTCGCAAGAAGAACCACTCATGCGATTCTCAGGTGTTGTTCCCTGAAAACGTCATGATTCCCACCATTCACATTAAATATAATTCTCTATGTGGTAGAACTACAGTACCATTAACATGTTTGACTACCAGTTTTCTGTACTTATCTCTCAGTCTTGCAGACACATATTTTCCTACAAAAATAAACATGAAAACCATATTTAAAACTGCTTATGTACAGTACAATGAAAGGAAGATCATGACTCTTTGTACCTGAGATACCTGTAGACAGATGTTTGGCAATTCCCAAGAGGAGGAGAAAATCAAATTCAGGAATCAACTGTGAGGAAAACAACGTTGTGTTCTTGTATTTCTTACTGTGCACTGCAAATTTGAAAGTCTGTTTACATAGGTCATTGCCATCTTATATAACACAACACGAAAATACACCTTATTTTAGTAAAGCGCATGACAGTATGCCATTTTCAGGAAAATTTTAGGAATATTTCACCATAAGCATAAAAGATAATTTCCTTCTATTTTGAGTATTAAAAATATGATGTATGGTATGTTAAAGTATATTAAAAAATACATAACTGTTCCAGAAAAGAAAAACATGTAGTTGGCAAAATATTGATATTGCAAACTAATGATTAGTTTAGCATAGAGGTGTACAGCAATAAAAAAAAAACTCAAGAGGTATTTAAAAATTAAGCTTGGGATTATGATGATAGGCTGAGAATATGAAATCATAATTCTCTTGAGAATACCTAATGGATAAACTGTTGTGTATATGTGGGTCACAGTGTTTTAAAATAGCAAAAAGAAAATAATACCATTCATAATAGCCTCAAAATAAAATATCCAAATATATCTCACCAAGGAAGTGGAAGTGCACAATCAAGATGCAAATACCTTTTAAAAGTTAATATGGAGAATATACTAGAACATAGGAAGATACCCCATGCTGTTCGGTTGAAATGATTGATATTGTTATTACCACCCTGCCAAAAATGATTCACAGAGTCATAAGAATTTTCAATTAATGTATCTATAAAATTAAAAAAAATATTAAATTGCACATGGGATCACAAAAACAAATAATTGTTAAAACAACATTAAATAATAAAAAACAGAACCCATTTGAAGACAATACCACCTTTGAAATTACACTACAGTTATAATAACAAATACAATATAATAATAAAAACAGTGTGGTATTGACATGAAAACAAACCATTATTCAAAGAACTAGAACTGAAGAAATACAAAGAATATACTGTTATAATTACCTGATTTTTGACAAAGAACACCAAAATACCAATTTGTTGAGAATACCGTACTCGATAATAGTACTGGTCACACTGGATAACTGCACATGTAAGATGTAAACTTGATCCTTATTTCCCACTCTGCACAAAACTCAACTACAAAAGTTTCAAGAGCCTCAACAGAAGGATGGATACCCTGAATCTGATGCATAAGACAAGATCTCCTGAGTAAACTGGGAGCATGGGGACCATGGGAGAGGGTTAAAGCGGAAGGGAGAGTAAAAGAAGGGAGCAGAAAAAAAGTAAAGCTCAAGAAAATCAATAAAATATATGGTGCTGTGCATTCTATCAAAGATCAAAAAATAATCATTATTTATGTACAGTTCCAATAAGCCATAATAATAACTGCCCAGCAAGGCATGATCACTAGTCTTATACTGGTTTGAACATCATAAAAAAAAAAAAAACCCTATTTTCTGATTAGAGTCCTGCTCTACAACTAAGCCAACTTGTATGTGGCACCATTGTCAAGCTAATAAACTATGTCAAGTCAAGACGTAGGACCTAAGGAAGAACCTAAAGCTTTAATTTTGCTAAATAGATATAGTATTAAATCCACTCCTAAAGATTTTTCATTATACCTATAAGTTAGAGTATCCAACAACTATCATGAGAGAAGTCTCCATTTGCATCAAGTTGTGATTAATGCAGTGACCCTCATGCAGAGAGTAAGAGCATGAAATGGCAAGTCCTAAATTTGACATCTATATCACAGACAGAATGAAAATGAAATTGAAAGTGATCTTCCCATGTGTTCCCAGCTCTTAATTTAGCATTTCTCTACTCTTTCCCACAAATGTATGTAAGATTTTCTTGGATTCTCCTTTGTTTTAAAATGTATCAAACTGATTACTAATTCTGTCCCATATAGTCATTTACTGAAGATAAAAGATTTTGCCATATTTCCATCATATTTGAGAAATTTACTAATTTGTTAGCTCTTTCTTTACTTTTTATAATTCCTATTGCCTCATTTCATCATTGAATTTTTGTACCACATATTAAAATACATAGCATAAATATCTATTAATAATTTATCTGTGTGTTGTAAAGTACAGATGTTTGTTGAATTATTATTTATGAATTACCGGCTTTGAATTTGGATGTTCAAGATGAGGCAATATTTACTATTATTGCTTAAATTCATACAACACCAAGATCATTGAGTATCAAAAGACTCAATGTCAAGATAACCATAGCTAGCATACAAATTATGTGTAGAACTGAGAGGTCATGGTGTTTCATTTAGCATATTATTTCTGTGAAGGGACAACACGATCATGGCAGCTTTTATAAGGAAAAACAATTAATTGGGGCTGGATTACAGTTCAGAAGTTTAACATATTATTGTCATTGTGGGAAGCATTGTGGCATACAGGCAGACATGGTTTAGAGGGGTATATGAAAGCTCTAACCTGACCTCTATAGGTAGTAGAAAGAGACAGTGACACACTAGGCCTGGCTTAATGATTGAAATTTCAAAGGCTTCTCCCATTGGCACACTTCCAACATACCAAAAATACTCCAGCAAGTCTACATCTCTTAATAGTGCTATTTCCTGTGAGCCTATGTGGGCCAAATTCTTTCAATCAGCACAGTATGGCAGGCATAGTATATGTTAAAAAAAACTGTTGTTTTGACATATATTAGCCATAGAAACTGTGAGGTGCTAGAAATTTATTCGCAACTAAACAAGACTAGGTGTGATGAGGATGTGCAACTAGAAAGAGCAGTGATTATTAAAAATGATATAGAGAGTAGCATTTGGAGAAAAACAATATATGCCTCTATTTACATTGTTCTTACATAAACATTCATATTATATTCCCATATATGATTTTCTCAAGTCAGAAACCACTTCATTGGAGACAAGATGATAGACTTGATAATAACTAGATTTCATCTCTAATAAATTATTGATTTTTTTTATTAAAATAAGCATTTTATAAACAACACTGCTATTGTATTCTAAGATACCATATTCTGCTTTATCATATACAAAACATTTACTAAGCTCCTTCACAACTGCTGCTATAATATTTGAAACAAAAGACACCACTTTCATTGCCATCAAATGATCAATTCCTAATTCTGCAACACCTGATTGCTACACAATGTCCCTTGGTACATTTCAAGTGGCATGGGGTTTGGTTTATTTCCAGTACCAATTAATCTAGAAATGTTTACACAACTGAGAAAGCAATTATCTGGGACGCGAACACCAATTTTTTGGCAAATAGGTTGAAGCAATGTAAAATATTAATATCAGCAATATATAAGACAAGAGTATGCAATTTCTTCAAAAGTTTCTATTATTTTATCCTTTTGTTCATAATTAGAAATTATATCTTAATCTTAAAACATAAAATGACCTCATATAATTTCAAAATAAAGGTGCTCTATATAATTTTTGAAGGTTTCCAGCACAATTATGTTATCCACTTAAAATATTCCCAATAGATTTAGTACTAAAACTTATTTTATAAAATTTACAAGAGTGTAAATGGATTAATACATTTGATTGGAGAAAATATTATTTGAAGAATTTTTGTACTCCAAAATAAATTATCATTTTAGCAACTCAAATGTAAATCTTTAAGTGTTTATTCAAAAATATTAAATTTATCTTGACTAAATGTCTAAACTCAAACTGTTATGAGTGGCAAGTGTAAATTGAGATGAGGACAAGTTAATTGTTGAACTTCATATAAACTTAGCCTCTTATACAAGCCTGGCATTAAGTAACATCATTACGTGGTTTACTATTTTAGAAATTTTATCCTGTATGGCTTTATTTTGACTTCTCTAAAGCTTCATTGTTCCCGTGTTCCTGAGCATCACGTGCATACTGACCTTAGTCTTTTACAAGATTGACTTAATACAAATATTTTCTTGTGAGCAAACCATGTCAGCAACAGACGAACAACTTTATAATGTCAAACAATGTTTCTCAATGTCATAATTTATGGAATAACTGAAACTTCATAAGGTAGGGTGGTTTTCTCGAAAGTTATTTCCCAGATCATTCTCCTTTGCATGGAAACTCTGGCATAGGCAGACACACATTCTTCTTTTTTCCTATATTGGTCTTTTTTGCTAATAGTACCTCTTATATCCCTTGATATACATTACACAGTAAATTTACTTTATCCAAGTATATTCTATCTTTATTATACCTCTGAATATATCATCATTTCTATCTTTTTATTTGCCTATCTTCCAATCTATATATTAACTTACATTACAGAGTAACTATTGATGTGGAAAGTCCTTCTGTATATGTGTTGCTTTTATTGGTTAGTGAATAAAGAAACTACTTTGGCCTGTGATAAGACAGAATAGAGTTAGGTGGAAAAACTAAACAATCCTGAGAGAAAGAAGACAGCGTCAGTGAGAAGCCATGTAGCCTCCTCCAGATACAGACATGCTGGAACCTTGCCAGGAAACAGCAAGCCTCATGGAAAAATATAAAATAACATAAATGATTTAATTTAAGTTATAAGAATTACCCAGAAATACACTTAAGATATTGGCCAAACAGTATTGCAATTAATATAGTTTCTTTGTGGTTATTTTGTGTCTGAGTGTCTGAAAAACAAACAAACAGCCTCCGCCAACAGATTGGTATACCAATGTTTGCCAACTAAATCCACATAACACGTGAGTTTTGGAAGGAATTCTAGACACACACAAAAAACAGAATTTAAAGCAGCATCTTGCTCTGTTTGTTGGCAGCAAGCAGAGACATGGTTCCTTTAAGAGGTTTCCTGACTCAGCCTTAGTGGCAACAGCTGAACAGTTTGCATAAGGGAAGGCTTCTTGGTTCATGCTAGTTACAGGAACAGCTCTAGCTCTTTTAGGAGCTGATGCCTACCACCCACTTCAGGACCAACCAGATGTGTATGTAGCCACACAGGGTCAAGAGAAAAGTAGCTATGACCATGCCTGCAACTCAGCACTCCCTGCCTCGGCAGGCAACAGGATCAGGTCTGCTATGTGTATGCAGGCTGGAGAGCATGGCAAATTCCCATCAACATACATAGAGATATTTCCAGGTCCTACAATGGCTGCGTGGCAGATTTAGATTTTTCTCAGATAAAAAAAAAGGGTTTATGTGCTGTACACCCAGAGCTGACGTGGTGAGAACAGCTCCCACCCAGCAGTGCCAGAGAAGCGATGAACTATCTCTGCTATATTGGAAACCTAAGAGAGACAGAGCCAGATTCCATGGCCACTAAGACCAAGTTGATTACCATTGTAAAAGTGCTCCTTGCCAGAAAAATATTATAGATGTGCAATAAAGACAAATTCAGATGTAAAAGACCTCTAAATGGGACACAGTGTTGGATAAAAGTACGTAGCCTTGGGAAAAATAAGAAATAGTGTTTAAAAAGTGAATGGGTTTAAAAAAACAACAAAGTCTTTAAAGAGACATAGTATAGATAGTCATAGATTAAATGAGTAAAAAGAAAAATAAGTCACATAAAGATGAAATATACACAGAGTCTGAATTATGCATATTATTGTGTTTTCTTTGAATTTTTTGACTGTGAATGAGCTAAGTACAAAGAGATATCTCATTGTACAAGCTGCTAAACCAACATATATACTTTAATAGTATCTGGACTTTAAAATTTGGGTCTAAGGATAAGCTTCTTTGGAAAAGAGGTTCTTCTTTTATTTACACAGCAGATAAGATCCTGAGGATTCCTTCCAGACTAATATTGTTTGATAAAACAAGACCTTCTGAAAAATCTTGGATAAGAGTGGATAGCCCAGATGATCCAACATTTCAGAGGACCACTATTGGAGTTTTCTCTGAGTTCTACATTCAGAACAGCCTCAAGACTACTGCTTGAGATGATCAAGCCTCACAGAATATTCCAGTTAAAACTTGACCATAATCCCAAATTTTCTTTAGGTCCCCATAAGATTATCAGTGCCCCCAATCAGCAGAAAGTATCCTAGAAAACTGTGCCTACATTCCCAAAAAATTTATTATGCATGTTTGTCTTTGTTTAGACTACAAATTAATATGGATATGGGTCAGAAAAAAACTAAACAAAGGATATCAGATTCAGAGTTCTTGTTTTGAGGAAAAATGTAGGGAAAGTGCTGTGGGACAATGGTCTTATACTTTGTAAAAAATTCTCACTTGTATTGGTTTAATAAAATGTTGATTGTCCAGTGTTCAGGCAGGAAGTTGGGGATGGGCAACCAGAATATGAGAATTCTGGGAAGAGGAAAGGCTGTCTGCAATCATCACCCAGACACAGAGGTTGCAAGATGAGAATGCCTCACTGATAAAAATTCCCAAGCCACATGGCTAACACAGACACAAATTATGGGTTAATCTAAGTTGTAAGTATTGATTGCTAAGAAACCTGAGCTATTAGGCCAAGCAGTTTATAATTAATGTAGTCCTCTGTGTGTTTCTTTGGGATTGAAAGGGTACGGGACTTGATAGGACAGGAACCTCTGCCAACAAACTATCAAAATTAAAGGGACAAGAAATTTAAAAGATAACTTGAATGGCATAATTAAATTGAAAAAAAATTATCTCAATAGCGGTGAGATCGCAAGTTAACCAAGACACAATAGAAGCCCTAGAAGTTAATGATGCTGTTGCAGAGTCTAGATTCATTGTAAATAGCTGAGCAGTACGTTGAAGGCCATTTGCAGCACATACAGGCCAGGACCAGGTGCAGATAAAGGAATAGACCATTAAACAATAGGTTCAGACAAATAGACCATAACTAAAACCAAACAAACAATAATAGCAACAACAAAATTGCAGACAGATGGTGAGTAAGGTAGTTTCTTCAACTTAGGTAAGGAAGGTTTTATTTCAACTTACTCTTCCAGATAACAGTACATTGTTGAGGTAAATTGGGACAGGAACTTAAACAGAGCAGGAACTTGGAGGCAGAGTCCATGAAGAAGGACTGCTTATGGACAGGCTCCTCGTGGCTTGCTCAGTCTTTTTACTTATAGAACCCAAGATCACCAGTCAAGGTATGATATCACCCACCACAAACTATTCTCTCTCCTGTCAATCACGAATTAACTGACTGTCTTTCACTCAGATATTCTTAAAGCATGTTCTCAATTAAGGGTTCCCTCCTTTCAGATAACTCTAGCTTGTATCAAGTTAACATAAAACTGGATGGAACAATTTAATCCTGTCAATTTGACAGGGAGACAACATTGTTAAGCAATAAATTTCCTTCCCTGTTATTCCCCAAGTTCAAACACTAATATCAGCATTACAATATAAACATTCCAAACCTTAAAATTACTAATTGTTAGAAACTCAAACACTTAAACATTTAGTCTTTTTTAAAATAGCCAGTCTCTTTTAAAATTCAAAGTATATGAACTGCAGCTCCTATAAATTAATAAGTAAATTAAATACTCCCTTATTTCAAAAGGGAAAAACAGTGGTGCAGTCACAATCAGAACAATGCAAAACCAAACAATGAAGCAGTATAAATAACTCAGTGCCCAATGTCTGGGACTCACTCACAATCTTCCTGGTTAGGTCATTTCTTTGGCTCTGCCCTCTGTAGAACACACAGCTTGTCTTCTAATTTTTAGCTGGCTTTGTTTCATTGCTGCTGCTCCTCTTGGTGATCATCCCATAGTACTGGCATCTCCAAAATTGCTAGAGTCCTTTGGTTCACCTTGGCTGCAGTCTCACCAATTGCTTCTAATTAATTCTCTTCAGGAACACAAGTCTCCACAGTTTTCCATATTTTGCTTTATGCCTTCAAACCCAGTAACAACTGGATGACCCTTATAATACTAAGGGCAATTGGTTTCACAAGGTACATCATTGGCTACTTCAGGAACAAGTCTTTTGTGTGTTTACCCCAAGGAAACACTTCCCAAAAGACTTTGTCTCAGTGATTCTGGTCTGTTTGTAATCACAACTGATTGTTCACACCCAGCTTACGTATATGAATTATCCCAGCAAATAAAGGCTTGTGTTTAGTGGTTCAGATATCATGTTAATCACAGCTACTTCAACACTTTTTAGTTCACCAAAGATTCTAAGACAATGCAGAGTCCTCTGTCTGTCTTTATGCAGGCACTCTGAGGTCATGTGGCAGGGGATTTGAGACCA
Source organism: Microtus agrestis (assembly GCA_902806775.1). Classification (NCBI taxonomy): domain Eukaryota; kingdom Metazoa; phylum Chordata; class Mammalia; order Rodentia; family Cricetidae; genus Microtus; species Microtus agrestis. The sequence continues at coordinate 254,527 of CADCXT010005381.1, read as the reverse complement.
TCATGATCTCAGTGCTAGATAACACCTGTTTACAGTGTCCAGGGAATGGAATTATATGCCATTGATATGTGTATTTGACAAGTTTTTAAACATATTTCTGTTACCATTTTAAGGTGTTCATTGTCCCTAACATCCCAATAACTACATAGATTAATATTATTTCTATTCCCTAAGGTAGTTAGTTGTCATCTCTGTTAAGTTGATAATGCTTCATGAATAATACTATCCACAAGCTTTCCTAGAGACAGAGGAATGTTTTATCCTCAGAAATTATCAAAATTACTTATAAAATGGAATCTCTCTGGTCAAGCACAATCTGAAGAACTAATGTTTATATGTCCTGGAAAGACAGAACAGGACTAAGCTTCAACTGAATAATTTGATATAAATTATATTTTAGGAGATATAGACATTTATTTACCATGAATAAAGGGCTGTCAATAACAAACAAAAGCTTTCCAGCAAAGACCACCTTGAGGAACCAATAAATTTATTGTTATACTCACAGAGCATGAGTGAGGAATTTTTCCTCAAGGTTATGAGTGACTCCAAAGTAGATACACCATGGTAAATGTTCCACTCCATACTAGAATACAACTTAATGAAAGCTGACTGTAGAATTTCACCTTTCAGTGTGTCTCTGACTTACTCTAGGCTGTAGACTTTCCACATTCACTTTTACTGGAGGAAGTGGGAAAAGGTGGGAGGAAGGGAGGAGAGAGTAATGACTTTAATCATGATGATCTTCCACTGACTTTATCACATTACTCTACACTTTGTTATCATAGACCAAAGTCAACTCTTCTAATCTGAACAATGTCATTTTTTTCCAAGATGGTAGTTGAGTGCTTGGAGGACAAAAGGCCAAAATAAAACAATATTCTGTCAATAAATTCAGGAAAATTTTCAAGAGCCATAAAATCATTTGCCTCAGTTGTGAGCTTCAGGAAATGATGTTTTTGGGTTCCTGTCAATATAATAAATATCAATGTATTAATTAAAATATCAATTTAAATTTACAACTTCCAAGTCTTGAGTTCACAATTTTCTGGGTTTGGCCTGTGGTATTACATCACAGTACCTGGGTATGACAAAGGAAAATTACTCCTCTTAAAACTGGGAAGGAAAAGAAAGGGTGAAAATAAGGTTATGAAACATATTTGGAAGAATTTCCTGTTAATTAACTAATGCCCTTTCTAGATCTCATCCTCTTTTAGTGTCTAAAATACCGTTAATTCGTATCTTCTTGATAAGTAATCTTTTTAAATAATTAAACACCAAGGTATAGCGTTGATTTTCATATTAATAAAGTTAAAGATTATGGTGTTCATTTTTTAAAGTAAATATCAGCAACATTTTGTCAGAAGCTAAGATATGTAAGCAAAACAGTTTAATTAATTTAGAAAGGATAGGAAGATTGAAACGCATTGTTATTAGTAGCTTGTGCTAATCAATACACAGAAAACTAAAATAAATATTTTGCATGTATAAGGGAAATCCCTTAACTGCATATTATAATTTAATTCATGTGATTGATAGTTCTCTTTAGATTTGATAAGATCTAGTAACGTTCTGCCTTTAATAATACTGTAATGTGACAAGCAATGACTTTTAAGACAATTGCTGTCTTAAGATACTCCAGTTTTGAAGCATTGAGCTTTATTCTTGAGCATGATTCTCAATCTGGATGCACACGAAATGGCAAATACTATCCATTGCTATCCATACCCATACAACACAATCTGATAAGTAACCTATACCCGAAAGAAGAAAGCGTGCCACCTTATAAATTTATAGGTGTGATCTGTGGTTGTATATGTTCCTAGATGTGAGATATTCATATCATAAATAAAAGAAGTTTAATGATTTTCTAGATATAGCAGACAAAGGAAAAAAATAAACAGAACTCTGAACTTGACCACATCATGAGAAGGGCATTTAATACATTGATGGCAACAACTTTCACAATAATGTCATATGTCTACTCAGTGTGTTATTCAGGAAAGTGAAAGGTAAAGAAAAAATACTGAATATTGTAAGAACTTTGCTGGGCTTAGTGCATGCTTGTCAACTTCAACTACACTGCTTGAACCTTCTGCTCACTCTAGTTGGCATTTCGGACCTTGCATCTGTCGTTCATGATCTATCATCTGGATCTAGCCCTACAATTTACCCTTCGTGGATGAGGCAGTCATGAAGTTCACATATTATCCTTCTAGATGAGCTATAGCAAAAAAAAATCTCTCCTACGGAGTTACAAATGTCTTGTTATCTTTACACTCCCTAATTAAACTTTATTTGTATTTATAACCAGCTTCTCGGAAACTATTTGCAGTTCCATAAATACTTCTGCTCCTCAGGCCTCTTAATACTTTTCAAAAATTTTGAATCCTATACATATATGAGTGTATATGTACATATATCTGCTATATATTGTGTAAAATGTTATTTAAGAGTTTATATAAACAATTAATATTGAAAGAAGAAGTTGTGATTGTCCTGTCTTCAGCAAACAGCAACATGAAAGTGGTACTATATTTCAAGGAGCTTCTGGTGAAATGTCTGCCTTTTGTGAATTTATTATTATATTTCAGATTCTGACTATGGGAAGCACTGAAAAGCTTGGTTATGTTTTCGAAATAATATAGAAGTAGACAAGTGGAAGTTTTATTCGGAAACTTCTAGTTATTATGTTAAACCAGTGTTCATGATCTGATGCAGAATATAGCGTTACAGGCACAGGTATTAATTTTACTGTTTTTTCATATACACCATTATTAATCCAGATGATTTCAGAGTAAATGTAAACATGTAATGTCAAAGGACACATTTCACTGGGGCAGCATTTAAGGTTACTAGATAGCACTCCTTGGTAAAATGCTTGCCTATGCTTATCACTGAGCTCAATAACCAATATAAGAATAAAACAAATCAGAAAGATGGAAAGAAATGATAAGAAGGGAGAAAATTAAGAAAAAAAGGAGAGAAGAAATGGAGGAGAGGAAGAGAATGAGAGGCAGACAGAACAAAAAAGTGAAGAGAAAAGATATATTACTTCCATAGTATTGTGTTCAGCAAGTTTGAACTGCATAAACACCAAGTCATCATTACAATTAAATCATTTAATAATAATCCTCATTTTATTTTCTATGATTAGCTTAAAATTATGGCATAATTAGACTTGCATATATTACTATGCAAATCTGTCTTATCAAATTAACCAAATATCATTCATTGGCTGCACACAATAAAAACATGCATTCTCTGGGTTAAAAAATATTTTCATTTACTATTTGTTAAATGTATAACTTGTAAACTAAATAATATATTTTGAACAAGATAGTATATAATTTAAGAAAATGTTTGGCAAACGGACAGTCATAATTATATAAGTTCAGGTAAAAATTCCTATTGAAATTATGCTTCCCAAGTAACACAAAAATAATCTGTAAATAATTTGATTATAAAATTATAATGAAATATATATGATATATAGATATACCAATAATCTCTCTGTTACTGTAACATAATATCACGATCAGGGGAAAACTGAGGCATAGAGGTTTGTTTTTAGCTAACCATTCCAGAGGATATTTTGATAGCAGCTTACAATGGCTTACAATGTCTTCCTCCATTCACATATCAGTTCTCTATATAATAGAGAAATATGCCTTTCCTCAGCTTTTTTTTCTTTTTTACTTAATGGCATTATAGTAACAAAATGGACCTTGATATGTATTTTTCCTTTCAGTTATTAATTATCACTTTGATATAAATTGCATATAATAAATATAGATTCTGTTTATAGAGAAGCAATAAAGACAGTACAAACCTCTGAAATCTACAGAAGAAAATCTTTTGCTTTTATAAATTAATCTATTATTAAGAAACACAATAAGCATTGTGCTAGAAGATACAAAGGCATGTGGCAGCTTTAACTGGTATTATGAACATGTTCACCACTATTTGTTCATGTTCAATTGCTTACTAAGCTTTTATAATTGTTATTTTTCAATTGATTAGATTATGAATACACAATTTTAAATAGAATTCTTTTAACAATTTATCTACTTTGTGTACTAAAATATAATTCCTCCATGATTTAGTACTTTTTGTTATGTGAATTCATGTATAATAAGATATTTAATATTCTTTTTTGAGATTTTCTTTGTATATCTTTTATTTTATACAATAATCAGTGCCCTTATGTTTAGATGCATTTTTAAAGAGCCCACAATTAATATGAAAGTCTTATACTTTATTGTTCATTGAATTTGAACTGGGTATTAGCTCATCTACTTTACTGTGATTTATTTTACATTTACAATCATTTTAATTCTCTAATGTTATGCCATCTTTTATCCAGACTTGTCATATTTTGTTTATTCATTTTCCTTAAATTATTTATCTCTTTTCTATTCATATTTCCCACAGATAATGACATTACAAGTTATTAATTATATAAAGTGCTCACTAGTTTGATTCACCTTGTCTGTCCTTTTCATCACTCCATTGCTGTTGATGATATAATCATGGGGATGGAACTTAATAGTATTTAATCTTCTATCCCCACAACACTTAAATTATAGTTATTGTTTTGTAATAAGTTAATTGAATTTTAAAAATTGAGACCTAGACTATAAATTATTACATTCTCACAATGATTGTGGTAGTTATATTTGCTGTTTTTTATAGAATGTCTTCAATATTTATCAATAGACACCTTTATACATATATACATATAAAATTTGAATACACTATGGAAATCCATCCATATACCGATTTCTTTACTTGCCTCTCTCTAACCATAACATTTAACTGTTTTAGAGATGCCAGGATTCTACTGGTTAATGTGCTTAGTAATCTCTTCATAATATTTTAGTAACTTCGACAAGAAAGCAGGGAAAATGTCTATCTATGCACATGTAAGTATATTGTGGAAGTTTATATTTGTGTAATAATACACCAGTTAATGTAGTTAAACATAAAACCAGTGTAAAAAGGACCGAGCAAGCTTTCAGAAAAAGAATACTGATAAATATGGGAACTCATCACAAAAATAACTGAACCTAAAGAATCTGTCTTATATAATTGATATTCATGTCTGCAATACATTCATAAACTCCAAATTTTCCAGGATACTTGAGCAATCAACAATCATTAACTGTTTTCAGTTTTAGCACTCTACACAGCAACTGCTACGCATTCCTAGATCCATCTATGTTTCTGTTCACATGTTTTAGTAATGACTTGCATGCAGTTTTCATCAACCATGGTGGGCAAAACAACCATGCCCTCAGAAATGTCTGGATTTGTGCTTGGGTTACCGATTGTTGCTCTGGATCAGAGTGGAACAGACTGAGTGGCAGATGGTCTTTGATATTCTTTCCACGTTCTAACAAGTCCCTCTCTCTGAGGATGAAGTGATTTTCAGACTTGAAAGCTAGCTCGACTTTTGTTTTTCTATGATTTCTAAGTCAAAGAGTCAGATGTTAAAGGGGAGGATTAACACAATCAACCCGTTGTGTGGCAGAAATTAGAAAACTCCAAATTTTCACAGTGAAAATGTAAAGATTAAAGAACTGAGAATACTCCATGCTGCTCTAAGTTTTACACACCTTCACCAATGAAAAACATATCATTAAAGCAGAAAAAGCTGGCCAGGTGGTGGTGGTGCATGACTCTAACGCTTGTATTTGGAAGGCAGAGGCAAAATCAGAAACAGGAGGATCTCTGTGCATTTGTGACCAACCTGGTCTACATGAGCTAGTTCCAGGACAGGCTCCAAAGCTATCGAGAAGCGCAGTCTTGAAAATTAAAAAAAAAAAGCAACAAAAAGATACCTTAATTTTCAGAGACATACACCATAATAGAATCCTATATTTAGGTTGAAACAAATGTAAAGTTTTAAATGTCAGTGAGTGTTTTGCTTGCATGAATATCTATGTTAAATGTGAATGCCTGGTGACCATTTTAAAAGACTGGAACATTAGCTTTTTTTTCACAGGTTGAATTAATAATATAATTTAGGTCACTTAAGACCTCAGAATGCTAGCCTATGTCTATCCTGAAGAATTGTTTGTGTAACCTGCCTTTAAGTAAACAATGTATCAAACAACTCCAATTGTGTTTGATTTCCCATGTAATTAACTTTTACAACTGGGATTAATGCACAGCTGTAATCTTATGTCATGTCCTCTTCCTTGCCTCTCACCCAGATAAGGCATATGTATAATTTGCTGAATATAACAAACACAGAAACTGAAAACAACTTCCGAAAATCTACCATAACGTTTAAAAGCAACTGTTTATGGATATCAGTGGATAAACAATTATGTTTGCTGTCTGGATCAGTAGGGGTAAGTTGGTAATTCTGTTACCGATTTTTGCAAATTATTCAATTCCTTAAACATGACCCTTTCTAAGCTGTTCAATAAAGACAGAGTGAGATCTTATGAGAGACAGACCCGTGTAAGACAAAAGCCATAAAACAGACACAAGAAAATATATATAACCTTAGCTATGCATGCATTCAAACTTATGCATCAGATGGGATGGAAGACAAAGGTATATAAAGTAGAGAATTTAAATTTAGACTCGCTATTTGTTTAAGAACTCTACGGAAAAGTACTTTAATTTCATTCTCTAATCTGAATCTAGGATGTTATTTATGACTCAGAGTTAATCAGTAATGCATACATTCTGTGATTAAAATCAAACAACATAGTTTTAGGAATTTGATTATAAAATGTTTTCATTGATCTCTGTGATGTTACAAAGGGCATCCATTATGCTATTACTATTAAATCAAATGAGGAATCAAGATTTTAGTGGTAAAGTAATGAAGAAAGGAGGTTCAAATATTAGTGTGTGCATGCTGCTATCTGTAATTTATACTGATTAAAAATTTAATAATCAAGACAATGTTTAATTTATATTTACTTGATATATACTTAATACTACAATTTTTTAATGTCTTAAAATTTTATTGATTTTACTGAGCTATACATTTTTCTCTGCTCTCCTCCCTTCCTTTTCCCTCCCCTTTGGCCCTCTCCCATGGTCCCCATGCTCCCAATTTACTCAGGAGATCTTGTCTTTTTCTACTTCTCATGTAGATTAGATCCATGTATGTCTCACTTAGGATCCTCCTTGTTGTCTAGGTTCTCTGGGATTGTGAATTGTAGGCTGGTATTATTTGCTTTATATCCAAAAGCCACTTATGAGTGAGTATATATGATATTTGTCTTTCAGGGTCTGGGATACCTCAATCAGTATGGTGTTTTATAGATCCAACCATTTACCTGTAAAATTCAGGATGTCTTTTTTTTTTTCTCTGTAATACTGCATTGTGTATATGTACCACTTTCCCCTTATCCATTCTTTGGTCGAAGGGCATTTAGGTTGTTTCCAGGTTCTGCCTATGACAAACAATGCTGCTAATGAATATAGTCCAGCACATGTCCTTGTGGCACGCTTGAGCAATCTTTGGGTATATACCTTAAAGTGCTATTGCTGAGTCTTGAGGAAGGTTGTTTCCTAATTTTCTGAGAAATCGCCGTACCAGTTTACACTTCTTTCAGAAATGCAAAAGTGTTCCCTTTACCACACATCCTCTCCTGTCTGTGTTGTCATCAGTGTTTTTGATCTTGGCCATTCTTACTGGTGTAAGATGGGCTCTCATTGTTGTTTAGATTTGTATTTCTCTGATGGTTAAGAATGTTGAGCATTTCAGTGTCTTTCTGTCATTTTATGTTCCTCTGTTGAGAGTTCTCTGTTTAGGTCTGTACCCCATTTTTTAATTGGATTATTGTTTTTTGATTGCCAAATTCTTGAGTTATTTGTATATTTTGGAGATCAGCCCTCTGTCTGATGTGTGGTTGGTGAAGATCTTTTTCCATTCTGTTATCATGTCTGTATTTTCTACGATTCAACAAGTTGGGAATATAGAAAACATTTTAAATACTTGCAATTAATTGCAGTTACATTTTTGTTAATTTCAAATGGAGAATCCCATGGACATCTACTGATGTTCTACTACATTTCTTTTTCCTTTATTACTGAAACAGCAATAGAAAACTATACACACATTCCTTTGTCTAATGAAACTTCTTATTTCACTTGACCCTTTGATTGTTGATGTTGTACTTAATATTCAGTGAAGACAGATGTTTATAATATTTTTTTCATGAGCCAAAAAATGCTGCCATTCTTTAATAGATGCTACTATCAGGACAAGAGATAAAAAATCATTTTTCTCTCACTTTTTTCTACATGTCAATCTCTCTGAGAAAAGGAAACAGGGTACTAGCAATCAATTTCCTCATAGTCATGCAAATTGTCACTACTTGTTCATTCTGAAGCATTTCATAATTCAGTGATATTTTACTTTATATTATTAATGGCTTGGAAACATTCTGGGTTCTCTTCCAGAATAATAGTTTTAGAGTGTGAAAACCCACAAGATGACTCAAAACTATAAATCCCAGATACAGTGGATGAGAGTAGCCTCTGTGTGTACCTGATATTGCAAACCATGCAGAGATATAGATGCAAGCAAAATTATCCTAAACATAAAATAAAATAACTCTTCAATTAATTGATCATGAAGAAAAAGCATAGTAAACTTTGGGGAAAGTAGCCATATTTAACTGTCATTAAATACATATAAAATATAGTTTCTTTTCATATTCCTTTCTTTTTTATACACAGAAAAATTGCATATGCTAATTATATATTTACATTTTTATTTAAAAACATATGAAAGTAATTATAGGTTTACTATCAGTTAAATTATCGGATAAAAAATAATCAATCAATGGAACAATGCTTGATATTGAGACAAAATTAAAATAGCAAAGCAACAGGTAGAGTAACTTAAAAATCGCATTCTCTTTTTGAGGAAAAGTAAAGAACATTATGATCAGGAATGCCTACAACTTATGAAAAAGAGATTAAAAGTTTGGTAAGGAATTTTGCTCAACACACATGGATAGGTATGGAAGATAATGAATTGTATAATTGTCTGGCTGTTATTATTTATGATGTATTGCCTTTTACTATGCAATTTTAGATATATGTATTTAGTCCCTGTGTATATTATGCATATGTCTGTGTGTATGTTGTTCAGCAATGAACAACATGCTGAACTTTGATTAGTAATTGTTAAATATTATGCTTCCTCTTCATGAGTTCAACGTATGGGTTTATGGTAATCACTCACTTTTGGGAGTATGTTATTGCTTAGTAGCATTTTAATGATAATTGAGAAGAGAACCCCAAATCTTCCCAGAACATACTCTTTCCCAATTTGATAGTATTAAGAGAAAATTGCTTCTCAGCTTGCAAGGCCTGAGGAGGCTTAAAGATGGCAATACTAATATAGGGCGTCAGTTTATGGTTGATCCAGCATTTTCTAAGAGACACCTTCTGGGTCCAGCAAGAACAAGGGCTCCAGCCGCAACTCCAAGAATCCCCATAACTTAGCCCTGAGTATTTATAGTTCAGTAGCTTTCCAGACAGAGCAGAGTAATTCATGCAATTTCCTAGCAGTGTATTTTTTAATCTTTACCCTGCCAAGGAATTCTCGACCTCCAATCTTCAGTTATAACAAGAAATATTTTTAAACTTCTGCTTAATTCTGTTGATTTTATACCAAAAAAATGGTTTGACCTGAATTCCACCCTGTTTGATTGTGCTACTTCTCAATTTGTGCTCTGTCTTCAGCACCTTCACTCATAAATAAAATATCATATAGACTTTTCTTCTTTCCCACTTAAGCTATCTCCTAGTAACCCATGTGCAGTTAATAATAATCTTTTCAATGATTTCCCTGTTCAAAAATAAATGTGATTTCTGGTCTTCATGTGGTCTAACTAATTTTTTAAAAATTTTTTGAAAAATTCATTTCCTGGTTCAATTATTAAATCAAACTCTATGGAAAATTTGTCTTGAACTTTAAAGATATGTTTTCCTTTACCGTTTGAGAAGATCTATGTCGATATCTATGTTCTTCAAGGATATTCATTCTTTATTCCTCATCCTCTTAATTACAGTCATTCCTCTCCTGTGCCTTTTCCAGTTAACATCACATCAGTTTTAATTAATCAATTTATTTTTTATCTTTCCTAATGCAGTTAGTTGTCCCTATATACATGTCAGTATGTTCATTCACTAAAGTATGCAAAGCCTATTAGGAGTAATAACTCTAAAGAAAATCAACTTTATCTTCTTTAGAAGCCATCAGATACCAACAGACCCAATCTATGAGTAGACTAATTACTCCCTAATTCCCGCTGAAATGTAGCTCAGGTTGCCTAGACCTTCAGAGGGTCTATTACAGGGAACCTGAGCTACTGTGTGTTCCTACATGCAACAACCCAGTCATATCCATAGATACTGTTTATCTAATACTCCTTGGCTTCTGACTCATAATATCTTTCAGTACCCCTCTTCTGGAGTACCTGAGTCTCGGGAATTTACTAATAAAATTTCCTGTTATAAAGACACTGTGTAAATGGTAACACAAGTTTATTAAAATCCAAGTTCTGTACAACGGAGAAGTGTTATCTCAGGTTTGACCAATCAAAGTAATGTAAAATAGCTGTTAAATATTTCATGGAAACTGAATATACATTTAAGAAACAATGAATTCATTGTCTTACTATGGACAGTGGCAACTCTTTCAAACACTGGGACAAAATTCAATCATGAGTACATGACTTAAATTTGGAATACGATTGGAAAGTCTAAGCACTATAAACATGGCAGTTTTATTTTATAGATACATCTTCATTTCTGAAGATGTTTATGGTTTGACTGTGCACAGCAGAGGTTTCTGGAGATTCCAATAATAGTGCCACTGAGATATGAAGCCTGGAAATTTAGGCCTAAAAGAAAGGATGATATAACCATTGTTGATGACTGTGAGAAAAATGTGAAGATTTTCCTCCTTCATTTTTAAAAACTTCAAGAAATTAGCTACAGGTTTTAAGTGTTTTGCTTTCTGATAGTTTAGACTTTACACTCCCTTCTAATTGAATTAAGATGATGTATTTAAACCATTGTGACTCTCAAAATGACAGTAAATTTCACTGTCAAATGTTGTGATTCTTATTTCATAAAAAATAAAGAGGAAACCTGTATTTAAAAATGGTAAGGTGTAAACATCTTGTCTTCTTTCCTGGCCTGGAACTCAGAGAGTGATAGACCGTAGTCTACCTGCAGAAAATGTTTGCTTTCCAGCTAGAGTTGCCAAGTCTTTTGAAAGTCACTCACTGCTGTTCTTCAGAGATCAGAACACAAGAGAAACTTCAGTGTGAATTGCATGGTAATTTACACGTTCAAAAATTCCTTTCTCATGCATGTTAATAGGAATAGCAAATTAACTTAAAATATTTCAAAACTTAGTATTTTGAGATATTCATTTTGACTCATGGAATCACAGGGCTAATTAGACAGGTTAGATAGAAACTGGAAGACAATTGAAGAGCTGATGATTGAATTTATTAAATAAAAAGTTAATTTTAATTCATAACCTAAGACATTCTACTGGAAACAAAACATGAGAAGCATAGATAATTTTAAACTTCTATCACACAAAAAATTAAAATTAGCAACATGGTAAAGTAATTTTATAAAATTTTATATGAATGACATTTATATCAATATATATCTAATATTAATATTGAATAATTTTGTTATATTTTCCTTATACCTTAAACAAATTTAAATTCAAGAAATCCACCTGCTGTTTGATGAGTAGCTATTTATGAATACTGACAATATGTTAAACATTAAAAACATTATCTTAAATGCCAATGATTTTTTAAAGTGATAATCTTAAAGTTTTTATTTTTAATCATTTGAGTATTAGTGTTTTCCCTACATGTATGTATCTGTATCATGTGTGTGCTTGGTGCAGATGAAGGCAAGAAATGAACACTGGATCCTTAGAACCACAGTTGCAGACAGTTGAGTGCTATCATATGGATTTTATTCATTGAAACTATGTCTTACAAGCATGAGTTTTCTTAATTTAAATGTTTTGCCTTCCTATATGTGATAGATATTCGCCTATTCTATATTAGCTATACCCTTTACACATCAGTGTTCTGTTATACTCCTTTACACATGTATACATTCATGCATATAAAATGGGGTGAATATTGCTACCTTTCTGACAAGTCTTCAATTCCTGTTCCTGTTCTTCTGAAAGGTGAGACAGTGAAAACTGCAGTATAAATGGAGGGACTCAAGGTACTTCTAGGTTGTAGAAGTACATATTTATTATTGTTTTGTAATTATTGTTTGTTAGTGTTGGTGTCTGGTTGTTTGTGTGCATGTGCTATGTACGTGCTTCTGGAAGGAAATTATGATGAAAAAGACGGCATCTCTTGTTTCCTTCTACCTTTGCTTCAGTTACAGGGATCAAATTTAGATTCCAGGCACAGTAAAATGTGACTTTCCTCACTGAGCCATCCACCCAGCCCATAATTGCCTGCTTACATTATGAGGTAACTAACTATTGATATATCAATATCAATATTGTTGACATATCAACTAAGACCTAAAACTTTTATAGACGTCAGCCATGACAGGATCTTATGGATAAGACATAGTTTTTTCTTTGCAGAAATCAGTGTTGTACAGGTATAAACAGAAAAGGAAAGCAGAGATTCAATAATCATAATTGCTACTAAATAGCTGATATTCAAAAGGACACGGGTCACACATTTATGTGAATGATGAAAATGAACACTGAATTGAAAATTGGTGCCTACCAAATGCCCTCTGGGAAGAACAGTTGAAAACAACATCTAATATTAATCAGTGATCAGTTTGGGGGCACTTCAGTGTCCATGGGTTGAAGATGTTAGCTCGGAGAATAACATGACTTACCTCAGTCAGGACATTTAGAAAGTTATCAATTTATTTGAAGAATCCAGTAGTAAAAATCATCTAAAGTCCAAATAAATGGTTCACCCCACATGGGTAATCATTTTTTGTTTGTTTGTGTCTGTGTGATAAATACTTTTCAGTGTATATATGTGCATGAAGAAGACTGTGCAGCAGTATGCCTTTTGTCTTCTTTTACTTTCCATTTTATTTTCATGAAACCATGTCTCTTAATGATTCAGAAGCCTGTTATTTTACCTAGTTTGAATGTTCAGTGCACAGTTGGAATCCTCTTGCACAAAATGCCCAGCAATAAATTCAAATAAATAGGCTTGCAAAGCCATGTCTGTACTTTTTCTTTTCTTTTGTCTTGTTTTGGTTAAATATCCTTATGGTTTGCAGGTAGGAAAACTTTGATCATACTAATATACTATGTTATGTTATTTATGTATAAAGACCCCACATATCAATCTGTGGACTAAAGACAAAAATAATGTACACAGGCCAACAATTGTACCAGCAGACAAAATGTTTTTATTTGTCTTTGCCTGATGGCCAAAGGTGCTCAAAGTTTTCTTAAGTGTTTCTCAGCCATTTGAAATTCCTCTATTGTGAATTGTATATTTAAATCGGTTCCCCATTTTCAATCAGGTTATTGTTTTGATATCTAGTTTTTTGAGTTTTTTATATATTTAGATACATCTATACCAGGTGTGCTGTTGATAAAAAGACCTTTCCCACTTTGTAGACTACCATTGTTGATTGATGGTGTACTTTGCATTAAAGAAACTTAAGTTTTATAAGATCCCTTTATTAACTTTTGAGCTTAGTGCCTGTGCCATAGGTGTTTTGTTTTTCTCCTGTGCCAATGTGTTCAAGGCTATTCCCTACTTTCCATTTTTTTAGGTTCAGGATATCTGGTTTTATGTTGTAGTTCCTACTCAACTTGAACATATTTGTGGTATGATAAATATGGATCTATATACATTCCTCTACATGCAGTATATAGTTTTACCAACACCATTTTTGAAGATAATATTTTTTATAAGTATGTATTTTTGAGTTTTTATCAAAATTCATAGGTGTGTAGATATGTGTCTGGGCTCTCAATTTGATTGCTTTAATCAACATGTCTGTTTTTTTCAATATCGTGCAGGTTTTTATTATTTTAGCTATTTAGTAATACAACATCAAGTATTGTGTGATCTCCAGTAGTTCTTTTATTGTTAAGGATGTTTTAGGTATCTTTTTTTAAATGTTTTATCATGTTACATTGAAAATTGTCCTAATGATCTGTAAAGAATAGTGTTGGAGTTTTGATTGAAATTGAGTGGAATCTGTAGATTGCTTTTGTTTAAGATGATCATTTTTTACTGCTATTTTTTTCAGATCCATGAATATGGAGGATATTTTCATCTTCTGATATCTTCTTTAATTTCTTTCTTCAAACACTTCAAGTGTTTATCATTTTTTCACTTGCTTGGTTAGATTATTTACCCCAAGATATTTTATAGCATTTGAGACTATTGTGAAATATGTTGTTTCCTCCATTTCCTTCTCAGTTCATTTTTTATTTACATATAGGCAGTTGCTGATTTTTTTTAGCTATTCTTGTTTCCAGCCACTATTGTAAAAGGGTTTGTCTGATGTAATTTAGTTAAATGCTGAGATTTTTAGAGTCACATGTTATACTATTATTTATTCTGCAAATCGCAGTACTTTGACCACATCACTTCCAATTTGTATCTCCTTGATCTCATACAGGTGTCTTAATGTTTTAACTAGAACTTCAAGTAGCATATTGGACACATATACAATAACTGAATATCCTTGTCTTATTCCAGAATTGCTTTGAGTTTCTCTCCTTTTAATTTGATGTTGCATGCATGGTTTTTAAAGCATGTCAGACATTCAAACACAGGTCCCAAAGCTTGCAGAAGTACACCTGCTCGCTAAGTCATCTCCTGAGCCAATATATATGTACTTTTGTAATAAAAATAAATACCAATGAAACATTAATGAAAATCCATCCCACACAAAGAAGAGCATATAAAAATAAAATAGAGTGTTTGAAAATCCAAACACACTACAGTAAGTGAATTATTATATAAAAGTGCTTCTTCTCCAGATCCCTGGGTCATTGTCATTCAAAATGTTCACAAAGTAAATGAATAAGCCTCAGACTTTATGCAAATTTCCAAGCACATCACAATAAATGAATTTGCAAACAAAAATATTCTTTTCCCCAGATCTCTGGATCATTGTTTTTGAAGATGCAGAAAACTTAACTGAAAAAGCCTCAGACTTTCTGTAAATTTGTATATAGACTATTTTATTATTTATAAGATTAATGTCAAGAGTCCCATGTTCATTACTCTTTGAGACAGAAATTTGAAGAACCAAACACTCTGTTGCCATTAGAATCATATTTCAGTGCATCATATTGGTCCTTATTTGCATATGTCATGAAGGTTTACAGAATACTGACCTTATCTCTCAACCAGTGAACAGGTTCACGTCCTAAGAGCCTCAAGTATATGCCACTCATTGTTGGCATAATTAGCACTAAAATGTAGTATAAATTATAAAACAGTTATACTTGTTACAACATTAAGCCTATTTAAAAATTTTAAAAATAGAAAGATATTTTATCCATTTGTATTACATCTTAAAAATATATTCTTTATATTCTTAGTTTGAGAATTTTAATAGTAGTTTTCTAAATATTTCTTAGAATAATAAGTAAGAAAAATTAACCATGTGAGTTCTTATGTTTCTTCATTGATGCCATTTAATAATTATTATTATCAAGTTGTATCAGACATTACAGCTTAGATTTTATTAACTGGAATTCCCAACATAATTATCTGGGGATATAATTAGTTTACATTAACTGTAAATTTTACATCAACTGTATAATTTAAAAATAAATTATTGATAATGTACATTTGTGACATTTTGAATATCTTTAAATCTTGGAAAATGTCCTTCTTGCTATTTCTATAGGAGAGTTTTCCCTTAATTTTTTTCTCATAATTTTACCAAAAGTGGAAAATTATGTTTCATTTAGGTTGACTGTGTTGTCTTTGTTGACTTGCTCCTTACTGTGTTTTTCTTTGTTTTCATTGATTCCTACTCTAGATTTTGTTCCTTACATTCGATTTTTCTTAGTTTCTTAAAATAGAAGATTAAGTCATTGATTTTCATTCTGTTCTTTTGCTTTGTATATACAATTAAGAATATCAACATCTCAATGTTGCAGGTGAATTACAGCCTTCAATAATTATATGCAATGACTTTTTTCCATTTATTCACACATTTAAAAAAAATTAGATCATAGTATAATACATTTCTCCTTTCCCTTACATTCCTCTAATCCCTCACATTTAATACTCCCTGTTCTCCTTTAAATTCATGTCCTTTATTCTTCATTAATTTTACTGTATGCATATATATGTATATATCAATGCACAAATATTTCTTAATATTGCCTATTCAGTCGACTTAATGTTGCTTGTATTTTTTAAGGGTTAGTATTTGGCACTGTGCAAAAAAAAATTGATGTGCTATTCCTCTCTGGCTCTCAGTTTTTCTCTGTTTTTTATATTAGTTTGTGTAAGGAGACCTGGTAGCCCATGGTATCTATCTAGGTTCAACTCATGTTGACACACACACACACACACACACATATATATATATCCACAATCACATGTACATCCAAACACACACACAGACACACACACACAACACACACTAGTTCAACTTTTATTTCCTTTTAAATTCCTTACATAATAGCATATACCTTTCCTGAAATTGCCCCAAAATATTATGTTATAATTATCACCTTGTTTTCTTTATTTTAATTGTATGAAATTATTTTTAAAAAATAATATTATTATTTGGGTGATTTTATTTTATTGTATCATTTGCTCAATTTTGATGATTATTTCATATATCAGTTAGAATATTGACAGTAAAGTACAGTCTTAAAGACAACTTGAATATGTTTGATTGACAATCTGATCATCATGTAATTTGCATATTTATATGTATACTGATGGCTGTACCAAGTTGTATCAGTTGTTAAGGAAAATGTGGTTCATTTGTGTTAGGTAATAAAATTTGATTAATAAAAAATACAGCAAACTAAAAGTTGTAAGAATAAAAAGTGTTACTGTATTAAGTTTTATTCCCTCAAAAATCTGATAAAAATGAATAACTTCCATAAGATTAATTGACATGCTTAAACATCTTCATCTTTGACAAAAGTACATTCAACAGAAAATCAAGCATAGTAGCAAAAGAGCTCAAAGTCATCAATCTCAATGATGCTGATGCAACAATGGAACAAAATTCCTAATGTTGTCAGAGAAGTAAAAAGTATACACTGTCAATAAGGAAAATTATTTATTATCTTCATAATCTGAATATATGCAAACTCTGTACTCTATATGTCTATACATATTTATATACAAAATAAATTCCTTAGTTTAATTAAGATAAATGTAATAAGAAGTCAATAACCACATTTATTTAGTAACCCTTTTCTTTCTCCCTCTAAATATTGCTTAATGCCAATTGTGGTGTTAATATTGATGGTAAACTTGACAGAATTCAGAATTATCTTAGAGTCAAGCATCTAGGAACACCTACATAGAATTCTTTGCCCATTGGCATGCATCTTAGGGATTATGAAGATTAAGGTAATTAAGAAAAAAAAAGATCCACATAGAAACTGAGTGGTACAATTTCCTGGGCTTAAATCCTGAACTATGAAACAGAGAAATAAAAGGTAACTGAGGACAGAAATTTATTGTTCTTTGCTTCCTGACTTTGGATGCAACTGGTCAGACCTTGAGTATCCTGTTGCCTTGACTTTCCAACATGATGGACTGTACGTTGAACTGTGGACTAAAAGCAGTTCATTCTCCTCCTCAGGCCTCAGGAATCTATGCTGAAATGGAAGTGGAAGAAATAAGAGACAGTGAGGATTGAATACACCAGGGAAAAAAGTCCTTGCAGACACAACTGAAGCATGAACAGAAACACAGAGACTGTGGGAGCATTTCATGGCCTGCACACTTTCAAGCCAGATATGCTCCCAGTACTGTGAGAGGAGCCCCAATCACTGACCAAGAAGCTATCTCCAATTGACAACCTATTCCAAAGGGAAATTTAGCTTGTTTCCAACGGAGTCTGCCTGGATATACAAACCACACCTAAGGGGTAACCAGGAGCATCAGTAGACAGACAACAAAAACAAACTTATTGATAGTTTTGGAAATATTTGCCTCATAATGCTTTGTTTGGGCATTTTTTACCTAAAAATGATTTTCACTTATATTAAGGTTTCTGGTTTGTTGATATTTTGTGTTTGTTGTGATTGTTTTTTGTGTGCAAATATGTGGTTCTTCTGCATTTATGTTTCTTTGTTTATGAACAGTTTTGCTTTTCCCTGATTTGTTTTATTTTCATTTTTTATTTGCTAGTTTGTGTGCTAAAGAGAGAGAAAGAAGACATAGGATTGGAATAGTAGGAATATAGAGGGAAGATGCCAGAGCCAAAACAATTATCAATATATACCATATGAACAAAAATAATCTTCAATAATGCAGTCTTTAAATGGTTTATTTGTAAAGGCATTTTATAACAACATTGAGAAATAAAACAAAGGAATCAATCAACATTCAAACTAATAAATAAAATGTGAATGTTTAAATTAAAACTCTATACAGCATACCTGTCAGAAATGGGAATAAGCAGTGAGCATATGATTAAATTTTGGTTAAATTCATTAGTGAATCTTTAACGACAGAGATAAACACAGAAAATATTTACTATATCCTTACATTTATGCAAATCTGGTTGCTGTTTGTCATCAGTTTTAACAACTCTAACCAATAAAAATTGTGAAACTAAATCTACAGTTAGTTTTAACATGAAAATGGAACTGAATCTTTGTAGCAGTACAAATTAAAGTGTTATTATTTTGGTCTTTTTTTACATCACATTCACTATTTCCTTTTGTTTCTTTTTACAAGTTACTGTGGTATTTTCTTTTCAATTTTCAATTTATTTACTCTATGTGTGTGATTTTTTGTGTGCCTGCATGTATGAATATTACATCGGTGCCTGCTGCCTAAGGTTGCAGAAAAGACAATAGGCTTCCCAGGAACTGGCTTTAGGGATGCTTGTGAGCACAATGTCAGTGCTGAGAACTTAACCCATGACCACTGAAAGAGCAGTAAGGGCTTTTAAAAACTGAACTATAACCCTAGCCATCCTGTGGTAGAACAACATTCCAAAGTTCAGATACACTCAAAAAACTGAAAAGAAAATAACTTTGGTGTGGTACATCTTTATTGAGAATAAAAGCAAATAGCAAGATAATCTGTATGCATAGTGTGTTTTCCTATTTGAAAACCCTAGCTCAAGGGTGAGAATAGCAGAATTCATGAGAAGAATTTATTAGTAAAGAAATAATGTAATTCCACAAAGAGAGTTCTCTTAGACAAAAGAGAACAAAATGAACTGCATCAGAGTTAGTAGAGGTAAGAAGAATTAGCAACTGAGTGAACTGTACAGCGATGTATAGATAATTCACAAAAGCCTCCAGGACACAGTGTTTCAAAAGAGACGTGAAGAGTCAGCAGTCCAAATGCTGAGCTCTATACCTGTCAATAGCAGCAGGTTTAAGATAGATGTCAGAGTATTTTCATGGGTATTCACTCGGACAACACAGAAAGAAGGAAAAGAAAAGATAACTGTGGTTACTGTGCAGAAGAGAGAGGTAAGTGATAGCAAAGATGTGCTGATTCTTAATAATTGATTTTAAAGTGAATGTGAGGACTCTCTGTTTGCTGCCAAGATAACCTATCAGGGACTGGAATGGAGACAATTTATGACACATAGCCACGTTCTTGCAGTACTTGAATAGAATGGAGACATAGCTGCACACACAGACAAAAAAAAAAAAAAAAAAGATAAAGAGAGAGAAAGATAATTGCCTTAAGCAGTCGACACAAATAGCTCCACAGTGTTTACAGAAGACACGGGACGTTTAAGTCTAACTCCAGAGCCATAATGCCTGTGGTAATATATATATATATATATATATATATATATATATATATATATATATATATGTCATGGGTCTCGGGTCTCTATTTTTATACTCATTTTCTCAGAAATAGTAGAAGCAATGACACTACATTCCAGTATGTAGGCTCAGTGGGGGAGAGTTATGATGGTGATTTAAGAAAGAAGATAGTTGGAAGAGGTAAAACGTTAAGTTAGCTACTGAACCAGGAAAGCAAAAGCCAGGAATTTAATGTAATGATTATAAATACAAATAATTGGTTTTTTCCATTATATGGTTCATGTATGAGGAAAGATAGAGGTTTATATTTTTTTGCCTAATAATGGTTGTATCTTGAATGCTTTAAAAATATTTAATTTGGACATTGGATATGGATATCTTAACTTTCTCCTGTTATGGAACATGGGGTTCACAGTCTGTTGCCCTAACAATCTAGATAAGGTCATGTGTTTTTGGCAACCAAATAAAGAAACATAAGTGATAGTGAAATGCAGTAAAGGGAGATTTATTCAATGTGACCACAATGGAGTGAAGATCCAGGGACTTGCTTAAGGCCATCATGAGTGTCCTGACATAAGGATATGGCTTTAACATATGCATAACTGACCAATCCAGCAAAGTGTGGACCCCCTCTCACCACTGTCTCAGCTCCAAGTCTTGCTTACAAGGTCATCAGACAGGATGAAACCAGTTCTTCAGGTGTTAAGTTCCTCCTCCGGATGCCTCAGAGATTCAGTTAGATTTCTCTGGGCAAGACATTTTTTTCAAAACTATTAAATTCTTAGTTCCTTTTTAACATATTCATTCCTGCCAGCAACACCATATTATAGTTCATACATTTCCTATGACACCTACATATTTCCTAATAATTTTCAAGAATTTTCTATCAAATGAAGCCTCTTTCTTTACTTTGCAAATTCTGCCCTCTACAACCCTCTAAGGGTCACTTGAGATTTTATATGCAAATTTTTATTGTTTTCTCAAAAGTTTACTGGCCAAAAGCTATGAATTATAAGTGGTACCTGAAGAAAACAACAAAAATAAATTAATTGTTGACTCATTCTTCCAAATACTGTGTATAAACTAGGTTCACAAAAGCAAGTACTCCCATGCTAATTCAAATTTCTAAATAAAATGAAGCTGTCTCCTTTCCTAGTCTCATGCTCGACTAAATAATGCAATCAAGTATTAGGAGATTACCACACTATATTTTTCTTCAGGCTTCACTATTATCATTGAATGTTCAGTGTTCCTTCCCTTTTACAGGATTAACTGTGGTCTAAGGCCATTCAGCGCAGGTGCAGTGAATCAAGGGGTGAGACCATGTTGAGATGTGGGACTTTGCCCAAACCCCAACAGTGATCTTGCTGCTCCCAATCCTGCCATTTCTGTGGGAATCTCATCTTCTTTTCAGAATTATAGTTAAATATGGGAAGTAGATTTTATGTTCAATACTCTCTTGTGATCTCCTTTAAATGAGAATGCAAAAAATTTAAAACAAATTTAGGCATGAGTATAAATGCTGGTTAATAAGAAGAAATCTATAATATAGAAAAATATACTATAGTAGAAGATAGCAAATAAAATAAACTTAGCATAATAGAACAGTTCCCAACTTTTCACATAATTACAGCCTAAAGGCATGTCAGCAAGAACGTAGAATAATGATTATTAAAGGTTAGTTGTGTGAATAAAAGTCAGCTGCATTTGACTAGCAAAAGATAAATGTTGTTTGAAATATCACAGCGATGTTCACTGTATACACTGATGAGTGTAAATTATGGGAATCAAAATAAATTGTTTTAAAAAATCTATAAAATCTTCCACATAGCATAGATTTAAAACAATTATGTTTGTAGTAGTAACAGCTTTCTGTCAACACTTATTTGATAATCTATCCATATATACATTTTAAGAATTACATTAAATATTTGAATTACATTGTGTTTAATGCTGTTCTCGTTAAGCAATTTTTAACCCTTCTTTTAGTTTTGATTATTTGTGAGATAGTATTCAGATGATATTCTGGAAGGTTTGAAATCAGTCACTAAAGCGCTTATTATATAAGACTGTGTAGTTTAGACATACTCAGTATTTTTTCTTTATTCTGAAAATTTTGAAAAAAATATTTTTATTAATTTACATTAATAATTGTAGTGTAAAATAGAAAATTACTGCTGAGTAATATCACAATGCTGTGAGTTTTTATATACCTTAAGGCTGGCTGTAACGAAACGAAGCTTAAAACAATTATTTTTTCATACTTATCTACAAAGGGATAAGTTGAAATAAGCAAAAGAAATTTAAAAATTATTTCAAACAATGAAACACAAAAGCCTGATCACTGCCATGATCACATCTCCCTCTCCCACTTCCCATCCCAGTCTCTGAACATTTGTTCTCAGTATTCTACCTTCCATGCTTTTAACACCTACACTTTTAGCATGAGGACTGTGTGGGCAGGAAGCCTATAGGGAGTTCCAGGCCCACCTCGACTACAATTTAAGAATCAGGCCTATGGTGGTGGCACATGCCTTTAAACCCAGCACTTGGGAGACAGAGGCAGGCAGATCTCTGAGTTTGAGGCCAGCCTGTTCTACTAGAGCTGGACAGCTAGGACTGTTGTTACACAGAGAAACCCTGTCTTGAAAAACCAAAAATAATAATTTTAAAAAAGAAGCAGCACAAAACTTCATCTCAGAATAAAAAAATAAAACTAAAATGAAATGTGTGTGTGTAAATAAGCAAAAAAAGCAGCTTAAAAACCGATTAGGCTTTCCAAAAAATAAGGAATAAAATCTATCATTGCTAAGCTTATGTGTATGTTATAATGACTCAACCTACAATATCTTCCTTCATCATTTTAAAATCCCTTCCTTTGCCTCTTTGTGCAGTATGTTAGCTGACATTCATTATATTTCACATTTTTATAATAACTAAATAGTTTTTACAAAACTGAACAGCACCGTAATAAATTCTTTAAAACCAAGCTTTAATAGCATTTTAAAGGTTTTTTTTTTTCAATTTTTTTCAACTTTTATTAAACTGAGAGACTTGTAAGTTAAAATTATATCAGCTAATGGGTGCAATATGTACTTGATATGTGTATATATTATTCGATACTGATGTCATGATGTATATATCCATCTCTACAGACATTTATAATTTCCTCCTGATATATTATTCTAGATTTCATGATTATTTTTAAATATTTTTCTTATTACTCCATATTTTAGTGTACCAGCCTTACAATAATATTAGTATGAGGCAATTTCCTAATAGCATAACAACAATAGAGGCACAAATTCATATTTTCAATCTCAGATTCTTAATAAAAGTTGTATTATTCAATGATTAAAATAGAAATCCTTGAAAGGATTCTTTATATCAATTGCATAGTTATAATTTCCGCAACATTAAATGCAATGTTCTGCAGAGAATAAAAATTGAATAGACATTCTCAATAAAATTGGAATGAATCCAGACACAATTAAAGATTCTCATGTCTCCATTAAACTTACTACTCTGGAAATAGTTTTTTGATTAATTTTATTCTTAGCTAACTTAATATGAAACCTTGATTAAACAATTTTGTAGATGCAGATTATGTTGAATCCTTAAGAAACTTGATCCTTTCACTCTTCAGGAAACTTTTATTATATAAAGCCACTAAACTACCTAAAATAGTCTTCTTTAATCAGATACATATTTTAACATTAATAAATAATATTGAAATGTCTTTGGAAAATAAATCTTACTATGTCATGATTTACTGAATAAAATTGCGTTTATAATAAATAATTTATTTTATATATTAATGTTTTAATTATTAATATTTTCTGATTAATAAATACCCACATGAATTACTGAAGTTTGTTACTATCTAATTAAAATAGTTTCAGAAATGTGTCGTTAAAAAAATGATAGTTTAGCATCTGGGCACCTTTGCACTGCAGAACTGCCCTGGCAGCTTGCTGCAGTAGTATGTGTAGAGTAAGCTATCTGAGGCGTGCTGGAGAGCTCCCCTGAGTAGTGATGATGAGGAAAAGCTGGAGAGGTGACCCTATCTAGCTACCACCCATACCGAGAAATAGGACTGTGAGTTGGACCATCCCAACATCCCCTGCATCTAGATACTGTGGGAACAAGAAAGGGAAGAGACTACAGATGCAAAATTACAAACTGTTCAGGACTCAGGACAGCAAGCTATCAAAGAGGAGCTCGAGAGAGAGCCAATTATCAGTAGTCTACAGAGTCCAGAGTCCTCCAACCAGACCAGTGACTCATAGCTGTGAACACTCACAAGTAAAGATGGATCGACTAAAGGGTAAACTGTTTAACTCAACGAACCTTACAGCTTCAACGATGACAACGAGATTATTCTTTTTGTTTTCCTTTTACTGGGCTTGTTTGTTCAGTTCATTGGTTGGTTGGGTGTTTCTTTTTTAAGTTTTGTTTTGTTTTTGGATTAAGATTGCATTGGCGGAGGGTGGTATTGAGGGGATATGGTGATAACTAGGATCAGGATGCATAACATGAAAGCCACAGAGAATCAATAAAAGTTGTGGTAGCATAGAGAAACAATATGACAGCTTTCTTTAAAATAAGTAAATTGGTTTTTAAGTTATTCTTCATTAACATGTAGTATATTGAACTTGGCCAAAATGTGACACTCTGGTAACTGTCTAAGGGTTTCTATTGCTGTGATGAGATATAATTATCAAAAAGCAAATTGCAAAGGAAAGGGTTTGTTTGTCTAATACTTTCACTTTTTCTTTCATCAGTGAAGTCAGGACAAGAACTCAAACAGGGCAGGATCTTGGAGGCAAGAGCTGATACAGAGGTCATGGAGGAGTGCTCTTACTGACTTGCTCTCCCTGTTCAGCCTACCCATCAGGGATGGCACTGACAGTTGATTGAACCCTTCCCCAATAATCATTAATTGAGAAAATGCCTTACAGCTGGTTCTCATGGAGGTAGTTCTTCAACGGAGGCTCCTTCCTCTCTGAGGAATACAGCTCGTAACAAATTGACACACAAAACCAGCCAGTAGAGTAACCAATTTCTTGCAATTTATACATCTAGTAGGAAATATATTGAAAATGAAAAATATCGAATAATAAAGCATAGTTTGGGGGAAATCATCAGGAAAGTTCCTAAGAGAAAAATATTAACATTATCAGGAATATAAAATTTTTTGAGTTTTTTACTGTATAGCTAGCTATCTTTTCTGATGATTGTAATTGTCATGTTTGTTCATTTTAAAATTAGTTTTTCAGATAAATATCACTATATTTAGTGGATTTAAAAGGATCAAAAAAAGTTAGCCTTCAGTCCCCATGAGTTATATTTTGTTTCAGCTGGTTTATCCCAATTAAGATCACTGAATACTGATACAACTTTTATATAATTTATTCCTCACCTTTATAAAGTATTGGGAGCAAATAGGTTTGTTTTGTGCATCTCTGGTCTGTTAGCAGCTATACACAAATGAAATGAAACATAAGATGAGGTCCTACATGATACACCCGGCCTTGCAAAAATTCTTCAGGGTTTTGTTGCAGGAGGTCCTTCCGCTCCTCCAGCCTATAGCTGCTGAGATGCCAGCCCATTGGGGCGTGGTCTCTCTCCCTTTAAAAAGCGCTACTTCCCTCTGTTCTCTCTCTCTTCACTTCCTGCTCCACTGGCGACTAGACTCCCTTCCTGGTTGCGCAGAGAACTGTTGTATGGGACAGTGATCTGTAAGTCTTTTTATTCTTTAAATAAATACCACCCTATTAATCATAATTCCAAACTGGTGTGGCATTGTTTGTGACTTACGCCTTCAGGGTTTATGTAAGAGTCAGCACAATTTCTCACATGTTAATTGTTTTTAAAGAAGGGCATATTCAATAAGTATCTTTATTGGTTTGAAACACACAGTAAACTAGGGATACTTCTAATTACAATCCCAAGAAAGAGCATATCATAACTTTCTATACTAGCTGTATATAACTTGGTAACCTCTGATTGTCACTTCATGTGCTCTATCTCTCAAATCCCATGATTCCCATGTCTGGTAACCACCATTACTCTCTCACTTTATAAAAGATGTACACTTTATTTTAGGATTAGCATCTAAAACAGATTGTCATGTAGCCTTGTCTGTTTTACATGACTTCTCCTAGCAAAACAACATCCAAATCCATCCATTTTTATAACAGTTTAGAAAACTTCATTTTCTTCAATGATTGAAAATTATTAAATTCTGCATATAAATATGGTCATTGGTAACTCCATTGCACTTTTTGGTTACTGTGTGTAGTGTAATCAATATGTACTCTGTTATTTTGAATTTTTTCATGGTCAGTGTCTCTCAGGTGACCTAGGGAAGATTTCTATTTTTAATAGATGTAGACATATGGTAAAACAATGCAATCTCAGAAGACATTCCAGTCATTTAATTCTTAATAGATTGATAATGTATACAAGAAATAATGCCCATCAAATCATTGTACATTATATTTCTTTTTCATCTAATAAAATCATGCCCCCAAGGATTAGATCTTATTCAATGGTGTTACAGAGTGAATGTTTATTTACTTAAGGATATGCACTGTGATTAGAAAGGTGCTAAGTGTCAGGGATAACATCCTAGATGATAGGGACAATGTAAATTTTAAAATAAAGTTTATACCCATAAAATAAACATAGAAATCAGATTCAAAACTAGAATAACTAATAAGGAAAAATACGGCTAATATTACTTCATATGTATTTCCTTTAGAAATAAAAGAAATTAAATTGCTAATCAAATCTTAAGTATCATTAAAGATTGCCAATTGATGTTTGCTTAAAAAAATACATGAAAAGCAGTACTCCATTGCATAGACAGGAAGTGCTCTGTGTGGTAGAGGAGACAAATGCAGTGCACTCTTAGCTCAGAGTCTGAAGATTCAGGTCATTTGAAGAACTTAGTGACAGAGCTAGAGAACAAAGGAGAGTGTAGCACTGAGTGTGGTGTAAACATTGGCCAGATAATGATAGATGCTGCAGACCACTTAAGAATTTCCAAGCTTTTTATTCTGGAAATAAATCTTTGAAAACATGAAGAAGTATGGAAGTTTCTATAATATTCATATAAAGTTTTTTTCCAGAGTGTACTCTGCATAATTATTTGAGGTAAACACAAGTTGTTTCCTGGAAGGCCAAGTAGAAGGCAGGTATAATGATGCACACCATGGGTCAGGGGGTGTAGAGAAGATTGTCAGGAATCTAAAGCAAGGTTGTAAGGCATAATTATATCCAGTCTAAAAAAAAGCCTTAGTTTTGAAAATAAATGAACAACCAGGAGGAGGTTAAATTATTTTCAATCTATAAATACATTTTAAGGCGTTAAAATTTACAGAGTTTTTTCTTCACCAGGGGTGAGAAACATTTTTTATGGAATATCCTTTGGATTGGAAACCACATCAAGTTTCATAAAACATTTTTATATGAGATGGTTTATATCAGGAGAGGTTAGTAGGCGATTAAATCTAGACTCATCATTACCGTCAATAGTACATTGTTATTTATCATTTAATCTATAAAACCTATTCTTTAAAAATCAAAAAAATGTTAACTTTGTCTTAAACTCACGGAATCAGAGAGAGAACAATGATGCTTACTTATATATTTGTTATAATCAATAATATGTGGAAAGGCAATATCAATCACCTGATACCTGATCAATAGCTAAGTCACTTACTTCCTAAGGTATTGCAGCTTAAATGAGTAGCCATGAATCTTCACAGTAGCCATGTCATCTATGAACAGTAAATGAGACAATGCCTGACTCTCATAAATGAGTGTCCCCTTGTGTGAAACGTCAATAACAAATATCCCCCAGTTGCAGCACAGTTGCTAGGGTGGCATGACAGGTTATGTGTAATGTAGTTAAGCAAGTTCCCAAGGGTACAGGAAGGAATAAATGAGTGAGTTGTCAATACTGTGATGACATCATGCTACCACAAAATGTTTTCCAAACAGAATTTTGTTTTCATTAGCAGTTGTTTCTTAATTGTTAGACACGTCTTCACTTAGGGATTTGGGAGTATTTTCCCTCCATTTGAATTCATTGGGACATTGTTCACATTCATAAAATGTGAAGAAAGGAAATAACATTTTTACTTCCTCTAGAACAATTTGTTTTGTCACTAGACAGAGAGCAAAATACTGTGAGTATGGGTTCATTCTTCACATTCTATGAATTAGACAAACATGAAGGATGGGTCCTCTGAGGAATGAATTTATCCTTGTCTGCCAGCAACACAGATGTCACAGTCCAGATGGCAATAAATGAAATAAAGCTTTGCCAATAGGGCGGTCTCTAAGCAGGTTGCACAATGCACCTTGTTAAGATCACTTATTTTGCTGACAGACACATACTTACACATGCAGATTACAAGGATATATTGGGTTAATTTCAAGAGTGATCACAACTATTAAATAGAATTTTATGATATTTTTAAAATTTGAGATTCCCAGAAGTCTTTCTCATCTTATCCAGCTGTCTATCTATGTCTATCTCATTTCTCTCTCTCTCTCTCTCTCTCTCTCTCTCTCTCTCTCTCTCTCTCTCTCTCTCTCTCTCTCTCTCTTTCTCTATCTATCTATCTCTCATCTATTTTAAGCAGTTAGTACTATGATATATTTTAGATCATATTTACTACAAAAGTAACTAAACATATGATATCATTTTTGTTCATAAGTTTAAATATTACCATATTTATAATGACAATTATAAGAAAGAATGATCTAATCTTACCCTTTTCTGTGAATTATTTACAAAAGTGGGAAATTTTGTAAATTATATTAATACTTATTTTATTTTTAATTATGTGTATCTCTGTACATCTTGTCACTGTAATAGCACAAGGAGGACAGAATTTGGGGGTTATAGGAAATTGAAGAGATGCCGAGAATAAACTCAATTCTTTGTAAAAGAGATGAGTATGATTGTGCAATTTCATACAACAATGTACTATCTACTCTGTAACAATAGAAACCATTTGTATATAGAAGGTTATTCAGTCTATTTGTTTCAAAGTTACTGAAAATCATAGGAAATGTCTGTAATCAACTATTTATGAATAAGGACAATACTATGTCTAATTTTTAGTGTGATTAAAATAATTAGAACTTTTTCAGTAGTTATTGATAAATCTAATGTAAAAATTAGAATTCATTCCTGTGATCAATTTTTCATTTTTATAGGCTTGCATTTCATTTATATAAGCATAAATATCTGGTTGTGGACAGATATAAATGCACATAAATGATGAAATTAGAAAGTTAATGTGGCTTTAAGAAGGGTCTTCTATAATTGATTCATGATGTGTTCTGCTCAAATAGTATTATCTTGTTTGCTTTCAAAATTTGCCCTATTGTACTTGCAATTTAAAAACTCATTACTAGCAGAGAGTATCAACTAACTGTCTCATGTTTCCCTAAGCAACACTGGCTTAAAATTGATGGGCAATTATTTGTGTTTATTAATTTGTGACACAGATGAAAATGTAAGACTTTATATTTGTTTTCTCAGATAGTTTCATAATATTAGTTTCAAAAATAACTTAGAAAATAAATTTTAGATGAGTCAAACACAATCTTTATCTTATTCTGCTTACTAATTGTTTTATAACTTAAGAGAAAATTGGGAAGAAAGCATTCTAGATTGCCTAAGAGGTGAGTCTTCTCTTACTGTGTGGCTGCTTTTTGTCTTTACAAGCAAATAAATCTACTTTTTAATGAACAGCATTATGTTATATAAGTCTGAAATGTAATATTATCGTTGTTTCCGGAAACATACTTGAGTTGATTTGTTAATTAAGATTACTTATAAAATTCAAGATGCAAATACTTCCTGTTGTAATTGGTAGCAGCGGCCGGGCTTTTGCGTCCCGCCACCCTGCTGTCTGCATGGCTTACTTATGCCCCGAAATAATTACACGGAAACTGTATTCTTTTAAACACTGCCTGGCCCGTTATCTGTAGCCTCTTATGGGCTAGCTCTTACATATTAATCTAACCCATTTCTATTATTCTGTGTGGCCCACGAGCTGGCTTACCAGGTAAGATCTTAACCTGCGTCTGCCTGGCATGGGGACATAATGGCGAATCCTCAGCTTCCTTCTCCCAGAATCCTGTTCTGTTTTCTCCACCCACCTAAGGGTGGACCTATCGAATGGGCCAGGCAGTTTCTTTATTAATAAGAAATCATTCCCACATCATTTCCCCTTTTTCTGTTTAAACAAAAAAGAAAGGCTTTAACTTTAACATAGTAAAATTACATATAACAAAACAGTTATCAAGTAAGAATTACAGTTACAATATCTACTTTATCTTTTATCATAGCTAAGGAAAACTATAACTATCCATTCTTCAACTCCATCAAAGACTCCAGAAGGATATAAAACTACCTAAGTAAACAAGAGATCAAATGCTCTAGAAATGACAGAGACATCTCGCTGCCTGGACAGTCACCCAAAGTTCTTTTGTACCTTTGGGGCATCTATCTTAGGCCTTCAGGCCCACAGTATCCAGCAGACATTTCCATGAAGCAGGAAATTTCAAAGACAGTTCAGTCACTTTTTGCTGTCCTGCAGAATGTCTCGTAGACTTTTTCATGAATCACGAACCCCGAAAGACCATCTCACCTTTAGGCAAGTTCAGCAGTCCTCTGTCTGTGGGTTCTTTGTGTCCAGTTTATGCATCAGTCCTGGCAAGAGCAGTTTCTTGCCCAAATGGCTATAAGGATCCTCTTTGATGCCCATCTTCCTCTCGAAGTAGATTGGTGCTGCCAGGAGCAGATGTGTCTCATTGTCATGAAAAACCCTAAGTTATTAAAACATTTAAATGCCATATTCTGCAGTCTTTGAAAGATATGAAGAATGCATTATCTGACTGAAATATATCTCTATATATTTAGAAAATCCAACTAACATGACTACAAGCTTGACTATTATCAATGATTATCCATTAACAACCTATATTTTCTATTAT
This sequence comes from Microtus agrestis, assembly GCA_902806775.1. Lineage (NCBI taxonomy): Eukaryota > Metazoa > Chordata > Mammalia > Rodentia > Cricetidae > Microtus > Microtus agrestis. The sequence goes on along the minus strand of CADCXT010005381.1, from coordinate 223,506 downwards.
ACATTACATTTTAAATGAGCTACACAATCACAATACCTTAATCAAGATCAGAAATACATATACATGTAACAAAATTGACCTTAAAATCCATACCAATGCAAATTATTCATATCTATATCATATCCCCCTTTAAATGTAAAAGAACATTTATAAACAATATTTGGGAACATGGGCACAGTTTTTCTCTCCAAACTGCTTCCTGCTGAATGGGGGCGTCGTTAATTAGATCTTTTGTGGTATAACCTGTGTGCCAGGGTCATCTCAGTTGGCAGTTGAGTGAAGTCATTTTTTGAGGGTGTTCACAGCAACCTTTCAGGAGGGCGTGGTCTATCATACCAAATTGGAATAGATGCAATCCATAGAGTCTCATCCTCTGTGAAAACAAAAGAAGACCCTTTCCAAAGCATCATATCCTTAGACCCAAATTTTGAAGTCATACCCTCATGATATCTATTTTGGTTCCATTTGGCAGCCCATATAATGAAATGACTCTCTGTACTTAGCTCCTTTACAGTCAAAAATTTTAAAGAAAACACAATGTACATAATTCAGACTCTCTGTGAATTTTCCATTTTTACGTGGCTTATTTTTACTTTATTTCTCTTAATCTATAACTATCTGTACTCTGTCTCTTTAAAGACTTTATCCCTTTTTTTAAGGGCATTAACTTTATTTTTTCTCTCTCTATTTTTTCTCTCTGTCAAGCCTACGTACATTTATCCAACATTATGATTCATTTATTGGTCTGTCTGAATCTGTTTTCTTGTGAATCTGTAATTTTTTAATGTCCAGAAGCAGTTCTTAAAAACTCAAGTTGCATCATGTAGGGGTAATACGGTACCGCCTGAGTCCTGCTCAGCCTAAACCTAAGTGTGCTGTTATCACAGTAATTACGGTACTTCCTGCCTGAGCTGCGCACAGTTCCAGGCACACAGCAAGTCCACATTGGAGCTGCACTCAGCAGTTTAATTCTGAGATTGAGCGTGCAGCACAGAAACTCTTTTCATCCAAGTTACAACCAAATCTGATACGCAGAGCACTGCGTAGTCTCAGTATCGCGGCAGGAATCCGCCATACTCTTCCGCCTGCCCAAGCCCGATTTCGCCATCTGTCCAGGTGCAGGCGGGGAGCGTGCTTTAAAAGGACTCGGCGTTTAAGTCTCTCTACAGCATGGCACCAACAAACAACAAAAATCTGTATTAAACTCTGTTTTTTCTCTGTTTAAAATTAAGCTCTCTCAGGTTTTTAAGTGGATTTAGCCCCACGTTGGGCGCCAATCTGTTGTAATTGGTAGCAGCGGCCGGGCTTTTGCGTCCCGCCACCCTGCTGTCCGCATGGCTTACTTATGCCCCGAAATAATTACACGGAAACTGTATTCTTTTAAACACTGCCTGGCCCGTTATCTGTAGCCTCTTATGGGCTAGCTCTTACATATTAATCTAACCCATTTCTATTATTCTGTGTGGCCCACGAGCTGGCTTACCAGGTAAGATCTTAACCTGCGTCTGCCTGGCATGGGGACATAATGGCGAATCCTCAGCTTCCTTCTCCCAGAATCCTGTTCTGTTTTCTCCACCCACCTAAGGGTGGACCTATCGAATGGGCCAGGCAGTTTCTTTATTAATAAGAAATCATTCCCACATCATGGCATAGGCTAGCTCTTCTCGGCTAACTCTCGCACCTGGACTAGCCCATTTCTTATAAGTTGCGTAACACCCCTGAGGTGTGCTTACCAGGGAGATTCTAGCCTGCGTCTGTCTGGCATGGAAACATAATGGCGAATCCTCAGCTTCCTTCTCCCAGAATCCTGTTCTGTTTTCTCCACCCACCTAAGGGTGGACCTATCGAATGGGCCAGGCAGTTTCTTTATTAATAAGAAATCATTCCCACATCATGGCATAGGCTAGCTCTTCTCGGCTAACTCTGACCTGGACTAGCCCATTTCTTATAAGTTGCGTAACACCCCTGAGGTGTGCTTACCAGGGAGATTCTAGCCTGCGTCTGTCTGGCATGGAAACATAATGGCGAATCCTCAGCTTCCTTCTCCCAGAATCCTGTTCTGTTTTCTCCACCCACCTAAGGGTGGACCTATCGAATGGGCCAGGCAGTTTCTTTATTAATAAGAAATCATTCCCACATCATGGCATAGGCTAGCTCTTCTCGGCTAACTCTCGCACCTGGACTAGCCCATTTCTTATAAGTTGCGTAACACCCCTGAGGTGTGCTTACCAGGGAGATTCTAGCCTGCGTCTGTCTGGCATGGAAACATAATGGCGAATCCTCAGCTTCCTTCTCCCAGAATCCTGTTCTGTTTTCTCCACCCACCTAAGGGTGGACCTATCGAATGGGCCAGGCAGTTTCTTTATTAATAAGAAATCATTCCCACATCAACTTCCTTTAGAAAGTATAGATGCATCATATTGCTCAATTTTCAAAATTACACATTATGTTATTATTCATGACATCTGTCATCCATTTGATTGCCAGGTTGCTCCTGCTCTGACTGTCTGTACAGGTGTCCACATCGGCCCTCACTGCTCCACGTGTGTCCTTCCAGAAGCTGCATACTGCATACTTTGGAAGAGGACAACTTCCCTTTAAGCATGGAGGACCCATCCTTGGTCAAATGTACACTAAAGGCTCGGCTCCATAACAGACCACCCACTAGTTCACAGAAATGTGTAATTATTCATGTAATTGCTCTAGATTTCAGATGTCCAAAATGAGAGATTTTCTAGCAAATTTAAAGTAATTGTCTTTAGAAAAGTGTGTGTATACTACACATACAATGAAATGCTTTACAGCCCTTTCTCTTAACATTAACATACTAATTTTGCTGTTGAACCAAAACCACATTGTGACTGTAGTTAGTAGTCCATAATTCAATTGAGCAACTGATAGCTCAGTGCATTTTAGATGCTTTTTATTCATGTCTACCAGAAAGTCTTTGAGGTATTTCTAAAATTTGTACTAACTTGGATCTGTCTCAATTGTTAGTCAGTGGATCACAGAAAAAAAAATAGTTTGATAAATATAAAATCAGTAGATATAGAGTAAACTGTATTTTCTTAACAAAACATGGAGAGAATAAAATGTTCTAATAAAATATAGTAACCTTACAAGTAATTTATGTATAAATCTATCCTTGTGGATAAATTTGTTTTTCAGTACCATATGCTGGTGAATAAAGGAAAACGTCAGCAATTAAAGGAGTTGAATCAAATCTCACCAACAAAGTAAGATTTTAATAACTCCCAATGTCTGCCAAGAGTGTTTTAGGATGTCCCATGTTTTGCTCCTATAATATTATATGAAATCAGGCCTTATTCTTTGTAGACACAGCAAGATTTTAGGAGGTGAAGGTCATTCCTTGCAACTACAAACACCTGAGTTCAATCTCTGTGTTCATCATGCTGGAAAGAGAAAAAAAAATTATGTCTGCAAGCTTTCTTCTGTTTTCCACCTGTATACCATGTCACAAACACAATCACATTTAACCCTTCTCCCTCTCCCCTCCACTCTCTCCCTCCCTCCCTCTCCCCCCCTTCTCTCTCTCACACACACACAAACACACACACGAATATAATAAACTATAAAATGGCTCTCTCAGTAACTACTTGTGGTTAATAGAACTCAAAACTAATGCAAAATTTGATTATTTTCACAGTCTTCTGAAGAAAAACATATTACAAAAGCTAATACATGTTGTAGGGAGGGCCACTTGTTGGTTCCCAGTTGCTCGGCACCTCAGCCTGGAAATAATCACACAGAAACTATATTAATTAAATCACTGCTTGACCCATTATCTCTAGCTTCCTATTGGCTAACTCTTACATCTTAAGTTAACCCATTTCCATTATTCTGTGTATTGTCGTATGTCTGTGCCTTACTGGTTAAAGTTGTGACATATCTCTCTAGTGGGGTTACATGGCTTCTCTCTGACTCTGCCTCCTTCCTCCCAGCATTTAGTTTAGTATTCCCCACGTATCTCTGTTCTACCCTACTAGGCCAAGCCAGTTTTCCTTATTCACTAATGGTAATCATAGAACACAGAGGGGATTCCCACATCAAATATGTATATTGATATTTGGAGATAAGTTTGTAAAATATTTCATGTATAACATATATTTGTGCATTTCACACATGAACAGTTTTTAAGGACAAATAATGTTAAATTCAATAAAAAAACAGTTATTTATACCTCTAAAATCCAAAACAATTGCAATATATACATATATTGTTGCATGTATATGAACTGTAATATATGTATATGTGTGTGTGTGTATATATATATATATATATATATATATATACTGGACAATTATATAACAACAGTAACTATTGTTGTTAGTGGTTTTGCAAGGATTAAAAAAATAAAATATACTTCTATGTGGAAGTAAGGGATTAATATAACAGTATGCTATGCTATCCTATGACCTCACAGCCATGTTCTTTCAATTAGATGTCAGGAATGTTCACAGAAACACTGTGGAATGAATGAAATCAATGCAAACTTCAAAATTGATAAATTTTTAAGGTTCTTACTATTATAACGTGTTAAAAATGTAAAGTTAATTTAATGAAGTTTTTAGAAATTTTAAGAGAAATAAAATATAATTATATTTATAATTAATGTTTTAGGCAAAAGTAAGTTTGATAATGATGACAGAATAGATTTTGCTAATGCTATACAGAGTATGAAACAAATTGAAAATGAAAAAGAAAATTTTACACAAAAGCCACTGTCACTATTTGGCAGCCTGCTAAGCATATACAGTGATATTCTGGGGATTGATGATCAAATAGTGGCTCTAGTGTATAGATGTCAGAAAAATCTACTTTTTGGGCCATAGTGAAGCTTATGGGAAAGATTATATGGGGAGCTGCCTCTGGGGATACATAAATAGAAGACACAGCTTGCTTCTCTGGTCTGGGAGACAAAGTGCACACAGGGTAACTTGCCTAAGGGCAATGTTTGAATTAGAAAATTTGCAGGAAAATCTTAATCTCTGATAACATATGAATCCCAATTTTCCTAGAGTGAACTATAAATCCACTCAAGGAAAATTGAGATATATAGTATCTCAGAGTAAAATGAAATAAAATATTTAATTGTGGCAAGATAGATATTTATGAAAAAGTCCCATAAATTCTTTTATGAACTTCATACATAGTTTTTGACACAAGTCTTTTATACCCCATGATGAATTCATATATGCATAAATATAAAAATAGATGTTTTTAAATATTATCAGGTTTAACATTTTCAGTGATTAGTTTTAAACGAATATCTAACATATCTTTAGATATTTGCAAAAAATGCCTGTATACCTTAAATTGCAAAAACATGCATCACATGATTTACTGAATTAAGAATTATGATTGAGGGATTTTTATTTCAGATTACATAGGCTCATCAATGCATTAGCAAAATCTTTATATTAAAAGGTGTGTGATCAAAACAGACTACAAGACACCGGAAGAAGTAGCAATGAAATGATGCAGCCAGACAGGGCAAAGCTTCTAAGCCAAGGAGTACAAGGGAAAATAAAAGTTGAAAACTTCAGAATGTAAGGTATTTCTCTTCTGCAGGACCTTCCAGCCTGGAAGCAAAGAAGCTAACTACAGATTTTTCATTTCTGCCTCGTCTCCTCCAAATCCCAAATCTCATCCCCAGCTCTGTAGCAGATCACCTGCTGTGGCATCCCATTTCCCTGTTACCCACCTTCAGTGGATCACGTGGATCATCCTTTCCAAACTACCTTCCCCTGTCACTTTATGCCAGGCTCCACCTCCAGGAGGCATTCATTGGGAACTCAGAGACCACCTCCAACCAGCGAGCAGGTAGAGTGACTGTAGATCTTATCCTTGCCTTCTGCTCTTCCAGATCCAGTCATCCAATCACCTAGTCACATGCCCAGGTCTGTAGGAGACCACTTGATGCAGCCGCTTCTTCCTCTCTCACCCCATTCATCAAAAGATAATGGAGATCTTCCCTAAAATTCCTCTGGATATGTCCTATTATCCCAACCCCCAACTTAAACTGGAACTTCCTGAAAATTCTTCAAACAAGCTTACCAGAAAAGTAAGTAGTCCAATGAAACAAAGAAGTTTTCACTCTCTCTCTCAACAACTTCAAATCTAATCCTATCCTTCACTGCTTATTAATACCCTACCTGTTGTGACCAGTCTTTACTTTCTGCCCCCATTTGGAGAGACTTAACAGATCCTGGTGAATGATCCTAATTTCCTCCCCATGTGTACCAAATCAATTCCTATCCATTTTACCCAACTCTATTCCCAAGTGTAAGCATTCAATACAGGATCAGATAGATTATAACCTAGAGTTATAATCTTCCAAAAGACAAGATATCCAGATGTCAGCATGAAAACACAGTCAGTTTGGAGAATTGCAACACAATAACATAGCTAAGGCAAACTAAAGTCCTTAAAATAGCATATATATATATATATATATATATATATATATATATATATATATATATGAGAGGAAATCGAAGATGATCAAAGTTGGAAAAGTTAGAATTAATAAATCCCTTAAAGATATCTATAAAAACAAAATAACAACAGTGATAAATAAAAATGAATAATAGAAGGAAATGAATAAATCATTTCAAGAACCAAAGCTAGAAATCGAGTCAATAAGCAAAAAACAAAATGATGAAAATCTGGTAATTAAAATTAGGAACACAAACAAGACCCTCGGCAGCAAGCCTTGTAACTAAAATACATGAATTAGAAGAGAGAACATCTGGCCTTTGAAGACACAGTGGAAGAAATAGAAAACCTTGGGGGTGGGAAGGGGAGAAAAAAGGTTAAAGTTAAAGAAAAAAATTCTGGCACAGAAGTTCCACTAAATCTGGGACACTATGCAAAGAACTAATCTAGGAATAATATGACTGGAAAAAGTAGAAGAACCTGAGGTCAAAAGTATTGAGAAAGTTTTTTAACAAAATTGTAGAAGAAAGTTTCCCTTATATAAAGCAGATTCTAGTCTATGTATAAGAAGAATGCAGACCATCAAATAGTCTAAGCCAGAAAAGAAATACCCCTTGGCCCAAAATAATCAAAACACTAAACTTAAAGAAAAAGGAAAGAATATTTAAAGTTGCAAGGAAAATATCCAAGTAACTTTCAAATGCAGACCCTTTAGAATAACACCTGCCTTTTTAGTGGAGACTCTAAAAGCCTAAAGTACATGCACAGATATTATAAGATTTTAAAAGACCAAATACAGAGATACAAGCCCAATCTGCTTTATGCATAAAACTCAATTAAAATAGATGCAAGGAAAGACATTACAAGATGGACTAAATGTCAGCAGTATAAATCTGCCAATTGAGACTAACAGAAAGATTTAGGATGAAAACTCAAGCCAAAAGAGGTTCATGACACCCAGAAAAAAAAACACAAAGAATCAAAAATCAGAAATCAGAATATCAAAAGAGGGGAAACACAATACATATATACATGCACACACACACACACACACACACACACACCATAACAACACAATAACAGGAACCAAGAAATGCTGGTCATATCTGTCTTAATACAACATTAAAAACACAGATTATCATAATGAATGCAGAAACAGGATCTATAGTTCTGCTGATTCCAAGAAGCACACATTACCACAAAGGATAGACACTATCCTATGTTAAAAGGATAGAAAAAAGATATTCTTAGAAAATTGACCTCAGAATTTAATTATTTTCATACTTGAAATAACAAACTTTAGCAAAAACTAAACAGAAGCAATAGAGAAGGGCACTATAACAGAGGAAAAATTCTCCAAGAGGATTTTTAATATCGATTCTTAACATCTATGCACACAAAGAAATCCAAGCTCATAGAGGAGACACTACCATAGCTAAAGTCAAATATTGAAATCTCACAGTGAGAGTAGGATGTGGAGGTCTCTGTAAAGCCATTGAGAGCTGAATAATAATGCAAATAAGGCAACAAGGAAGTCCTATTCAACGTGACTCAGTAGCCCATGTTGTTATAAACTTCTTGAGGCTGTAATTTTGCAGTTTATTTTTGGCATGTTTAAGTATGGTGCAATTGTGTGAAAAGTTTCCTGATGTAATAAAACCCCATCTGCACAATAAGGGATAATTACACTGAAGCTCTTTTTAAAGTACATGCCACTTCTTCCATGAAGATGTATTCTCTAGAAAGGCTACATGTGTTATCTTAAGAACGGAGGTGATGATCTGGTGTGGTCTTGCTCATCTTGATAGTACAGTGGTTCCCTAGTCTTTTAACTCCCTTCTGTTCTGCTTGTTGTTGCCTCAAAGAGTCAAATGTAGCCTTGTACAGACATCACCATGCCTATTAAGCACTTCCAGTATCAGACTTTTGAGCAGAAAATAGGTTATACATCTCCTTCTTGGAAGAGACAGCCCTGCTTGCTTAACATTCCTGGTTTCCTTAGTGTTTATCTGTGAATACTGGGACCTCTCTGTTGTCAAAGGGGAGACTCAATATCCCACTCTCACCTAAAGATAGTACTCCAGACTAAAAGCACACACACAAACTTTATGGAAGGAAAATACCAATTACTTTTAGTTTTGTAATATAAGACTAAATTTAATTATTGATACATCTACAACAATACAGCTGCTTCAAAAGGATTTGTTGATTCCTATACATATTAAATACCATATTATTCCACAATATATTTGCTGATATTAGAGACATATATTTTTATAAATACACTAATGCACTTTTGTTAATTTTAACAACAATTTTTATTTGCTACATGGAAATGATAAATAAGCCTACATATTTTGACATTTTTTATATAATTCAAATATTAAAAATAGTCATCTCAAATTATTAACTTTTCATTTTAAATCTTGGTTGAAAATTGTAATTAAAACTCTTCTTTATTACCCATCATAAAATTATCTGTTTTTCATATGCATTAAATAATAATTTTTACTGACATATAAGAAAAGAATAAAAGAAAAAATTGTTTTTGTTTGGTTTATTTATTCAAAAAGGCTTTTCCACTAATTATTTCATATAAAATATACTCTTAATAAAGTTTATAGAAAATGTAGTAATATTTTAATAAAATTATTCATTCTTAAACATTACATCATATGATTGAATAGAGATATTTTTTCCTTACCTCCTGAAATTTAATATGTCCAAATTAAAATTATGGTTATGGCATAAACTTTGTAAATAAGATATATTAAAGCAATAGAATAATTGTGCTTTTAATTTTTTATTTTAAGAAATGTTTATTGTAAAATGAAGAACCTAATTCATCAAATAAACATCTAATTAGAGTGTAGTAGTCACATCACAAGCACTGAAAGAACTGTTTGTGCTTAATTAAAACTAGAAAAAGAACAATGTCTCCCCACATAATGATACAGCATTCCAAAGACAATGGAGTGTAAATGAAATCACAAAAATCACAAACCCTATTATTGAATGTGTTCACTAACTCACTAAGTTTGTAGAGCATAAAAATTTATTTCATGATAGTGAAGGGAAAATGCCTACTCACTGAAATGCCGCACTTTTCTCATGTTTTGCTGTATTTAATTTACCAATGTAAAGTGTTGATATAAAGGAGAAATGACAAAATACTAGAAGGTTTTTCAGCAATATGGGATTTACTATTCTAATACGTAAGAATTACTATTTCATGACTTTACTCAGTAGTTTGTGGAAATACCCAAGAATACTGAGTGAAGAATAGCCTACAGGCTAAAATGAAATCTATTGTCTTAAAATTGATCATTCTGCTTAATGACAAAGCAGATATAAATGTCATCTAACCAGACTGAAGAACACAGCAAACTTGAGTATCAGCAACATATGAAACTATTTTCACTGAATTAATTCTCCTGTAGTATTTTTGTATGTTACTTAACCCTAGTATAACGTTGCCAGTATGACTTATATGATTATACTTATATTGAGAGGAGGATGTTGCATCAGCAAATATTCAGTAGGTAACAAGTGTGTGTAATGTATTACTCTGTGCATGAAGAAAAAAAGCATAGTGAAAGCGTTTCAGCAAAAACGAAGGTAAATAGCATGACATCCATCCAATGACAGGAAATGGTACAGAGATTTTCAATATTGGAGGACATGGGACTTTTTCTAAAACACATTTCCTTTAAATTTATTTTTAATAAAAACTATTTTTTCTCATTTTACATGCCAAAATACATTTCCCACTCTCTCTACCTCCCTGTCCCACCACCATCCCACCTCCCCTCTACTCCTCAGGGATAGTCAGGCCTCCTGTGGAGATTCAACAAAGGCTAGCATATTGCTTTGAGGCAGGACCAAGGCCTACCACCAGTGTTTGATTGTATTTCGAATTGAAAGCATTCACATACAACACTCATATTCTTAGTGAATAATAAATGTATATTTTTATCTTAAATAAACAATAAATCAAATATTTCAATCATATTTTATTTAAATATTTGTATATTGCCAACCAAAGAAACTAAACATCAGAATACACTGAGACACCTGAAAAATAATATAAGCAAATACTCTTTATAAAAATCCCATTTTCATCAACATTTTGGTACAAGTTTTGAATAGCTATGATTATAATGAGGCAGGTGGCTAAAACTACCACAATTCAGACAGCTGGTGAAGCTGGAGAAAAAACCAATTATTCAATTTGGCTTCTAAATTTTTATTTGTTTAATCTGGCATACATTGGCATTTTCTTTCCCATCTGGATTTGGTGAGTTCCTTGAATAAGTAAGAAAATTAAATCAACTCACCAAAATTTTATTTAAGCATCATTACTTTTGCATAGTTTTTTTTTCCTGTGTATGTGAAAAAATGCATATTTTTCCCAACAAATGACAGTATGAAACACCTGGGTAATTAGTTTATTTTGACATTTTAATGACATATTCATGTGTATTTCAAAATTTTGCTTGTTCTGGATGATCAGCAGTACAAATTTTAATCAGATAGCAAATAAACTGCATCACTTAAAATAAAATATTTGAATACATAAAACTCAAATGTGAATTAATCCAATTTGTATATAGAAATATGCCATGATCTACACTCTAGTAACATACAAATAAAATCCAATATGTATAGAGAAATATGCCATGATATTTGTTCTAGTAACAAAGACATAAAATCACTCCCCCTTTTTCCTTAAAACAAACAATAAATGAATTTACTTTATTTCAAAGCAATGTAGAAATATCTGTACATAGGAAGGTGACGGATGTTAGAAATGGGTCTGCTTGGCCAAAGAAAGCTCAGATTCATTTTTTAGTGGAAGAGATTTGTTAAATTACCCTAAAAACAGTTGCATGATAAAGTAAAAGAAAATATCTCAAGTTAGCCTAAGTTGATAATAAATGATTATTTGAAAATAAAATATAGGTAGAATGTGTTTAACACAATATTATTTCAAATAATTCTGTGAAATTTTACATGTGTTCCAAAAATATGTATTTTCATTTAGAAAGATAAGATTTGTGTAGCACAATGACCTTTGATGCTCTATTTAGTGTCAGGGGACAATATGGAACTATATCCTTAATGTAAATACATTATAGAGGAAAATGTTTTAATCAACACTGATGCAAAGAAAAGACTCAAGTATTTGATATAAAAAATAGAATGTTTAGGACAAAGATACCATAAGAGAAATTAAAAATATATAAACTGTACAACATATGCTATTCAGATGAAGCCGATTTCAGTAATGTAAATCTTAGTGCTAAAATGAAAGATAATCATTTAATAAAACTAAACTGATATGGGTTTAATAAAATATGAAATATGATGTACATAACTAAAAGGACCTCTTCCAAATTTATCAGCACATTTGAAAAAGAAACACAAAAATTCAAAATTTCAGTAAGTTCTGAGATCACAGAGAGTTTCATACTCAATACTGAGAAACCTATAGAACAACTGTTCTTATTAAATGTGTAGGTCAGAGCACCTCCAAGAAAGTGTCACAAATTGTCAATGGAACAAAACCTACAGACTATATTTTGGGGTATAGAAAATGGTTTCTAAAACTACAGATAAATATCAAAATACATGTAAAACACTAAACAATATTTTGGAAGGCAAATTTATCATTGCCAAGATTCCTGGGTTCCAAGAGAGCAGTTAACTTATTGAATGTTTGAAATATATAAACGTAGACATATTAATTAGTCTATTTGTGCTAGTACAACAGAAATATTGATTCTCTGGGGGGAAATGTGAACATCTGTTTATTTGCCTCTTATAGAACACTTAAAATATAGTAAAATGTCATACCACATGTGTGAATTAATAAAATTGAGAGTACTTACAAAAACATAAATCGGCTTCCTTATAAGGATACAAAGGAATCCAGCAACTTCATCTTTGAAAAGCTGCACACATTAGTAATTGTGAGAATCCACAAAAGCCAAATATCTTACTGTGCCCCTCTGTGGTATCTACTTCAGATTCTAGTCTTAAATTACTGCTTGACTTTCATCAATGATGGATGTGACCTAGAAATACAATTCATATAAATAATTTCTTCCCCTACATTGTTGTGTTTTTGTCACATGTTACATCATAGCAAAAAAGAAAACTAGAATAAAATTTGGTGCTAGGACTTTTGTGTTGCTGGAATGAAAGTTACCTCGAGTTTTTTCATAACTATGACTATGCTATTCAAAGACTGGGGAGCGATTTTGAAAGTTTGGGTTAGAAAAGTGATTTACTACCCTGAGATTGATAAGCTGTTCCTTGAGCTTGAAAGATATACATGCTGAGAAAATTCAAGACTGTAGAGGCATAGCTCATGAGGTTTCAGAAAGAAGGAAGACCCTAACTATGAAATGTGACACAAACCACTTGTGTAATTTATTATTATTATTAATTATTATTATTATTATTATTTTATCTAAGAATCTGTGTGTGCTGGGCAGCTATGAATGATAAAGCAACTGTGTGATTAACAACATATCAGCATCACTTTGTGAAACCAGTGCTTGTGACACTTTGGGCTAAATAATAACTGAAATTAAATTGCTTGTCAGCACCACTGAGTTGAATTCTGAACGGGCAAGTAAGCCTTCATTATGAACACAGTGATGCTCCAGGGCAGTTGGACTGCTTATAAAGTCAACAGAAGAATTTAACAAATAGTATTTCAGAGTTTCCCAGGTTGCCCTGATTTGAAAGGCTGAAGGGGTCATGGAAGCAGTGTATGGAACGGATGGAATCACTGTGCAGAGGCCAGGAAAGTCACCGAGGAAAGTATTGTGTAGTTTCCAATAGAGACAGTTCAATAGTGGAGAATATGGGACCTCTGTCCAAGTTAGCAGCATGTGTGGAGTAGAAATGACCTAAGGTAAAGATATTTGTGATACAGATGGAAAAGCTGGAGAAGCAAATCTGCCCAAGTCACTGGTTGTCTACAAGCTGACAGAGTGAGTGAGGCCCAGAGTTTGGACATTGAGTTACAGGGTTTGGATTTACACTGTAGGGATTTTGTTTTCTTTGTTTATTAATATTCCTTTCTTACGTTTCTATATTTCCCTTATTGAGTAAGAAGTATGTTTCTTGTTTTTAGATTTTTTTCTTTCTCTGAAATACTGAACTTTATTAGAGAAATGGTCCTAAAATTTATTCACTCTCCTTAAGAACTTGTGTAATATTCATAGTCCATTTTATGGTCCTTGTCTTCAGTGTCAACTATGTTCTGTTTCTCAGGGTGTACTGTAGTAGGATTGTTGGGCTCTATTATAATATTATATTGGCTGTTATTTATTGTGATTTTATGTTCACATTATGGCATTTAGGTTTGAAAATATTGCAATTGTAGATACTGATTCTGGTCTACTCTTTGTTGGGTAGGTTACCGTTGTTCTCTCTTCTATTGAGAGTGTGGCAGCTGTATGTTAAGGAATGTCCCTATGGGTACACAGATGAATGGATATCTAGGTGTTGTGAGCTGATATTTGAAAACATGAATGGGCTAAAAGGGGTAGCTGGGAAAGTCCACAAGAGGGAGGAAAGCAGTGTGATCCAGAAGAATCTATTTGTGCCACAAGGCAAATGAATACAAGATAAGAGGATATTGCAAATTGGATGCTAAAAAGTTAGGCATGAGACTGGAGACTGGATTTGGAGAAGAAAAAGGACAATAAAGTTCTGGAAATAACCTCTGTGGTTTGCTGGCATAGTTATTTTTGTGGTAGGGTTAGCCTTCAGGTTCCAAAAAAAAAAAAAAGTTTCTGCTGGAACTGGGGTCTAAAACAAAGAGATCTACAGTGAAAAAGATAAAGGAAGAAGATCTGAGTAATCCACTTAAGCTGGGGATAAGAAAGAAGTGGAAGCTTTAGGAGGCTGGGGATAAGACTGAAGGATTAAATTTGAAGGGGAGAAAGGAAAGGTGAAATCTATAGTTAGCCCGACTTCCATTGCTAGTGCTGAACGTGGGCTCCGGAGGAATCTCTTATACCAAATACCATCACTCATTTAATCACAGATAGATTGTTCTGTGTTTACCACCTAATGCTGAAGATGAGAGCTGGGTTCATTGTGCCTAAAAAGTGAAGGAAAACAAAATTCCCAGTAACTTGTCTTCTAGTGTCACAGGCATGCTATGTCACATATGCATCCATGTGAATACATACATGCACAACAGAAAGACAGGAGAGAAAAAGAGACAGAGATACATAAAGACACATAAAAATAGATGAAGAAAGTTATTTATTTGATAATTTCGCAAATAAAAATTTTAAGTGTTTTAAATCACTTTAATTTGACTATTTTCCAAATTAAGTGCTATCACGTTTTCATTGAGTGTATATATTCATGCTGAAATACAATTGTTAGGCCTCAAGTATTGCTTTTATATTTTACTAAGTATAGAAAAAGTTGAAATTTTACCAATTGTCATTATGCAAATGCAACATTTTTGCTGCTTCTAATTAAAGTGATTTCATTTATAGAATATATTTGTGACTAATATTCCAGTAAGGATATTTGAGTGAAAGCCAGTAGCATTCACACTGCACATTTAATTAGATCATGAATATTTATTAAAATAGGAGTGATTATTCTTTAATTCCAAGAATCTAATGAAAGCATAAGGTTTTGTAAATGCATTTTAAATGATCTATAAAGCACATTTTTGTATAGACTTTTTCTATGCAATTCTCCACTTAAAAGATTATTTTTCTAACTTTGAAGTTAAATAAGTAAATATCTTAATTTCTCAGAACACATATTTTAATTTATCAGTGAATATTGGTTTATTAAAATGCTGTTTGGCCAGTAGACATGCAGGAAGTATATCAGGATAGCCAGAATAGTAAAATTCTGGGAGAAGGAAAGGATCAGTCTATAGTTGTCACCCAGATGCAGAGGATGCAAGATGAGAATGCATCACTAATATAAAAGGTACCAAGCCACTTGACAAACACAGACAAGAATTATGGGTTAATGTAAGATGTAATAGTTAATTAATAAGCCTGAGCTTATAGGCCAACCAGTTTATAATTAATGTAGGCCTCTCAGTGTTTCTTTGGGATTGAATGGCTGCAGGACCAGGTGGAACAGAACCCTTTGTCAACACTAAAACTTTTTTATTTCTTAATGCCCTATATAGATTATAAAGAAGCTATGATCAACAATTTGTGGTAGTCTTTAGACAATAAAGAAGCTAGATGTTTTAATTACAGGTATTACATAAAAATAATATTATAAATAAGACTATACAAAGTGAAGACAAGAGCACATTATTATTCATTCTTTTTTCTTTTTATGAATTATTCTAATCATAGCATGCTTTTGACTATGACAGTTGTTTCCACGTTTAAAGGAAGAAAAACAATAATATTTTGTCTGCAAGTATTTAAAGTGAAATATAGTATGGTTTACATTATAAATATACTTATACAGTATAAATATACTTATTTCTTTATCTGAGAATCATGATTTTAATCAACTCATGACATTTCTTCATGGAGTTTGAAGCTATTAAGCATCTTCCAGACATTTAATTCTGGATTAATGGATTTTAAATATAAAACATATTTACCTGTTCACTATCAGAACTGTAATATTTTGAATTTTCAAATGTATTCCATTCATCATGAATATTGACAAACATTAATTTATATGTTCAATTTATATGTATAATTGTTAATTATAGCACGTTGGGAAAAACCTGGATTTTATAATTGTTTAATAATCAGAAAGTGTAAAATGTCTAATGACTTTTTAACTTCATTTCTCAGATCACTTGTAAACTCCTAATTGTTACACAGGACTGACATTTGTGTAGTCTTTCTTTGTTTATATCTTTCTTAGATTTCTCTTCTCCATCATATTCTGGTTGGCTCTTTTGTTTCTAATTTCTTCTACTCTTATTTCTACGATCAATGAATTCATTAAGCATACATTTAGCAGTTCTAAATGGTTGCTCATGTTTAAAGAAATGAGCCCATTATATAAAGAAGAATCAAAAGGTAATCTATACTTAATGCACATTTAGTAGTCATTAGCTTGTGAACAGAAAGTAGTATTAATGATGTAACAAATATTAAGATTTTGTCATTTTTTTTTCAGCTTCACTGGCAACACCAGAGAAGCCATGAAACAAGGAGAACCTTAAGAGAGAATTACATGAATCACCCTGGGAAGGGAATATAGACAAGATCTCTTAAGTAAATTGGGAACTACGGAGGAGGAAGGAAGTTGGCAAGGGAGGGTAGCAGGAAAGGGGGAGGATAAGAACAGAATGGTCCATTTGGAGGAAAGACAGAGAGGAAGAACAAGGAAAGAAATATCTTGATAGGGTTTTCAAGACGGCTGGCACTAGGGAAATTTCCAGAGTCTACAACCATGACTCCAGCTAAGACTCTAAGCAATAGTGGAGAGGGTGACTTAACTGCTCTTCCCCTGAAATCAGATTGATAATTATCTTAATTGTCATCACAGAACCGTCATCCAGCAACTGATGAAAGCAGATGCAAAAATCCACAGCTAATCACTGGGCCTAACTCCCAGAATACAATCAAAAAGAGGAGGGAGTGAAAACATGAGCAAAGGGGTCAAGACCATTTTGGGGAAACCCATAGAAACAGCTGACGTGAGCTAATTGTAGCACCCTGACACTGGACTGACAGTTGTGGAAACTGCATAAGACCAAACTAGGCACCCTGAATATGTGTGACAGTTGTGTGACTTGGGCATTTTGTGGGGCCACTGGCAGTGGTATCAGGAATTTTTCTAGTATAAGAACTGGATTTTTAGAATCCATTCCCTATGGAGAGATATCTTGCTCATCCTAGAGGTAGGAGCATCTTAGTCCTGCTTGCAAACGATGCAACAGACTTTGTTGATTTACTACGAAAGGCCTTACCCTCTCAAGGAGTGGCTGGGGGCTGAGATGGGGAGAAGTTTGAGGGAGTGAGAGTAGTGGCAGGAGGGAGAGCTGGACTTGGTACGTAAAATTTAAAAAAGAAATACTGATTTAAATTGTAATCTAAACTAAAAATGTAATGATTAAATAGCTTTTAAAGACAGATATTACTCTGTTATGTATTTTTATAAAATACATCGTTTTGCTTATACAATTGTCAAATAATATAACTAATTACGAAATATTATTGTATGGGTTAACAAAGAAAGAAAATAAAAATGGGAGCAGAATAATAAGATTTTGGAAATATATTGAGAAACATACTTACAATACACTAAAAATAGTGTATTTTTCTCTGTTTCCTCTGTACTTTCAAGGTTTGTGAAAAACATGGTACGATATGAATTAGTTTGAACCACCATTTCAGAGATTTTGAAGAAATGTCTCAGCATGAAATAAATAACTTGTCCTGTAGCTTCCTCTCTTCCTCAAGGGGAAGATAAATTCCCTGTAACATATCCATTATCTGATACTTCTGAGGTGTTGAAAGCTGTAAGACACCTGACTCTTTCTCTTCTGTAAGCCAAGTTAGTAACTGACCTCACAACCTTTTCTGTTTGTCACAAGTTGCTAAAAAGATAAGTTCGTGACATTTCCAACTGAGCGGGTAACAAATGATCCACCAATGTCATGAATCCAATCCCTGTTTTGGTGGAAATTACAAGTCATTCACATACACACACATGTGCAAAGGCACAAAATACTGAGGATATGTCTATTTGTTTGTTTTTTAAAGTCTGAATTTACATTATTTTAAATTTATAAAGTGTGATGATGCAAGTCCCAAACACCCCATGGATATAATGATTGAAAGGAAGCCTGGAGGAGCCTCTGAGGACAGTGAACATACAAGTTGAGAAGGTAGATAATTTCCTATTAATGTATTTACCAAGTCTCTTTACCAAGTTGAACCAATTTTACATTCTAAGATTCACCGGAAGAAAAGTTAATCTCAATAAACAAACACAAATTTGATTTTTATTTCAAAGTTTGCCTGCCTAAATAAACGTATATTTTCAGTTTTGTGCATAGTCTGATTTAGGGTTACAATGAATATTGCAGTTCATTTCAAATGTATAGATTAATCAATCACTTCATGGAGCTAGAGAAAATCTTCCATTGTTTCTTCCAGGTTTTTTGATATTATCTTTAAGTACCACTATATGTTATTTGATCAAGACAAGTCTTCATAAAGTAACTAGATTCCTCAGATTCCTCAGTTTTTTGATCTGAGAGAATCTATATTTGCAATATGATTCCTGAATAATGTATGTTTCTAAAGTAACCATTAAACTTATTTCCACATTTTATTATGCTAGAAAGATTCCTGCAATACTATCTTTATTTAAAGTCATAAAACTATTTCATGATAGTTTTCATTATGTTTTAATGCATGGTAAATGGATGGAGTATTGCAAGCCAGGTTAACATTAAGATAATTTTGTTCAAAATAAAGTGAGTCCTGTCTAATTGTAATGAACCCTTTAAAAGCAAATAATTATATATGCCTCATAATAATATGGGGCCTGCAAAAGACCTCAAAGTTTTATAAAGTTTGGAACTCCTATAATTAAATAAAATCAGAGTAAATCTACTGGAAGCAGAGAGACACCTTGTGACAATAAAAAGAAAAAAAAAAAAAGAAACAGTCACTTAAGTCCATGGATGCAACCAAAACTTATAGAGCACTTGGAGGTAGTTGTCATCTAGTCTCTAGAAAATGCCCCACTCAGTAACTAGAAATTGTGAAGCACTGAATCAATAACTTAAGTTATCCTCTGACTATTGTGATAAAAGTTCTATTATACAATTAAGTGTGTAGTGAGTATGCATGTATTAGAAAAGTATTAAATTAAAAACAGGAAGTGAAGGGGAGAAGGGGACAGGGAAGGAGATATTGAGTGAATGGGATAGTCAGGATAGAGGAATGACAAAGATGAAGAGCAAGGAAAGTCATATTTTGATTGGTGGAGCCATTTTGGTACTATCAAGACCCCCCCAGGAATCTACAAGGATGACGACAGCTAAGACAGCTGATGCAATAGTGGAGAGGGAGCCTGAACTGGTTTCGCCTTGTTATCAGAATGATGAATATCTTAAATGTCACCATAGTGCCTTTTTCCAGAAACTTATGAAAGCAGAGGCAGAGAGCCGTAGTGCAGCACTGGGCTAAAATCCCAAAGGCCAATTGAAGAGTGGGTGGAGTGAGAATATGAGCAAAGAGGACAAGACCATGATGGAAATACCCAATGAAATAATGAGCTAATGGAAGCTCATGAACTCTAGTTAGATAGGGAACACACTAGGCCCTCTGAATGTGGATGACAGTTGTATGGCTGGGGCAGACTGCAGGGCCACTGACAGTGGCACCAGGATTTATTCCTCCAGCTTGCACTGGCTTTTTTGGAATCCATTCTCTTTGGATGGATACCTTACTCAACCTTGATATAGTAGGGAGAGCCTTGTACCTTCCCCAAAGCAATGTGCTTTACCCTCTCTGATGAATGGATGGGGGTTGGGGCTAGATAGAGGGATGGGAGGAGGGAAACGAGTGGGAACTGGGATTGTTATGTAAAAAGAATAAAGATAGTGTGTTTTCTTTAAAAAAATAATAAAAAGATTCTAAATGGGTGATTCATAGAATAGTGAAGTCATATTGATGAGACAACCACAAAGAAACATAAGTGGAAATTTCACTCTCAGCTCTCACTGGGATTGTTCCTCTATGACTGTGAAGTTCAAAGTGAAAAGTGTCACTCCCTAAACTAACCATGGAAGTAAAAATGAAGCTGCCATTTTTGCAACAGAAAATTATGCTTGAAATGGAGATTAAATACTGTATATTCTTTTTGCTAGTGAACATATTCAAAGGTATTAGACTATGTATATGCCACTGTGTCTGTGTCTGCTCTGTGTCTGCATGTGTGTGAGTACGGAGAGTGATTTTTAAAATGTGGTGAGGTTATTATAAAACATTCGCACACAATGTGACAATATGATGAATGGAATGGAGAAATGGAATTTTCTTGTATTAAATTTTCTTTCTTTCAAACTTCATTCTTGAACTAAATTTAGCTTTGACAGTATGTAATGTCATTTGCTTCACTTGCTATAGAAATCAAGAAAGATATTGTCCACAGAAAAAAAAATTACATGGTAACTTTCAAATTTCTCAGATCAATTGTAACATTATATTGTATCCTCAATCTAAGAAAACTTGCATTGTTTAAAATGTCTAACTTTTTCAGACATTTTTTTTTGCCCGAATTCATGTATTAAAAGTCACCCAATGTAATCTTTTTTTTTTCCAAGAATATTGGACAGGGGCATTTATTTAATGCAACAAGTTGCTTTAATGAGAGATTTGAATCTACACTTGATTCTCTATATCTGGAGCAGCAGGTAGTAGTAAGAGGAAAACAAAACTGGGCCTATCTTGAGTGTCTGAATCTTCAAAGTTCATCCTGGGGACACACATCGCCAACAAGATCACAACTCTTCCGACAAAGCAAAATCTCCTAAGTCTACTGAAATAAAGTGCCACTCCTCGATGACTAAACATTCAAATCTATGGGTCAGTGTGGGCCATTCATATTTAAACCAAATCAAAAAACATATCATTTTACTACTGCATGTATGCTTTTACCTGAACCAGTGCTTTTTACAGTATGCTTCACTAAATGTTTGATTATAATAATTAAATGCAAGGCTAAGTAAGACCCACAAAGATCACAAAAACAAGACCCACATTCTGCCTTAAGTCTCACCCCAGTTGTGCCCCCAGTGTCAGCGATTGGTGCACCTGGTAGCTGATGCTCAGCACTCCTTCTTTTGCTGCTTTTCACAACAATTGACAATCAAAGGACTGTAATATCTGACTCGCTAGAATAGTCCATCCTAGGTAGAGTCTGTCTAGGGATGCTACCTGCTGTGCTTCTAGAAATGTCATACTCAGGTTGAAAATGTCAGCAGGCTGAATATCTAGAGCATTTTCTTTTCTCTCTTTTTTTTGGTTTAATTTATAGACATCTATTATGAGAAGCTTTAATATCTCTCCCATGCAGGGCAGCTATTTTTTCTTACACAATTTCTATTTTTAATACTACAATCACTTTTCGAAAGGGATTCAGCTTATACTGTGAAAGTTCACAACTGTATTTCTATTTTAATGATTCGATAAATGTCTCCAGTAATTAATTTATCCTTTTTCCTTCTTTCACAGAAAGAACAAAGCTACCAAAAATTTCCTTGAAAATAATATTTTCCTCCACATAGTAATCAACAACTTGATGGTGAATATTTATCACCCTTGTATATATTTAATGCATGCATGTCTATATATCTATAAATCTTAAACTGAAAGCTCTAAAGGGCTGGAAATAACTAAGTGGATAAGAATACTTGCTTCATGAGCATGCAACCGGACATAGCTGTGCCTGCAGGTAATTCCAGGACTCACCAGTGGAAAAAGGATTCTTCAGAGAGCTCATTGGCCGGTTAGGCTAGGAAATCAGGGCCTTCTGATTTAGTCAAAGAAGGTGCTTAAGGCAAGGTGGAGGAAAGAAACCAAGAAAGACACTGCATACCATTTATGGTATTTTGAATAAGACTGGCCCATAGAGGCTGCTACATTTGAATGTTGGTTCCGAGTTGAGCTCTTAAAAGCCCATACCAGATCAAGTCTTATTCCCCGTGTCCTCCAGCTTGCATAAGCACTCAGCTCCTGCCCCATTCACATACGTGCCTGCCTGTTCTGTGCTCCCTGCCATGATGGCCATGGACAAGGTTCAAATTAAGTGCTTTGCTTTATAAAATGTCTGGTCATGAATGGTCTTCATAGTAATGGAAAGGTAACTAAGGTGGCATGCTATTGCCTCTGAAAGCACACATGGGAACATACACATGATCACTCATTTGGATGAACTGTAGATGCACCCTAAAGCTTTTCAAAGAAAAAGGTTAATGTCTTCAAAAGTGTTTATCTATTTACTGATTTCTCTTAGCACACATACAGAGTGCAATACATGACACATCACCCAGCCCAAGAATGACTGGAGCAATATTTTGTAAACATGCCACTGGCTGTCAAAATTTATGAGAGAAAAATTAAATTATAGTGAACTATATTAAGAGACAATTATCTAGAATTAGTAATATGGTGGCTTAAAAAGGCCCTATGACACCAAGAAGAGAAGTTATCATATCCAATTATTCTAGAATCATCCTTTTAAAATAAGAAGCATTTTTTCAAGTTAATTCAGTCTATGTTTGAATAAAATCAAACTTTGATAGTCAAAAAGTACCTATTTTCTGTTTTCATTGGTACTTTGAAATAATATGCATATGCAATCCCTTGTTGGGCAAGTTTTAATGTGTCTGATAATCTGTGTCATTGGCTAAAACGTAATTGATTCCTAGAGGTAGAAAATTTGTGCTAACTTTACGCAGAACTTGCTATTTAAGGCTTACTTCTTGCCCAGAAAGCTTAGTTTTCAATAATTTCTGAGCCAACATCTGTAGCCTGTACCTTATGTTTCATAAATGACAGGAATCGTTCAGTTGATGTTTGCCCAACTTATCAGTTATCACCATGCATCTTGCCAGAAATTTCAGTGACTTTCTCCTCCATCTTCTGAGCCTCATCATTTTCAGTCAGCTGTAGGCATTAGCTGCCAGAATGCCAGAGACATATGGATCATGTTTATAAAAATCACTGCACATTTCTATAGTGCAGACCAACCTCAGTAATGTGTTTCTTTACCAAGTGAAAAATTGTAATAAATACTAAGGCATCTTGAAAAACACTGTAATAAAAAAGGATGTTACTAACATATGATTCTAGGTAATGTTTTTATGGTGATTATATGCAACTATTCTTCACACACACACACACACACACACACACACACACTTTTCCTTAAGCTAAATCTTGTTTCACTTTATAAAATGCGTTTCAGTACTGAATTTTTGTCTCGGACTGCCAGTCCCCATATAATGACACATGACTTATTAGTTATGAAAGCTCAGTGTTAACTTAAGGTTATTTCACTAGCCATTATAACTTAATTTAACCCTTTTCTCTTGAACTACATTTTCACTCAGGGCATTTTTACCTTTCTTTTGTCCTGTAGGTCCTCCTTTCCTACTTTTTGTATGTCTGTCTGTCTGGTGGCTACATGGTTAAGTGGTCCTGGGTATCTCCTTCTCTTTCTCATTCTCACTTAAACTAGCCTAGAGTCCTCTTCCTCCTTATTCTTTTTTTTTTTCTTTTTTTTTTTTGCTTTTTCGAGACAGGGTTTCTCTGTGGTTTTTGGAGCCTGTCCTGGAACTAGCTCTTGTAGACCAGGCTGGTCTCAAACTCACAGAGATCTGCCTGCCTCTGCCTCCCAAGTGCTGGGGATTAAAGGCCTGTGCCACCACCGCCTGGCCCTCCTTATTCTTTCTTTACAGTAGCCCCACCTATCCCTCTATTGGCCATTCAGTTTTTTTTTTTTTTTTTTTTATTTATTTATTTTATTTTTCTCCATTAACAGCTTCAACTGGGTGTGGGGCAACAGAACCAATCCCAGTACAACCATGGGTGTAGGGTTCCCCATAGTCTCCCCAGGGCGATGGTTCCTGCAATGATCTCTAGGGGGAAACAACTCCCAACAGATCCCCCCCCCTCCCATACAAAGGCAGGCAGCTATCAAGTGGAGAGCACAGAGTCAACCATGGTGTCAGAGCAAAGGAGAAGGGACTGAGACAGAGAGAGACCCTCCTCTCGGGTGGTGAAGTGATCCCTCTCTCCTGGGAACAGAGGGGTGCCCGAGACTACTAGGTCAAGTGGGGACCAGGCCTTTTTTTTTTTTTTTCCCTTACCCTTCCTAGGGTTCCCAGGGCCCTGCCTTAGGTTGGGGATTATCCTGCCATAAGTCGCCCGTCCTTGGAGCTCCTCAAGTAAAAGGCATCTAGCAGGATTAAAGTAAGCAGATCACAGGGTACCCTGTCTTAGGCCATGTGGAGAGCACCCCATACCTGAACCATGCCATGTTGAGCCGGTTTCTACAACCTCTGTATGGTGTGCTCTTCAGGTGAGGATCCTTTGGCCATTCAGTTTTTGTTAGACTAGTCGGGAGCCTTAGGTAGGCAAGATAAAACAAATGCAACACATCTTTACATAGTTAAACAAATGAAGCATAAATAATATAACACATCTTTATATAGTTAAACAATTATCCTACAACACAAACAAATGAAACATATTTTTAATGGGAAAAAAAAGAAATTTCTCCTCCTCCCCGCCTCCCATTTCCCTCCCACTCCTCCCACTCTACCCCTCCCCCACTTCTCCCCCTCCCTCTCCAGACTGAAGAGCAGTCAGGGTCCCCTGCCCTGTGGAAAATCCAGAGTTCTCCCCGCTCAATCCTGGTCTAGGAAGGTGAACATCCAAACTGGCTAGGCAGCCACAAAGCCAGAACATGAAGTAGGATCAAAACCCAGTGCCATTGTCTTTGGCTTCTCAGCAGCCCTCATTGTCCACCATGTTCAGAGAGTCCGGTTTTATCCCATGCTTTTTCAGTCACAGTCCAGCTGGCCTGGGTGAGCTCCCAATGGATCAGCCCTACTGTCTCCGTGGGTGGGTGCACACCTTGTGGTCCTGACTTCTTTGCTCATATTCTCCCTCCTTCTGCTCCTAATTGAAACATTGGGAGCTCAGTCCGGTGCTCCAGTGTGGGTCTCTGTCTCTATCTCCATCCATCGCCAGATGAAGGTTCTATGGTGATATGCAAGATATTCATTAGTATGGCTATAGGATAGGGTCATTTCAGGTTCCCTATCCTCAGCTGCCCCAAGAACTAACTGGGTACATCGCCTTGGGCACCTGGGAGCCCCTCTAGGTCCAAGTCTCTTCCAAACCTAAGATGGCTTTCTTAATTAAGATATGTGCTTCCCTGCTCCCCTAACCAACCTTCCTTTATCCCAATCATCCCATTTCCCCAAGTTCCCCCTAACCTCCCCTTCTCACTTTTATCTCCCCTTCTCCCCTTACTTCCCTCCCACCACACCCCCAAGATCCCAATTTTTTGCCCGGCAAACTTGTCTACTTCCCATAACCAGGAGGATAGCTATATGTTTTTCTTTTTGGGCTCAACTTCTTATTTAGCTTCTTTAGGATATCAAATTATAGACTCACTGACCTTTATTTATCTCTAGAAACCAATTATGAGTGAGTACATCCCATGTTCATCTTTTTGGGTCTGGGTTACCTCACTCAGGCTAGTGTTTTCTATTTGCATGCATAATTCGCGAAGTCATTGTTTTTTACCGCTGAGTAGTATTCTAATGTGTATATATTCCACACTTTCTTCATCCATTCTTCCATTGAAGGGCATCTAGGTTGTTTCCAGGTTCTGGCTATTACAAATAATGCTGCTATGAACATAGTTGAACAAATGTCCTTGTAATATGATCGGGCATCTCGTGGGTATATTCCCAAGAGTGGCATTGCTGGGTCCATGGGTAGGTTGATCCCGAATTTCCTGAGAAACTGACACACTGCTTTCCAAAGTGGTTGCACAAGTTTGCATTCCCACCAGCAATGGATGAGGGTACCCCTTTCTCCACAGCCTCTCCAGCAAAGGCTATCATTGGTGTTTTTGATTTTAGCCCTTCTGACAGGTGTAAGATGATATCTCAAAGTTGTTTTGATTTGCATTTCCCTGATCGCTAAGGAGGCTGAGCATGACCTTAAGTGTCTTTTGGCCATTGAACTTCTTCTGTTGAGAATTTTCTCTTCAGATCAGTGCCCCATTTTTTAATTGGGTTAATTAGCATTTTAAAGTCTAGTTTCTTGAGTTCTTTATATATTTTGGAGATCAGACCTTTGTCTGTTGCGGGGCTGGTGAAGATCTTCTCCCAGTCAGTGGGTTGCCTTTTTGTCTTAGTGACAGTGTCCTTTGCTTTACAGAAGCTTCTCAGTTTCAGTAGGTCCCATTTATTCAATGTTGCCCTTAATGTCTGTGCTGCTGGGGTTATACAAAGGAAGCGATCGCCTGTGCCCATCTGTTGTAGGGTACTTCCCACTTTCTCTTCTATCAGGTTCAGTGTGTTCAGATTGATATTGAGGTCAAATTTTTATGTAGTTAAAGTAGTATTCCATAACAAAATCTTGGCAGTAGCAATCCCAGTCTCCTGGGGTACCAACATAATCTAGGAAAGTGTAATGACAAAGTAGGTTTCTAGAAGCTTGGGGAATTTATTATCTTGTTGAGAAGGAAAAGTCTCTATAGAGAGCAGTTTGGTTTCAGAAGGCTCTTCCCAGTGGAGAACATATCACATAAAATACAGCTTCTCATGCTATGGAATTATTATGAAATATTATGATACTTTTATCTGTTGAATTTTAGTAGTCCATACAGTAGTAAAAGAAAAAACAATATGTTTGTTAAATATTAAAATTTATCTAGTGTTTTCAAGCCATGATATGTACGTTTATTGTTAGCATTATTAGTGTGCTTAACTGAATGCAAGAAGAGCATTGAGGATTAGTTAAATTCTCTTAAAATAGTTATGTAGGTCATGGCCTCAGAAGTGAAAACACACATTCCAAAAGGCTTACAAACCTTTCCTGAGGGATTCCTGTATAGAAACTACTGCTTACAGATTTAAATACCCTTATGTACAAATGTTTGCATATATACACATAACTGCCTATTTTCATGTTTACCTTATTAATGCATCATAAATATAAGAATTTCAATTAGTTTAGTATTGCATGTATTTTTTTTACCATCATGAATAAATACCAAGTTATCTTGGTTAGTGTCTGGGTTTCTATTTTGCAAACATAGTTAGTGTCTGAAAGAATTCTTGCTAAACTTAACTTCATCAAAGAGAAATGTGTACAAAAAATATTTATATGAATTTACTTGGGTGACTGATATCTGGCATGAGGATAAATGCTGAGATATTTGAATTAGAATATGTAAAGATCAGATATGATTTTCCCATGAATTTTAATCACTTTAACATATAGGTCTTGGGCTTCTTGGTTTGGACTTGTCACACAAGGAGCTTAGGGTTTGTCACTCTATTCTAAGCACAAGTAGAAGTTGAAGAGAAATCAAGTACGTTTTTTTCTTAGCTGAGTCTTAAAAGACAGGTCAGAGAAAAACCTCTTCTCTTGATGTGGTCCAGATTCAAAAAGAATGCAGAGGGTATAACGTACTGTGATAGAACCCTGTACAGAAATGGACATAAGTTTATTAAGACTGTCCCATAACTCATGAGTAACTGGGTTCTGAATAGGCTTGGTTCTATGGTTAAAACTCCAGGAGGACCAATTTTTACGGCCTTGTACCTACATGATTCGTGCTTCCACCAGTTTACTCAGTTCCATCTATGAATACAGAAGAAAATTCTTCTCTATCTACCAAAGAAGGGTGAGATTGTTAGTTTGAAATAAATACAACATTCTGCTCTTAACAATGCCTGTCCTCAAGAGAAGCTGTTTCAACCTAACTTAAAATTATTGATTTTCTTTTTAAAAAATAGGTTAACTTATATCAAATATGGGACATAAACTGTTCAAGCCCACTCTAGTCTTTTATATAAAGATGGATGATAAGCAAATTCACTCAACTTTAGCCTAAGAGTTTTTTTTTTGTCATATCAAATGTACATGGATTCAGATTTGAGAATGAAAGGCAATAAACATAGCTAGATTTCAGAGCTGAGAGTCATAGGCAAACTAAAAGTAAATCACACAATCTTACAATTACAAAATTCCTATCCTGTATTTTCTACAGTGTCTAATGCCTGATTTATCACTTTTTACACTGTTTTTATTATATGGCTATCTAACTCACAGACACACAGGCATACACACATGCATGCACAAACACACACACACACACACACACACAAAGAGGGAGAGAGACAGGGAGAGGGTTTGAAAGGGAATTTCAGCCATTAGATTCAGATAGATATTAAAGAGATATATATCATTATATACCATGCTTATAAAATAGCTTTTATTAAAACTTTTACTGTTGTAATGAATAAAGTCAAACAGTTTAAAACCAAGAGCATGTAGCAGTGTAAAAGAAGCATAGAGAACTTTATGCTACCATAGAAAAGAACCACTTTAGACATCAAAACGCCATAACAATGAGACATGTGTTTGATGATACCACTGGTAAACAATGTTAAAATTTATGAGGAAACACTGATAAAAAATATTTTGAAAAATAAATTAATTCACTGTGTGGTTTAAATCACCTGCCCTATTATAGGAAAGAACAGATTCAGGAGCTGAAAGTCAATAAGGATTTATTTACACTTAACAGTATCATCAGTTTATTGAATATTATTAGTATCTATCAACTACATCATCCACGAGAATAGAGTAATTAATATATATTTTTCTTTAGTAAACATAGTACAGTGAGTAACTTGGACCACTTTGATCATAGTAAAACACATGAAAAGACAAAGTAATCCATATATTATACATTCTCTGCCACAGAAAACCAATATGTATATATTTATGTTAATAAGAATGAGAATGACCCCCACGGGTACACATATTTAAATACTTGGTCACAAGTTGATGGAACTGTTTAGGAAGAATTTAGAGACGTAGCCTTGTTGGTGGTGTTGAATATGAGAATGAGATTTCAAAGGAATTGTGTCATTCCCAGTGTGTATGTATGTGTGTATATGCATGTTTTGTTGTTATTGCTGTTTGTTGTTGTGCATATGTGCATGCACACATGTGTGCACATGTTTTTGATACCCTTTACCTTCTATGTACAGGTGAGGATGCAGGTGCTAAGCTGTTTCTGCCACCATGCGTTTTTTCCACCATCATGAACTCTAAATCTCTAAAACCATGAAGCCCAGATAAACTAATCTATGAGCTTCTTTCATCATGATATCTTATTATATCCATAGTTTAAAAAAAGAGTACAGAATTTGGTATGAGGGACTGGGAAATTAATTACTGTGACAGTCTTAAAAATGTGGGTTTTTTTTTTTTTGGTTTTGGTTTTGGTGGATTTTTATTTGTTTGTTTTTCAAGACACTATTTCTCTGTGTAGCTTTGGTGCCTATCCTGAAACTAGCTCTTGCAGACAGGATGACCTTAAATTCATAGAGACTTGCCTGCACCTGCCTCGCGAATGTTGGGATTAAAGCCACGTGCCAGTAATCAGTCTTATGAAGCTCTATGATGAGAAAGAACAAGTTGGGAGGGAGGATGAAGAAAATATACTTGAGAGAAAAAATACCATAGATGAAATTAATACAGGAACTAGTACTTTTGTTTAAAAAAAAATGTAGAGAGACCTAATTTGAAATAGAATAATGACAAAAGATTCCTGACTGCAAGAACCTACCCAGCTAGCCTTCCAGTTCATAAATAGGAAGGGTCTGGGGAATTAACTTGTTTTAAAATGCAAAGAGGATCAAAGCTCCTGCAAATGTCACTTTACAGTACCAGAGTTCACCCCAAGTTATTAGCAAACTTGACTTCTTGTCCAATGTTTCTGATATTAGCGTCATGAAGGATACTTGAGTTGGAAAATCTCCCGCTGCATTTAAGAAGAGTTGTTTGGCCAAGTATATAGCATTAGAGTTTCTGCATGGAGGCCCTGAGAAGCCAATGAATGAAACTATAAAGATGAAGTTTAGATTGCTTCTGAGATCCTAAGATGTTAAACACACCAGAGCCATGAGATGTCTGTAAAAAATAGCTGCAGACATTGGAATCATCCAAAGAGAGAGAGAGGGTTTGTTGTAGGTCAGAAAGCTGGAAGAGAACAAATTCAGCACCTAATTTATACTTGAAGTTGTTGGGGTCACACATGTTTTGATCCAGTATTTTCTCACTATATCACCATTCCTCCCTTTAGAATGGTATTGCATATTCTGTGCCATTTTGTGGTAGAATGATATCATTTATTATTTTATTTTTCATGGGGTTATATTAAGAGATTGCCATGAGTCCCAGAAGTGACTTTGCAGTTAGGACAATTAAGTTCCATAACAATATAGGAATATTTTTAACTGGACTAAATGCATTTTGTATTATGATATCTCTACAATACTATAGGGGTAAAAGAGTGCAAAGTGGTTGTTTGAAGAGAGAATCTCCATAGGCTCGTATGACTGAATATTTGGTTTTGGGAGGTCCTTCTGTCTTTGTGTTGCTTTTATTGGTTAACGAATAAAGAAACTGTTTTGAGCCTATGACAAGGGTAGAACAGAACTTGGCAGGAAAAGCTAGGCTCTATGCTGGGAGAAAGCGGGCTAAATCAGAGAGAAGCCATGGAGCTGCCGGAGACAGACGTTCTACAAATTTGCTAGTAGGCCATGACCTCGTGGTGATGCACAGGTTAACAGAAATGGGTTAATTAATATGTAAGAGTTAGCAAGGATTCAGAATTTTGGCCCTGTCTGAGGAGGTTTGTCAATGTGGACAGGCTTTGAGGTTTTGAAAGTCTTTGGCAGCCCCACTATCTCTTAAACTGTGTGTTTCTTTCTAACCAAGATGTTAACTATCAGGGTCTTTTACCATTTTTTTCCTCCACCACGCTGGATTCTAATCTATCAAAGCATTAAGCCCGTATAAAGTTTTTTTATATGAATTGATTTGTTCATGTTGCCTTTTCTTGGCAATAGAAAAATAACCGAGACAGGCATTAAACTAAGATTTGACACTGGAAATAAAGAAAATTTGAGAATAAATAGTTATTGAATAATTCATTTCTAATTGAATCAAACAAGGATTCTCAAGAGTATGTTTTTCAAGCATTTGAAAGGAAATAAAAAACATCTTGTGAAAGTTGAGCAATATAGAAGCCCTACGCTGGGAAGGCCTAAGAGGTCTCTCTCTTGTCAGTTGGGACCAAATATTTGTTGCAAGGAGAGAGACCATATTTTCAACAACAACTTACCTCATAATTATTAACAAACTGCTTTCTATTTTATATAAGGTAGAAAAGTTCAAGACTAGCCAATGCTAATTTTAACAAGGAACAAAGTGGGATAAAATAAATTAAATCCAATAACTTCCATCTATACTTTTCATAAGATAACAGTAATCACAAAAGTTAGGTATGTGTGCAATTATGTATTCATAAATACATCATTACGAATAAAATGGAAAGTTTTTAGTATATCTTAAGTATAGCCAATTAATCATTGACAGGGAAAAAAGGCAGAATAATAGAGAGAAGGCCACACTAAGAAATGATGCTGAAATGTTTGAACTACCACAAGCAACAAAACACATATACCTAATATGGTGAAAAGGATCCTCACATAGACTATAGTCCTGAATATAAAGCATAAAATGAATGTGAAATCGATCATACACTTATTGACTATAAAGCTGTATTGAGCACGTTCATTCCTAGATTTCAATGAAATGCACCAGGCCCCACAGGTTTCACTCACTCAAATACTTCTGAAACAATTACTTTATCAATCTTAAAGTATTGTCTCCTCCATTTCACTCGCGAAATTCCCAAACCAAGGACTATTCATAAATTGTTGAATAGTCTTTGTCATGCAAATCAAATAGTTGCAGACTTTGGTGGAAAAGGGATATCTCTATGAAATGTAATTAATTTGTTTCCTAGGAACTTTTTTTTTTTGTCAGAAACATCTGAGTGTTAACTGGTAAAGAAATTGTCATTATGTGTCTTTCTCAATTTGGATAGAATTCTAAGTAGTGCCTCAGTCCTTCAAAGCAAACTAAAAGACTTCGGTGTATATAGCCAGGTGAACTCTGAATTTTCTTCTAATTCTAAATTTAGATAATAAATATGTACATCAATACTTGCAATATGGTTTTATTTTAAGCCCTTCAATTATACATGTTTATTTTAGATTTTATGCTTCATCTTGCAACAAATCTAAAGGGACTTAAGAAAAGAATGTTTATTCTATGCACAAACCTCTTAATTCAGCTTCTTAAATGTTTACATGCTTAATTTCATCAATCAGACATTTAGAATGAAATGAAAGCCAATCCTCCAGAAAATTCACTTCCCAGGTGGTGTTAGGATGAAATCTTCTGGAAGTAATATAAATTACCGATCTCGGAGCCACTGAAGAGGACAATGCCTTTTGAAGATAAAACGAAACTTTCTAATTCTTTCCTATTTAATAGTAAATGTAATATATATGATTAACAATGAAACTGAAATATTTATAAGAAAGGAAACCTAAAATATTGATATTCTTAAATATACATAACTAGAATCTACAAACATGTAAAAAAAGAGATGAAATTTAAACTAAGAGAGCATTAGGATGTTGTGTGGATACAAGCAGAGCTAGTGACATTTGAGATTTTCATAACCCTTTTCTCTGTAGGAAACAACAAAAACAACATCAGCAGGTTGTATTTGCATATGTTTGTGTATTTCTATGCAAAATATTAGAAATCAAATGAAAAGAGGCTATCAGCTTTAGAGTTGGGAAGTAGGAGGTTTTCAAGAAAGGTAGCTGGGAGGGTCTATAGAGACGAAAGTGGAGGGAAATGTGAGGCAATTGCATTTCAGTTAAAAATGCATTCAGGAAGAAAGCCTGAACTGCCAATGCATATAAGAAGCTCTCTGAAATTCAATCAGGTTTTATTTTAGAGTAATAGTGGTTACAAATATCTTCCTACTTTATTAAGAAATAAATACATAGAATGCTTAATTTACAATGTCAAAAACTCATCTCTTTTATAATATATCAGATATATTAAATTCTAGTCTGGTTTTCCCTTTATTTCTGGCCTTTCTAGTCTCAGGATCTAGGACCCATCAGTGTTTGGGATTGGTTTATTAATTTAAGATTCACTCATCTTATGGAGTGAGCAATAAATAAAATCAGATCTTCATTGATTACTCTCATAAGCTGAGATAATATTGTAGCAGTGACTCTTGTAGGCAGGTATTATAGCTGGGTTTGTCTTCCCCTTTTCTCTTTGGTCGTGTGCATTGCATGTTCTGGTATGATAAATATAGACAGCAGTGGTGAAAGCTGTATATAGGCACCAGATTGACATGTCCATGTTCAGTAAGATATATAGATGTTATTTTCACCAAAAGTCAAATGCAGAATTTAGTTTGGTTTGATTTCAAAATTTTAGAACACTGTAGCTGATCTTTAAATCTCTATTTAATTAAACAAAGTTGATCTATTCATCTTATAAGTATTATAATAAAAATAATTTACTAAAACTTTTTCCAATAGTCCTTATTTCTTTTTATGTTCCTATACAAATTATGAATATATTTCTACTTGCATATAATATATATTGTAATTGTGATAGAATTTTTATAATAGCCTCTCATGGTTGTTTTTCTTTCACTGTAAAAAAATACCTGGCATAAATGATTTGAAGGAGGGGGGAAATTCATTTTTGAATCATATTTAGATTAGTTGATGATTTCTTAGGCTCATGATCTGAGACACGATTTTATAGGGTTGGTTGTGGAAGAGATTCTTTTTCTCATGATGAACCTGAAGCTGAGGGCATAACAGGGAAATAACCAGGTAGAATGATATCCAACATTGAAATGCACATAGACATGCACATGACAACATTGACATACCCTCGGTTATCCATTTCCTCCAAGAAACAGCTACCTTCTATCTTTTTTTTACTTCTCAATAATGCTATCATGTCCTGCCTCCATCAAAATGTTAATCCATTCAGTCAATCATCTTATGATATTTTCATAAATGGCCTCACACACATTCTCATCTGTGGTTTCATGGTCTCTTACACATTCCAAATGCAGTTATGTTCATAAGCAAAATAAGAGAACACAATGTGAGAGCTGGAAGATGGGAGGTGCGAAGTCATTTTGGTGAGTGTGAGCGAAAAGTTCCAAATTACAACTGTGAAGTACAATTTTCAAAATGAAAATTGGCAGCAATATTAATGTAATGGTAGTAAATTAAGAAGGCATCTTGAAAAGTTTAGAATGCCTTTAAGCAGAATTAGAAATATAAGCTATGCTAAGGTACAAGTCATAGCACTCAAATTAGATCCTAGAGAGTATATTTAATTTAAAGAAGTTAGGAAAATATTAATAGATGTGTAGGAAATAGAAAAGAGAGATTAAAATAGGAATATGGCTAAATAAATCCAATTGCATTAATTATTAACTGATATACAAATAGTCTTAATCATTTGATGGCCCATATTGCCACATCAGATAATAAAAACCTCCGAAATAGTATGTTATTTATCACACATATTTTAAATACAATAAAATCCCAAATTTTAAGTACAAGTTATATCCTGTACCCTTGTTTTACTTTATTTTGTTTAATTTCATCAGAATCTATTAGCTGCAATTCATTAAATATAGACAGAATGATATTCTTCTTTTAAATATGGGACCATAATTTTGTAACAGAGTAGCCATCTATTGTTTACAAGTTATAATAGATACTTGCTGCTGTGACTATATACCTGAGAAAAGCAACTTCAGGAAGGGTTTATTTTGGTTCATGATTTTAGGATGTAGTATAGCATGACAGAGAAGGCATAATGACAGGGTCTTAAAGTACCTGGTCAAAATGTATCAGGAGTCAGGAGGTGGAAAAAGTGAATGATGCTTCTCAGTTTTGATTTTACCTTTTTATTTAGTCTGAGACACAAGCTCATGGAATAGTGCAACTTGCATTCATCATGAGTCTTTGAAGTGCAGATAATCCTCTCTGGAAATACCCTCATATACATGTCGATTAGGTTTGTCTCCTAGGTAATTCTAAGTCTTGTCATGTTGACAATGAGGTTTACCATCACAGATGTTTGGCATAAATGTATTCTCATCATTTTTAGCAGTACTTTTTCAAGCCAGATATTATATTAGATTTATCTACCAATTTGAAGAAAATAAGATTTTGAAGTTTATTTTGGTGGTGGTGGAGGTCATGGTGTGTGTGTGTGTGTGTGTGTGTGTGTGTGTGTGTGTGTGTGTGTGCACGTGAATGTACTCATTCATGCACTCACACACTCAGAAGAGTAATATATTGTCTAGTTTTTTTTCTTTTAACTCACTTAGAAGTGACTACAATTTAATAAAAAACAAATATTGAAATGTAACTAACATGATATCATTGTGGTTATTGTATATGTTAATAAAACGAATGACTGTGGATTTTAATAGCATATAAAATCAATCCTGTGGGTTACTCCCTAGTCTCTTCAATAAGCAGGGTCTAAGGTAAAGTTGTATTTTCTATTCTTTTTAGAAATCCTTATGTTCAGTCAGCGTGGAAAGATCATTTTGAACCTCTAACAACAATACTACAAAACCCTGACACACCTTCCAGAATCGGACAGAAAACAGCTTAAAACATGATATTTCCCTTTTAGAGTGAAGTCCTTAGTGAGTAGAATGAACCAGACAGAAATTGTTCTCAGAAATTGGAAGTCTTTGTAGTTTTCAGATAGAATAAGCCTAATAGCAGAAGGAGCAGCTAAGTGACAGCAGCCACCTTTTGTTCATTACCTTACCAGAGGGTCCCTGCTGAATGGCAATTGCTGCAATACTGAACTTGCATTGTTATTATGAGAAGGGGAGAAAGCGTGATGAAGCTCGTAGCTGTAATGATGATCATCCCAGCAGATGAGATGGAAAGCTGAGCAGCAGCAGGATGTTCTGCTTGATGGGAAGGATTATGACAAAAGACAGAGCACATCAGGGCTTTTATAAATCTGATAGGGGGATTACACGAACTATAGAAAATAATGGAGTGTTAGGCACCATAATACCTTTACTGCTTGATTTATGGAGACTCAGAGGTTAATGAAAACCATTCTTCTCACTGCCCATCTCGAGTTAAGTAATATGTAGAATTGCGTTTTAATATTTGACTAAACACTTCTAAAATAGACAATGAAATGAAGATCTTCACACACACACATGTATATATATTTATATGTGAAGATCTCTGATATGTGGATGCAGTATAGTTGTACAAATTGTGTAGGTACCAAATGGTGAGAATTTAGCCATTCTGTCTTAGTCAATGTAAATGATCTGAAATATTTTTCTAAACGTCAATGCAAAGCTTCTCAAGAGTAAGGCCCACAATTCTTATTATATAAATATAATAGAGATTATATTTATATTTTTGTAGAGAGGCTGAATCATTATTGGGAATAATTATTTCATGGGCGCTGACTGGTTTCTGACTACAGCAATAACATATCCTAAATTTTATGATAAACTGATCAACTTCTCCATTTCACTTCCGTATCTCTACCTTTTATGTCTCAAGTAGATAACATGGTGCCTGACATGGGATTTATGCCCAATAAAATTCATTTATTATAAATGTATTTTGATTGATGATTTTAAACTCTGGATAACTTCCAACTTTAAATTTGAGAAGTTGTTTCCTAAAGAGATTTCAAGATTTAGAAAATCAAACCCTTGATCTTGAGGTCTATTAACCTCTTTCTAAGACTCCAGAAAAGGTCACAGAATATAAGGGAAAAGGGGTAGAGTTCAAAACACTAACCAAACAAAGCATTTGAACTTATGTGAGCTAATATTTATTGTTTTATGTAATACCCCCTAAGCACACTGTGTAAAACTAATGATGAAGAGATTATTGTTCTAAGCTCAATACAAATTTCTGCATGCCCATGTGAAACAAACACACAATTACACAGTTGAGATGATATTAATTACACAGATATCTAAATATATCCTTTTTTTAAAATATTTATTTATTATGTATACAATATTCTGTCTGTATGCCTGAAGACCAGAAGAGGGCACCAGACCTCTTTACAGATGGTTGTGAGCCACCATGTGGTTGCTGGGAATTGAACTCTGGACCTTTGGAAGAGCAGGCAATGCTCTTAACCACTGAGCCATCTCTCCAGCCCCCTTTTGTTTTTTAAATTGCCATTTTTAGAAATTACTTTGAAGAAAAATTTCTACAAATGACAATTTAATAGTCTCAGAGTAGAAAGAGATATTACTATGAATCTTGTTTGTATATTCTATTTCATTTAGTTGCCTGGATGGCTTGATGAACTGGACATGCAGGACCCGTAGAGAAATGACTGCTGAACTTGTCTAACGGTGAGATGATCCTTTGGAATCCTTGATTGATGAAAGAGTCTGCCAGACATTCTGCAGGATAAAGAAGAAAGTGACCAAGAAACTGCCAATAGAGGCAAAAACAGTCTTTCAAATTTCCTGCTTCATGGAAATGTCTGTCGGATACTAGAGACCTGTAGGCTGAAGATGGATGGCCCAATGGTAGAGAAGAACTTTGGGTGACTATAAAGGCAGCAAAGTGTCTCTGTCAATTCTAGAGTTTTGGAAGTTGCTTAAAATGAACTTATTATTTACTTGGGTAACATTATATCTTTTGGAGTCTTTGATGGAGTTGAAGAATTTATAGTTATAGTTTTCCTTAGTTATGATAAAAGATAAAGTAAATATAAATTTGTAGCTGTAATTCTTGCTTAACAGTTTTGTTGTATGTAATTTTACTATATTAAAGTTAAAACCTTCGTTTTTATTTAATCAGAAAAAGGGAGGTGATGTGGGATTACTCTCTGTATGCTGTGAATACGATTGGTTAATGAAGAAAGCTGGCTTAAGTCTATGGCAGGACAGAGCAGAGATAGGTGAGGAAGACAGAACTGAATGCTGGGAGAAAGAAGGATTGAGTCAGAGAGAAACAATGGAGCTGCTGCCTGTGACAGACATGCTGAAACTTTGCTGGTAGGTCATGACCTAATGGTGATGCACAGATTAATGAAGATGAGTTAAATTAAGATGTAAGAGTTAGCCAATAAGAAGCTAAAACTAATGGGTCATGCAGTGATTTAAATAATATGGTTTCTGTGAGATTATTTTGGGGCTAAGTAACCAGGAAACAACAAGTGGCCTCCTTCCTACACTCATCCTTTCATCGCTTTAACTGATTCTATGTCTCCCTAACTGCTTCTTATATTTGGGATCTCTTCTTTTGAAATTACCATTGTATTTAAAATACATATATGTATACATACACACACAACTTGCTGATTTCATTTATTATTGCTCAAATGTATATATGTTTAAGTAACCTGAAAAAGACCTACATACACAATGACAACATTAGCTGAATATTACAGTTTGATGCAATAAATCTAATATGGCCCTTCCCATAGAGGAAGAACAACAGGCAGTTACTGGAGACTAAGAGAGGAAGAAATCAGTTTCCTCCAGAAATGATGCCATGATGTTGTCATCCAAACTAAAGGGTTCTTATAGTTTTAAAAAGTAAAACATAGGAAATAATATACAACTTGTTATCAATGGTAGGCGTAGTAGTGATGAGTTGGGTGAAGTGGGTAACAAACCAGAGACAGCAAATTATTTTTTTCTTTTTAAATGCTGGATACCAATATACGATGCTGTATTATTGAACATTTATGACATTTTGATATAAGTTTTCACGTATAAAAAGTCAATTATATGGCAGCATTAGTTATGAAAACTAAGCACTGATTAGTCCAGGTTACAAATTCTATTTCCTAAAGATGACCTAAATCAATTTTCAGCATTTAGGACAAACATGTTTATTTTTACACTGTTTAAATTAATATTTATTTGGCAATTTAATTTGATCCTAGGAATTTAAGCATTGCTACTAGATTATAGTCCATATAAATAGTTTTATCCAAATAGAAAATTACTATGCATTTTAAATTGTTAATGGACAAATCCAAAGTTCACCTTCTTGTAGAACATGAATATAGTTATGAGTAAACTTGAACTCAACTAGGTTTCTTATATTAAAGGACAAAAATAAATATTAGCATCATAGAATAGGTAATAGTTGCAGTTTCCACACAATCTGCCCATTGTGATCTGATTGCTATTTCAAACATAACTCTACTCAGAAGCTAGAAATAGTTTCAAAGTCTACAAATAGTTTTAAAATGCCTTTATAAATGGCCACATCCTCAAGGGAGACAAAATATGTTCAGTCAGATGCTGTTTAAATTGTGATAAATGCTATCTTAAACTTTTCACCTCATTGCTGGAAGCACTTAATGTTCTGCTCATTTTTCACTTTAAACTTTAGGAGGATCACAAGAGAATGGCGATGTTTTCCATTTTCTAATTTTGAGACAACCGTCAATGGCCATTGCCATATTAATGATTCCAACACAATCACTATGTCTTTGATGAGGAATGTGATAAAATTGACTTTGTCATTAGTTCCAACACTTAAGAATGTTCATACTACATTGATTTTATGACTTTTCTAAGAAAAAAATTCTAAATCTTTTCAATTAAGCTGACACCAGGGAAAGCATGATTTTTTCATTAAAACGGAACAAATGGATTCTATTTGCATTTGTATTTTATGAAACATGACAGGAAGTTCTATAACATATTTGATAAAACGTACTCAAATGCGTTTTGTAAATAAATATATATATACAAATTTTCTAAATGAGTTGATTGTCGCGACAAATGTGAACATTTGGTACATGGTATTTTTTTTTTTTTATTTTATTTTATTTTATTTTATTTTTCTCCATTAACAGCTTCAACTGGGTGTGGGGCAACAGGACCATTCCCAGCACAACCATGGGTGTGGGGTTCCCCGCAGTCTCCCCAGGGCGATGGTTCCTGCAATGATCTCTAGGGGGAAACGGCTCCCCACAGATCCCCTCCCCCCTCCCATGCAAAGGCAGGCAGCTATCACGTGGAGAGCACCAGTCAGAGTCATCCATGGTGTCAGACCAAAGGAGAAGGGACTGAGACAAGGAGAGACCCTCCTCTCGAGTGGTGAAGCAATCCACCTCTCCTGGGAACAGAGGGGTGCTCGATGACTCCTAGGTCGAGTGGGGACCAGGCCTTTTTTCTTTCCCCCTAAGGCGTCCTAGGGTTCCCAGGGCCCTGCCTTAGGTTGGGGGATTATCTTGCCATAAGTCGCCCATCCTTGGAGCTCCTCAAATAAAAGGCATCTAGCAGGATTAAAGTAAGCAGATCACAGGGCACCCTGTCTTAGGCCATGTGGAGAGCGCCCTCATACCTGTACCATGCCATGTTGAGCCGGTTTCTACAACCTCTGTATGGTGTGCTATTCAGGCGAGGATCCACACTAACTCCCGTCATTGGGCCCCTGCGTCTATCATTAATGAAAAGACTGTGAGGAGTTCCTCAAACAAGAGATATAATGATATAATTTTGGCACCAATAACTCCATCTCCAGACAAGAAGAAAGGGCTTTTTCCCAACCCATGGTATTTCTAAAACATGTTAGAAAACAAACATACAGTTCATGTTACAATTTTCTTTTTAATCATCTCTTGTAGTTGCTTATTTTGCAATAAAACTAGCATTTTACCCACTTTCTTTTGTATCTAGCTCATGTTTCCTGTTATAATTAACTTTCTCTCTTTATGTATGCATTTTATGTGTGTGTGTGTGTGTGTGTGTGTGTGTGTGTGTGTGTGTTTCACTCAGTAACCTAGAATAAACTTGAACCTTTTTTGCTTTCTCCTTCCACAGCTTTCAAGTGGAAGCTTGAAATCTTTTCCTAAGATTGCAGGCTTGGGACAACATATTTTTCTTTTATTTTAATTTAATCTTATTTTTAATTTTTTGAGACAGGGTTTCTCTGTGTAGCTTTTGGGGCCTGTCCTTGAACTAATTATTGTAGACCTGGAGATCTACCTGTGTCTGCCCTCCAAGTTTTGGGACTAAAGGTGTGTGCCACCACTGCCCAACTTGCTTTTAGTTTTACTGTAATGAAGTATGATAAATAAACATCTAAAATATTTCCCCATTCCTATTATTTTCATAGTCTTTTCCTTACTGATTTTCAATGTCTTATGCCTTATATCAGTTGGCAATTTCTCTTTTTCTTTAGGGATCAAATATGTTGAGTCAAATTTCGAGTAATGCCTACCAAAATAAATCCTTATAAAGTTTCACAAAACACAAAAGGGCTCATTAAGCAAAGTGAGAGCGAGAAGAAGCTGAGCATTTCTAATCTCTTGCCAGCATATCTGATGACCTCAGGAGCTCAAAACAACACTAAATCACAGTTCCCACCAGTCCGTGCTTGGGAGCAGCTTTTCTAAAATGTACAAAAATGGTTTTGAGAAGCATTTGTATTCTCCCTCAGGAATAAGGTCACATTCGAAAACAAGATAAACATATCAAGTTGCAATGAAACTCTGAAGAAAGTAAAAACATATCTAACAGGGATTTTATATTCAAAAACTCAGATGATGGTTGCTTTAAGAAAAAAAATCATCAGGATATAGGATACTATGAAAAAATAAATATGCCATTGATAATTTAAAATAAAATGTTAAATTTTTCAACGTACACACCTCAATAGTAGCAACATAGAAGGACTATTACGATAAGAAAAGAAAAGAAAAGAAA
The DNA here is from genome assembly GCA_902806775.1 of Microtus agrestis. Classification (NCBI taxonomy): domain Eukaryota; kingdom Metazoa; phylum Chordata; class Mammalia; order Rodentia; family Cricetidae; genus Microtus; species Microtus agrestis. The sequence goes on along the minus strand of CADCXT010005381.1, from coordinate 181,614 downwards.
AGAAAAGAAAAGAAAAGGAGAATAAACCAATAAACTCATAATGTGTCTGTGCCGGTTGCTATAGGGAACTGATTGGCAACAATCTCAGTCAGCTTCACCAGCATGCTAAATCATACTGTAATCTCTTCCACCAGGAGCCTCATTCTCATGCAGCTAGTTCCAATTAAATGTCATTTGTTTCTTATGCAGAATGGGTGAGAAGGTTCAGATACCTTTTTTTTGTTTGTTTGTTTTCAATGCCACTTATCATTCGGAAACAGAATTGGAAAGCCATGATACATGTCACAAGGATTAGTCTTTCCTCTGTTTACATGTAAAGCTAGACATGATCCCTTATTCTATGATAAAGGATTGACAGCATGAAGCTTCCCTTCCTAATCAACCTGCACAGCCCTTAGGGAATGGGAGCATGGAAAGACTTGCAATGAAAGACACGGAGTAGGTTTTAATGCATCTCAAAGGAAAAAGGCACAAAACTAGCTTATTGGCATTTAATCTTATGATTGTATACTATCTTTTTCATATACACCCATTAAAGTTTCAAATATTCTTAAATTCAATAATTACTTCTAAGTTCAACAGTCATTTTGGATAGATTGCACTTATAATTAGTTATATACAATGCCAAAATATTTGCACAATGAATCCAAACCAAAATTAACACAAAAATAAAATACCACTTAATTATTTTTCTATGATCAGTAGTGAGTCAGTTGACAAGATAATGTTACTTAAATAATTCAAAATATTTTTAGTTAAAAAGTTTACAAACACATATGTAATATAAATATAAGAATATATTGGTTATTTTTTAATCTATGGATTCCTGTAGTCTTAGAACTCTGGAGGCTGAAAGTAGAAGTTATAATAATCAGAGTTCATTTCCAAATACTTACATTTAGTCAGATATCTTTTAGAGATTAACTATTATTAAAATAGTTTAAACAAATCTGCATGTGTCTCCATATATTGCATATTGTAATGTAAGTAATTTGAGGAAATTCATTATTTCTACAAATGATTTAAACAGGGAAAATCAAACTACTTACACAATGTTTCTATATGTTTGAGAACATAAATTGGTCAACAACAACTAATAAGAGTCATTTCACTGAGTTGCTTGAGTTCCAAGAATATTCTTCTTGCTTTGATAAAATAACAGAAAACAATTTTCCTCAATAATTGAAGTTGTTTGCTCTTTCAGATAAATTGCAAAGAGGGTTCTGACAATTCAGTCATGTACTTTGTGTTTTTTTTTTCATGTACATAGTCATTCTTTGGTCATGTGGTTCTACAATCTCTCTGACCGACAGGAGGTAATAAAGCACACAGACTAAGTAGATTTCAGTAAGAAGATCTGTTTTCAAGTTCATCTCTTTGATTTTGTGTTCTCTTCTCCTAACTTTCTCAGGGACATAATAGCTTACACAGACCATGGAATTTAAATGTAGGCCATTTATGTGTTCTCTTTTATTTTTATACTTGTATTTTACCATCGACTGAATAATCCATATTTTTCATATTTTGTCTATATAATGAATGAACTGTATAAGGATTATATCCAACATTCCTTACCATCCTTTATCCCATTTCCTTTTTCCAATTAGTGCCCTTCTTCATGACTTTTGCATTCATTCATGTCTTGTGAGATTAATCAACTGTGTTTTCACAATTGAGATGGCCACGTAATAACCAGACGACAGCATTTCATAGTGCTTTTCTTAGTTGCTTTTTTTTTTTTTAGTGATGTGAAGGGACACACCATGATCAAAATGATTTGTAAAATGAAGCATTTAAATAGAAAGTTTCAGACATTGAGTCAATAATCATCATCAGAGATCAAGGCAGAAGGCAGGATGGCAAGCAGGGGGCTGAAACACTTTGTTGTGAGTAGGCAGAAAGAAGAAGAACCAAGGTTAGACATGGTGTGGTCTTTTAAAACCCAAACCTCACTCCCAGAGACATGTAACTCCTACATTAAAGCTACACCTCCTAATCCTTTCCAAAACAGTTACAAGAAGTAAGGACCAAACATCAAATATATGTTTCTTTAGGAGTCATCCTCAATCAAACCACAAAACACTTGTCATTCTCCTCTTTATGGTTTTTCTGCCCACTCTGGGCCACAATCTGAATCTTTAAAAGAAATATTTAGCAGTCACTTAACATCCACATGTGTACTAAGGAAAAAAGTACTAGGAAATGGACATTATTTGAGCAAAGAAGAGAATTGATGAATTTATGCATATAAATATAAATACGAAAAAGTTTAGCTACATGCTCACTTAGGATAACATCTCTAGATGATTGCTAGAGGGCTTTGATTTCTCCAATCAAAGGCTTTTGAGCAGTTTTCTAGTACGAGGCATGTTTTCCCACATATTTCGATACAAACTCATAAAGACGGAATTGAATCAGAAGCTTCTTTAATGCTTGCTATAATTCACAATAGAGGGAAAGTTATGCAGCCTGTTTCTTAGAAGTGAAAAATTAACAGTATTATCCTACTTTTAACTTTGCTTCTTATAATTCATGTCACATATGCCCCACTGATACAATGGCTGTTTGTATGTTTGGGGATTAGACACCTACTTTCTTTTGGATTCAATACCCTCGACTTTATGTTCAGTTAGTTGCTTCTGTCCTAAAAGTGTGCGTGTTGAGATTACTGAATTTGGATGATATTTTTATTATTATATTTTACAAAACAAGCATATATGGAAGTGTTACTAGCTTAAAACACTGTGCATGTGTTAACTATCAGATGGGTTAAGTTTTCTTTCAGTATGAACCCACAAAATAATCAATAGAATTGGAGTAGTAAACACATTTTCTCATTACTATATACTTATACCTAGTTGTGAAGTCGCCTTTAAATCCTTTCACAGTTGATAACCACTAAGCAAACACTTGTCTAATATTTTATATACTTTTCCTGATGTTTCGCAGAACAAGAATTTTTTCATTGCTCATGGGAAAAAGTAAAACTGTATCTGGTAAAAAGGACATTCTCTAAATTAAGCTACTGATAGGGAAGAAAATCATAAACATTGAAGAAAGATCTCAAGAACATTTCTAACATAGTTGTAATCTTAAACAAAATTTGGAATGCCTGCATAGATACCTTAGACCATTATGAGTAGGCTTATCTTAATTTAAAAAAAAATAAAGAAAATCAAGTTACTTTAAGTAGAAATATTGTACCAGATTCATGACAGTAGAGAAGGTTTACAATAAATCCCTGATAAAGATCATAGAAATATTAGAGTCACTATAGGTGCATCTGTGCTCAGAGCATGTTTTTTTTTATTTTGTCATGTAAAATTTCTATTCAAACTATCCTGTTTTTTTTATTTTCTCATCCTCCTGCCTTAGCCTATCAAATACAGTGATTACAGCTGTTAAATATTTTACTGACAATGTATACCTGTTGTTACAAGAAAATAAAAAGTCACTGTCATTTACAAAATCTGAAGTGTTTAGTCGACTGTTAACTCTTGTTAACACAACTACATTAAACATCCTTCATGGTCCATTGATTTGAATGTTAATGATTGAGATGACTTGGAATATTGCAGGCCAATAGCCAAATTAGCTCTGGTTATTTTATCCCCTAAATAGACATTTGCTGCCAACTTTGTGTAACCTAACATCTTTTAATCTATTATGGAAAGTATTTTGGAATGTAGGAATAAACCCACAGCTTCTACCAAACTAAAAGTTCAGACTGCCTGATGATAGTATCTAAGGCCTATAGCAAAAGTCAAGTCAGGTTCTAAACTGACTGTTTGCTGGGCCAACCAATGAATTTCAAAAGTGTTTGGGGGACTGAGGAAAGTATTTTCATCTCTTCTATGGGTCCTGATTTTAGTCTCCAGCACATATACTCAGTGTCTTACAAACATTGGTAGGTCCAGCTCTAGAAGCTTTGATTTCTTTACTGATTTCCTTAGGTACACACATATATTGGGTTTATTCTCTGTCTCTGTCTCTTTCTCTCTCTCTCTCTCACACACACACAAACACTCACACATATGCACATGTATTCATAGATAAGAATTAAAAAAATTTAACCAAAATGTTTTGATTTTCAATTCTTTGTTACCATAAAAATTTTATTCATGTTATAATGAGAGCTTATCTCCATATTTGAAGTCAGGATCTGTTATCATAGTCATCAAAATTGCATGTGAATTATGTGGAATGTTATTTTAAGATGTGTTCCATTCATTTCTGCTGTGAAACATTTGTTTAATGATGCAAAGATGTGTTTCCTAATGTTACATTTGTTTAACTCTGTAAAGCTATGTGACTTTGCCTATCTAAACTACATGATTGGTCTAATAAAGAACTGAACAGTCAATAGCTAGTCAGGAGAAGAATATATGAGGCTGCTAGGCCAAAAGAATTAAAAGAGGAGAAAACTAGGGTCAAAGAAAAAGAGATAAAAGCTAGGAGTGAGGAAAAGAAGAGAGGATGATGCCAAGGGCCAGCCACTGGGCCACAAAACCAGGCACAGAGTAAGAAAGACCAAAAGGCATATAGAATAAAGAAAGGTAAAAAAGTCGAGAGGTAAAATGTAGAAGAAGAGAAATGGATTAATTTAAATCAGAAAAGTAACTAGAAAGCAAACAAGCTAAGGCTGGACATTCATAAGTTTGAGTAAGTCTCCTTATTATTATTTTGGTGTTGGGTTGCAGAACTGTAAAGAGTAAAAATAGGAATTAAAAAAAGAAAACCAAAACCAATTAAACACTACAAGTGGGAATGTTTCCAGCAGATTATCCTAGCTATTTATCATCATGATAATTCAAAAGAACACTTTAAGATTCTGTTCCTAGTGCACCATAATGATAATGACTAAGAAAACAGCATTGCAATTGTTTCATTTAGCCTACTTGAACTCTGCTTATAAGGGATGAGTGAAGATCTGCACTCACTTGGCATTTGTTGGTCAGGTATTTAGTTTTGATTTCATTGACCTTTACTAATAAAGTCTGGGGTTTCTCAACTTCCTGTGTTTCTCTGATCATAACTCATATGAATAGATTCAGGATTTTTTTTTCAGAACCTAGCCACTTCTAACAACATAGCTGTCTGATAAGAGAGCTAGGAACCACACTCAGGAAGCTCTTGAGGAACAGTAGCAAGTGCCATTAAACACTGAGCAAAATTCCAAATGTTACAAAAGTTCTCTGAAAAAGAATCGGTATCAAATGTTTTTATTCAGATACATTGACTGATGAAATTCCTTACACTGCTTTATGAAGAGAAAGCACTGACACACACAACCTAGTTGCAATACAGAGAGAGTACATCTTATCCTGGTGCAAATTATTGCAATTTTAATTTTATAGAGATTTATTGAAGTAGCTTCACAATAATAGCAGGGATTTGTGTTCTTCAATAAAGACACAATTGAGAAGATTAGTCATCACTAAAATCACCCTATGAAGGTAATTATCTGGGGTTCTAGAATTTGCACTGTTTTAAAATTCTTAATATAAAATAAGCAAAGGAATATCATTGCAGTGTAGGATATAATCAGCAGGCACACCAGACTAGTGATAGACTACCTATTTGCATATAATGACAGGCATATAACTCTGGTTTACTAAAATCTGTAGATTCACCATAATCTCCCCAAAACATATGACAGCTTTAAGTTTATACTTTATTACAATCTTAATTATTTTTAAGTTATTGTATTCTTATTATTTCCCAGTGCAAAGTGATCTGACAGAGCTAAAAGTATTCCTGGGGAAAGCTTTTGAGGATGCTAAGTGTAAATAGGGGATTTCAATGTGCTTGGTCTCCCACAAAGGTACTTGTTTACACTCCAATAAAAGTTTATTTACAAAAATCTTTCTTAACTTAGTTGTTCTAAATATTCATGAAAAATTGCATTGATGATATGACATAAAATATATTTTTATTTCCTTATAGTTTTGAATTTTAAGTTACAAATCAAGTTATGAGTGATTTTTCCCATCCTCTCTTCTTTTTTATTGATTTTTATTGAGCTCTACATTTTTCTCTGCTCAACTTCCTGCCTTTCCCCTCCCCTTCAACCCTCTCCCAAGGTCCCCATACCCCCAATTTACTCAGGAGATCTTGTCTTATTCTACTTCCCATGTAGACTAGACCTATGATATGTCTCCTTTAGTGTCCTCATTGCTGTCTAAGCTCTCTGGGATTGTGGTTTGTAGGCTAGTTTTCTTTGCTTTATGATTAAAATCCACTTATGAGTGAATAGATGTGATAATTGTCTTTCTGGCTCTGGGTTACCTCACTCAAAATGATGTTTTCTAGCTCCATTTCTCTTCCTGAAAAATTCAAGATGTCATTATTTTTTTTCTGTTGTATAGTACTCCATTGTGTAAATGTATCACATTTCCCTTATTCATTCTTTGGTCGAGGGGCATTTAGATGGTTTCCAGGTTCTGGCTATGACAAATAATGCTGCTATGAACATAGTTGAGCACATGTCCTTGTGGCACAATTTGAGCATACCCAAAAGTGGTATTATTGGATCTTGAGGAAGGTTGTTTCCTAATTTTCTGAGAAATCACCAAAGGTGCTGTACCAGCTTGCATTCCCACAAGCAATGCAGGAGTGTTCCCTTTACCCCATGACCTCTCCAGCATAAGTTGTCATCAGTGTTTTTGATCTTGGCCATTTTTTAAGTTGTAAGATGTAATCTCGGAGTTGTTTTCATGGCTAGACCTTCAAGCACTATGTTGGAGAGATACAGAGAGAGTGAAAAACCTTGTTTTGTTCCTGATTTCAGTGGGATTTCTGGCAGTTTCTCTCTGTTTAGTTTGATGTTGACTGTTGGTTTGCTGTATATTGCCTTTATTATGTTTAGGTCTATCCAAGACCTTTATTATGAAGGGATGTTGTAGTTTGTTGAAAGCTTTTTCAGCATCTAATGAGATAATCATGTGGTTTTTATTTTTCAGTTTGTTTATATGGTGGATTACCTTGACAGATTTTCATATGTTGAACCATCCCTGCCTCTTGAATGAAGCCAACTTGATCACGGTGGATGATCGTTCTGATGTGTTCTTGGATTAAATTTGCCAGTATTTTGTTTGGTATTTTTGTGTCAATGTTCGTGAGTGAGATTGGTCTGTTATCCTCTTTCTTAGTAATGTCTTTCTGCAGTTTGGGTATCAGGGTAATTGTAGCCTCATAAAAAGAGACTGGCAATGTTCCTTCTGTTTCTATTGAGTGGAATAATTTGAGGAGTATTGGTATTACTTCTTCTTTGAAAATCTTCTAGAATTCTGAACTGAAATCATTTAGTCCTGGGCTTTTTTGTTGTTTTTGTTGGGAGACGTTAGATGACTGTTTTTATTTTTTCAGCAGTTGTAGGTCTATTTAATTTGCTTATCTGGTCTTGACTTAATTTTGGTAAGTGATATTTATCCAGAAAGTAGTCCATTTTCTTTAAATTTTCAAATTTTGTGGAGTACAGATTTCCAAAATATGACCTGATGCAGTATTTCCTCCGTGTCTCTTGTTATGTCCCCCTTTTCATTTCTGATTTGGGTAATTTGGATATTCTCTCTCTGCCTTTTGGTTAGTTTGGATAAAAGTTTGTCTATTTTGTTTATTTTCTCAAATAAACAACTTTTTGTCTCATTGATATTTTTGTATTGTCTTTGTTTCTGTTTTGTTCATTTCAGCTCTCAATTTGATTGTTTAGTCGTTGAGTTTTCTTGAACCATTAATAAGAAGTGCTAGACTAATTAGCACAAGCCACAGAAAATAAAATCATATGATTCTACAATGTTATGTAAAGTGTGAGATTTTACCATAATACTTTAATTTCTTTGAAATGATGGCTCATTAAATCTATGGTATGAAGGCAGTCAGAGATCTGACATAGATACAAGAAAATTTTTAAAAAGTTTTTATCATTAATAACCATGCTCTTTTTCTGCAAATATATCATATCAAACTTCTAACATCATTATATGGAAGTCTGCTTGTATGCTTCTGTGTCTGTATGTGTTGAATTCCTCAAAATGATTTCGTTCTATTGTTATTGAGACACTATTTAATGTTCAATTACTTAAATATCATTATAACAGCTACTACACATATGATTCGTCAAAACTGACCTTATAAAGAAGGGGATAAATGTTTCGGGAAAGTATTTTAAGGTTACTTCTGTTTGTGCAGTGAAATATTTGTTTAATGTTGTAAAGGTGTGTTATTTTTAAAGTTTATGCTTCATTTGTTTAACCCTGTGAAGCTGTGATTCTTTGCTATCTAAAATATCCAATGACCTATGGATAGCTTGTCAGGTACAAGGACAGGTAGGCCTGGCAGGCAGAGAGTATAAATAGAAAGAGAAATCTGGAAGGAGAAATCTGTCCCCTCTGTGCAGTCGCAGCCTTTTTTTCATCCTCTGAGAACTCAGGGGTTAGGAAGATTAGGGGGAAGATTGGGATTTGTAGCTAACAGGGTTCAATCAATAGGGTAGGGGTTTTGGAGAATCCTACCTACAGGAAGTTTGACTGCTGGCTGACTATAGAAGCTGAGGCAGCTGATGGAGGAGCCCAGTGATTTGCTCCAGTTTTGAGGACCTAGAAATTAGGGTACCCCTCAGGTGGGTGATCACTTACTTCTTGGTCCACTATGTGAAGTTTCAGCCTGTGCTTCAGGGTTCCCCTGAGGTCACAAGGACTGGAAGGTTTGGGGTGGAGTGGAACTTGTAGCTTTCAAGGTTTGATCAATGGGATGGGGATGTTCTAGATTTTTAAGTCAGTAAACAAATACAAGGATAAAATATTTTTATTAATAATTACCTTAAACTCTATTTATACTTCACAAGCTGAAAATCTTACTTGAAATGGTCACTGTGATTCTATCTTATCCCTGTAAGATCAAAAAGACTGATGACAACTTACGCTAGCTAGAGGCTAGAGAGGATGCTCTTTCGGCACGCTCTTTCTGAGTCAATAGATAAGGATTCCTACAGATTCCCCAACACATGACAGGTTACAGACAATGTTGTGGGTAACCCTCCAGAACCAGATGGTAAAACTCTATTTTGAAAGACACATATACAATGTCATTAAACATGGAGAAATAAACTTGTGCTCAACAAGAAGCATCAGCCTTCCAGACCAGTGTTTCTAATGTTGAAAGTAATGAACATACTGCCTGAAGAAAATATTAATCATTAATCTCACTCACCTCTGTGATGAACCAGCTCAGCCAGGGACTGACAGACTGGGTCTCAGGAATAGATGGGTAAGGAGTCAGCAAATGACAAACAGACATAAGACTCATACAAATTGCATCTGAATGCATCTTTGCTAGGCATGAAGCTCACCCTTTATACAGAAAAGATTGCCTAACAGCATGTATTGTTTTTTCATGTGGTACATATTATTTTTAGAATCATTATACCAGATACATGAGAATAGATTTTCATCAGACAGATGTCCCCGCTGTGAGTCTGCAGTTGGTCATGCTAGACATGGCTTGGCATTAGTTTCGACATAAATCTTTATCTAGGCTATGAGTTTGTGGTATTCTGAACTAAGGGCAAACAATTGTGGTTAACAGTCACACAGTCTACAGTCTTTTTATATTTCTGCAGTTTATGTACAAAACTTCTTTCCTTCTCCATATTTTTAACTCTTTTCCAAACCTTTCACAAAACCAATCTTACGAAGTTACAGTCACTTATCTCTCTCTTCTATCCTTATCCCATCTTTCCTGAACCTTTCTTAGTTGCTTAATTAAGTTTGCCTTTTGTTCTTTACTAAGCACCAGATTAAAATTAAAAACCTTTTCCCTTAAATGTTAACCCATCTTCCTCCATTAGCATCATATATCCCTGTATATGGCAATGACTCATCAGTAGACTCTAAAAACTTATACATAGTATCTTCCCTTTCAAAATAAAACAAGACTATTCCTTAAAACATTAACAGGTAATACCAAAAATGCAACGTTTCTGAAACAAGAAGCACAACACATACACACCTTCTCTGCAGACATTCTTCCTTAAAGCTTGTGTCCCATCTTACATAAAAGATCACACAAACTCCACAAATGGTGGCGTGACACACCTACAAATCCATTTATCCACAATAGCAATTGGACTTCGATATATACTCATCTGTGACACAGTATTATTATTATCTATGACACAAATATTATTAGAATAAGCAATCGCTTTTTATTAGTATGTAATGTCTGTTTCATGATATAGAACTCATACCTGATATTTCTAATAAGCATGGCATTTTACAACTCATTATCCAATAATCCAGGTCTTAAATAATTTTTAACCTTTCTTCCATAATATGCTATCACTTTTAGAACGGGTGATATAAATGTCTTGTTTATGACTGAGATGCCCACCATCACTTACTGTCAGGTACTCTGGGAGCATTGTGTCTCTTCATTTCATTACTGTCTTTGCAAAGTTTGTCTTCTCAAGTGGATTCTAAAGGTATCTTTCGTTTATTGCTACAAACATAAATTTAAAAAAGCAGGTATATTGCCAGTTTAAACAATTAAGTTTCCCCCTTGGGCCTATGACATTCACAATATGGGTTTAATCTTTTGAAAAATACCTCAAATCTAATCAGATGGCAATGGTTTCCACTCATAGCAATTGTTCCAGAATTGCTTAGGTGTAGACGTAGACATCTTGCCCAGCATGCTGTTTTGTTGTTTGTCGTGTTTAGATCTCACTCTGCTAATACATGACTTTTCTTCCTCAGCGACTAGAATGGCGCCTTCAGACATGCTGAAAGCACAGCAGAATTCTTCAACCCACTATCTAATTGTTGTCTTTATACCTTGCAACTGAGGAACATGGTTTCTTCAGAAATAAGTTCTTATCCTCCAGTTCTAGTGAGATACCAGGTGGCTTGATGGTCGTTATTATGTATGGATTCTTAGAGTTTCTCTGACAAACTCTTGGAGAGGTATCCCATGAGTAGGACTATGAGTTTTCTTAGTAATCAATCAATTTTATCAGCAACATTATACAGACATGCAAGGTTATTCCTTTCGATCTCTCTGTATTATTTTTGGGTTGCAAGAATAGTCACTTCACACATGAGGTTTGCATATGTCCTTTATTTCAGTTTTTCTCCTCTCTATTACTCTTCATGCCCTAAATCCTTTCACTTCTTCCCAAGTTCACACTACATAACTCATTGTTAATGATGAGCAGCGAGTTCACTTTCTGCATTTGCAGAGTAACACAGACAATCTGTCAGATAAGCAATGGCCTTTTTATCATGCACACTAATCGAACTCCAGAGTGTCACTCTCTTTATCATGAGGTTCCCCCTTTTCCCCCCTCAGACATAAATAGCACCATTATGTCAGATCCCTCTGCATGATAGGAGGGGACAACAGTACATGCTTTTAGACCTGTGCCTTTTTAAATTTCACTACTTATGAATTTATTGAGAACCATTAGCATTGGATAAAATTGAGACTTTTCTACAGCCTAGGTTTCTGTGAAGTATTGCTTTTGTCACCTAATGAAACAGAATAAATAAATTGTAAGTTTCAACTGTTAGCAGAAATTTGCTTCATAAGGCCAGGACAGACAATATCAAAAATTTTAAAGGATAGTAACTCTATTAACCTTTTTATAGTTTTATTCATCATAAAAGTATTTTTTAAAAATCTTTGTCTTTTATTTTATTTATCCTTTTTGATATGGTTAAATCTGGAAAATCAGAATATATCATGAAAAATAAATGCCTCCACAGAATTTTAAACATGCACAGAACTTATGAGATTAAATGTAATTTTTTCTTCTGAAATATATTTCTTTAGAATAATTATGAAAATACTATTTATATATAAAATGATCAATTATTTTCAATAACATATCAAAGCATTAGATATCCATATTTGAAAAGCATTTCTCATTTCCTTAATCATAGGAGAGAAATTTCTTTTATTATATGTAACTGCCATGAGGAAAATAAGAAAAATACGAATTTAGGAATTTCACTAGGTCTATTTTCTGTGAAAAGAAGATTAAATATAGGTTTAGGTGACAGAATCTCCTTACCTAAAGATATATTAGTCACAGAGAACTGTTTGAGGGTCTCTGAAGACCTCTTGATAATACTACATATATAAATCTAAGGTCTGGAATCTTAGGGCTTTCTTTTTATTTTAAAAAAATGAATAAGAATTCAAGAAACTTGATAGCAGTAACTTTATCTTTAACCAATTTTAATCCCAATGTAATACTTTATTCTCATGGATTATTTTATCACAATGATGGTGTGAAAATAAATCTGGATGACATTCGCCAAGGGAAATGCAATGAGGCATCTTTAAAGCTCAGTTCTATTTTTCTTATGGATATATCATTAAATCATCACACTAAAGTCTCCTGCATTCATTTATTTTAAATAAGGCATTTCTACGCTGCAGAACTTTTCCATAAATCAATGACTGTTTTGAAGATCTCAAGTACAATTAATGAGAGCAGCGACCTTCCTGAGCTAGCTATGTAATACACTCTTTCTTGAAACTTGGACAGAATGAGTGCTGTTACTTTTGTGCTCAGAGACTGATTATCAAATTTAACAAAAATCACAGTATCCATATTTTATATATTCACATTTTCTACTAATTTTAGATGTACCATATAAAACATCAAAGACCATCATTTTGAAAGGTAATAATTAAAATCTTATACCGAAGATCATTGTATTTCCCCTTGACTTTGATCCAATCTTCTAAAAATGTCCATTTGTCATTCTTCTGTATCCTTAGTAGACATCTCAGTCAGACTGTGATATGGAATTCCCCTGTGTATGCAGTGAATATTATTGGTTAATAAAGAAACTTTCTTGGGCCTTTGCAGGTAATAGAAGTATGTGGGAAAAACTAACCTGAATGCTGGAAGAAAGGAGGAGGAGTTAGAGAGAAGCCATGTAGCCTTGCTGGACACAGTCACCAGAACATTAGGTGGTAAGCCACAGCCACATGGCGATACAGAGATTAATAGAAATGGGTTAAATTAAGATGTAAGAGTTAGACAATAAGAAGTTAGAGTTAATGGTCCAAGTTGTGTTTTAAATAATATAGTTTCTATGTGATTACTTCAGGGTTGAGCAGTCGGGAACCAACAAAAGGCCTCTTCCTACAAACTGGTACCCACATGGCCAACTAAAATCCACTTAAAACCTGAGAGATCTTAAAAAGGAATCCTTTCCCTCAACCCAGGCTACATTAATCTGAAATGAGTAAATATAAATTGAGAAAATAGCTCCTTAAGAGCATTTTCTAGGTCGTTTTTACAATTTGTGAATGATGCAAGAGGGCTAGCTCATTGTGGATAGTGCTATCCCTTGGTTGGCAGTTCTGGATTTTTAAAAGACAGAAGGCTTAGAAGCCGGTCAGCATCACCCCTCCATGACTTCTGAATCATCTCCAACCTTCTTGTGTCTGACCTTCTTGAGTTCCTATCCTGACTTCATTTGATGAACAGTGCTGTAGAAGTGTTAGTCAAATAAACCCATTACCTCAGAAGTTTTTTGGTCATGGAGTTTCATTACAATAGCAATCCTAACTAAGACTTCACTCTATCCCTATCAAGGTATGTGTATACAGGACCCAGAATTTGGAAATGATAGTAGGTACAGTCTGACGTGGACTCTGATATATTCCAATAATAACACTACTTAATATCCCATACTTTAAATATGATTAAAAATTACTATAGCAATTATTTTAAGGTTAAAGATAGAAAGAGGATTTTGTTCCATACATTCTAGACATTTATATTTTGATAAACAATTAATGAAGAATTACAAATGGAGATCCATCTGCATGACACTTGCCATCCTTCCTTCCCTATGCCACACTACATGGTGGAGAATTTAGTTAATTGACCTTTCTGGCAACATAGTGCGTGAAGGTTAAACTTGTGTAAATCGTTTAGACAGTGTGCCTATGGAACTAAAGATTTATTTAAGACAGAAAATCATTGATATTTGTTGTTGTTGTTGTTGCTTGAGACAAGCGATAAGTAAGTAGTACCAGAGTTTTTAAAGAGTAAAATTGAACTGGTGAAAAATGTTTTGTTGTTGTTCTTGAATAGACACTATTGAATTTAAAGCATTGAATCAATTGAGTTTGTGAATGAAATGTTGAGATGAATTTTTGTGTGCAGAAATAATCTGACATACAAAGGAATAAGTTTGAAAGACGAGGTTAGAGGAATATGTAACTGATTTCTACTTCAGATACACTCTTCAATAAGAATATTGAATGTGCAAGCGGTGTCTTGACTTTTGCAGAGTATATTACAATTTCATTTTTAAGATAGCATATTCCACAATAATATTAGAACATAAATTGCAGTGGAGTAAAAGTAACTTACTCTCTCTAATCAATGAATCATGGTTATGTGAATGATTGTCTGCACTGAAGATGATCTTTAGAATCATAGAGAATTATATTGTAACAGTGACAATTTATTTGATATGTTTTGACTCTCAAGGTTGGTAGTGTAGCTTAGCAGATTATGTAATACTTTGTTAGTAAATAAGTTATATGTTGAGCATTAACACAGTATGAAAGTGATGTAATTGATAAGTTAAGTTTATATTCTTACCAGTGCTTATCATTTATATAGAATGACAGTGGATACTGTTATACAAGAGCATGCTATTAAATCATGGAATTTCCTAAACCACTAATTTAGGGTACTGTTACAGTATACAAAATAAACTTAAATAATAATAAATTTTTCTCTAAAACAGATCTATAGGATTTCAAAATCATGAATTTAAAATATTTTGGAAACAATTTTATGTCTCTATTCTTTTTCCTAACACTTTTAATTCCTCCAGATAGACATCAGAAATGAGAAACTGCCATGGACTCTGTTGCTATACACTTTTCTTCGTAGGTCAACCTGATATTTCACAGGAAATTTAGATTTTACAAGGATTTTTGGTAAGAAAATTGTACTCAATCAAATGGTGAAATGAAAAAGTATATTTCATAAGTGAAATAAATTTGATTTCAGAAAGAAAATCAATTGGGGCATATAATTAATCAGTTTTATAAACATGTCTTCTTACACACACTTGATTGACTGCAGACAAACATATGGTTGAAATTATAATTATCAAATATTTTGTTAGAACATGTTAGTATCACCACATGGGAATAATTTTAATATCTATGAAATAATGCAATTATCACTAATTATAATGCTAAATGAGTTTTTGGAAAAAGTGTTACTATATAAAAATACTTTCTTCAAAACTAATATGAATTTATGGGAGAACTACTAAATTTGTAGGCTTCAAATTGTATAAATATACAATTTTATGTCTGAATTATATTTGTTTGAAATATGAAATTAAATGCTATATAGTTTAGTTTTCTTTTGTTGTAATAAAATACCATGATGCAAAGTAGTTTATAAATGAAAACATTTATTTTATATTGTATTTCTAGAAATTCTTCCTGTCAGGAGCCAGAACAGAAAGTGGCAGGCATTAAAACAGTAATAAATAGTTGACAATTCACATATCAATCAAACAGGGGAAGGAGAGACTAAACAGTTTCCTAAGTCATATTAGGTTGATTATTCTTAAAGCTTTACCCTACCATTGCTATTGTCCAGCAAGGCTCCACATACTAGAAGTTTGATAAATCCCCAAACATTATCACCTACCAGGGACATAATGCATTAAGACTATGTGGGACACTAATCCTTCAAACAAGAAATGCGTTATAGTGCTCAAGTAGTTATAACGATATGACATGTTACAGTTAATGTAAATAATATCAAGCAAAGGAAATGATGCAAGTTATTAAGTGAATATTTTCATCCAAAAAAAAACCCACAGAAATATAAGTCACTCTTTAAAAGTGTTAGGATTCATGAATTATGCTGGCCTGCCCTCAAGGTCCTCAACTGCAACCACCACGAACTCTTCTTGTGTGCTGGCCATATCCCCTGATAAAAAGTAGCCTTCCCCCTTCTCCCAATGCCAAAGACCCGACTCAGGAGCCTTCTCACAATAAACTTCAGGTGAGTTTTGTTTTATGGTTTAACTTTCCTTTCTGCCTGCTTTCTGCCAAACTACAACAAAAGGTACTTGTAGTTCCTGTTGAAAAGCTTAAGTTCCTGCTACAGCATCCACAACGTGTCATTCACAACTGCTTTTAAATCAAGCTCAAGAGAATCTACATCTGTTCTTACTTTAGAATCAAACTGTTCTTGCCTTTCCAAACAGGATGGACACATGTGGTGCAATACATATATGCAAGAGTTTACAAATAAACACAGCATAAATAACTATTAAAAGAAAAATGCAAAATAATTCAATTTTTTTTATTGATTTTCAGACCTACCCCAATGGAATGTAAGAATTCTGAAATGATTTTGTAGATTCTGTTCACACAGTAAATATAAAGCATTGCCAACAAGAACATCTCACACCCAAAGAATATTTTACTTTGGAAATTTGGAATGTAGCCATTTTTAACATATTTGAAGAATGTAGAGTGATTTAACACATTTCAGTAGGTCCAGGTCTTTTTTCTTTTTTCTTTCTTTTTTTTTTTTTTTTTTGATCTTGTATGATACATTGTACTTTAATAAAGTCGGCAGTAAAACTAGTGATTCGTGCTATTCTGAGAACAAAATAAAAATATCAAAATAGGAGACATTACTTTGAGTGAGGTAACCAGACACAGAAAGACCATTTTCACATGTACTCACTCATAGGTAGTTTTTAAACATAGAGCAAAGAAAGCCAGCCTACAAACCACAAACCTAGAGAACTTAGACACCAATGAGGACACTAAGAGAGGCTAATAGATCTAATAGATCTAATCTACATGGGAAGTAGAAAGTAGAAAAAGACAAGATCTCCCGAGTAAATTGGGGGCATGGGGACCTTGGGGGAGGATGTAAGGGGGGAGGGGAGAGGCAGGGAGGGGAGCAGAAAAAAATGAAGAGCTCAATAAATAGCAATAAAATAAAATAAAGAACACAAATGACCATCCTGAGTTTACTAAGTCACTGAGTGTATATATTGGTATTGTGTTATGTTCTACTGCGGCAATTGAGACTTCTTCAATATTACATTAGAACAAGGGACAGCACAATTAAAGTGGTGTCATTAGTCAACACAAGCCAATTACAAACTCTTGGCCAGTGAAGCTGTGGATATATTGTTCAAAAATATATAACTGATCTGATAAAATTCTACTTGAAAAAATGTTTATATTGTGATCATGTTTATTATGAACAACAAAGACATCAAATTACTTATCACACAGACAAAAATATTATTTTTTGTTCCCAAACATCTAAAGATTATTAGTTCAGTGTTGTGTAATATTAGTTTAAGATGCGTTGCATTCATTTATGCAGTGGAATATTTATTTAATAGTTCAAAGGTGTGTCACATTCCTTAATGTTGCACTTGATTAAGTCTGTAAGCTGTGTTTCTTTGCCTGTAACTAATTAGGAGAGAGAAATAGGAGGAGTAATCTAGACTAGAAGAGAAGAACAGAAAGAAGCAAGGAGTCAGAAAAAGAGTAGGAGAGGAAGACACCAGGGAACAGAAACCCATCTACAAAGCCAACCAAGGAGTAAGAAGGAAAGAAAGATATATAGAATAAAGGTAAGAGGTCAGGGGAACAACATAGTTAAAGGGAAAATGGATAATTTAAGTTAGAAAAAAAAACATGCTTGAAACAACCAAGCTAAAGCCAGGGGTTCATAATTAAGAAAAAGTCTCTCTCTCTCTCTCTCTCTCTCTCTCTCTCTCTCTCTCTCTCTCTCTCTCTCTCTCTCCCTCTCCCTCTCCCTCTCCCTCTCCCTCCCTCCCTCCCTCTCCCTCCCTCCCTCCCTCTCCCTCTCCCTCTCCCTCTCCCTCTCCCTCTCCCTCTCCCTCTCCCTCTCCCTCTCCCTCTCCCTCTCCCTCTCCCTCTCTCTCTCTCTCTCTCTCTCTCTCTCTCTCTCTCTCTCTTTATTTGGGAGCTAGGTAGTGGCTCTCCAAAGAGTGACAGAAAAAAGAAAAAAAACATAGTAATAAATTAAATATCATTTAAAATAACTACAATACCTGGCTATGAATTATACCAAGTTTTCAATGTTCAAACTAGGAAACTGATCGATGAGAAATGCCACAGTTGTTTCAGTGATCAGTCAAGATCAAGCTTGTTCATTTTTACCTGATGTGAACATTCCACTGATGGGGAACCTTGTTAGCCAATCATCTTTAACAGGTGGTTTTGCTGGGACCCAGGGAAAAGCCTGTACACTGACCAGGTGCTCTTTCTCTGCACCTTTTCCTGCAGGACATTGCTGTACTTGGATTTCGCGCTTCCTGTTTCGTGAGTTTCCCCCTTATAATAAATAAAATATAATTGTTTTATCCTTAACTAGCCTGGTTATTTCAACGTTCCATGTCTTCCAATACTCTCATTTGGAACTCAGAATTATGTAAAAGGGCCAGATCAAGTGAGTTCTATACAAACATTAGGGGACCAGTGTTTCCGAACTGTAATGTTAGGATATAGCCATATCTGTAGGATCAGGAAAGGTTACCTCCAAGGACGACTTGTAGTAATGATGGAAACAGTCACTTGAGGTGGGGGACAAATGGATCAGACTTAGGAAATTCTGCTCAATAAACAGAAGGAAGCAAAAACTACATGAGGAAGAAGGATGAGAGAAAATAAAGGATGATAGCAAAGTAGAAGGAAATTAATTCACTGATGCCATGTTGTACATGATGTAAATGATGATAAATATGATGAAGAAAAAATAGCAACACTGAGTAGACCCAAGTATACATAGATAAATGGACATCTAAAAATACATCCTAATTTTGGAATTTTTAATATTATGTCTTTCGAAGACTCGTAGAATTCATGTGAAAATTTCCCCAAGAAGAGGCAAAGTTTCTATATCAGGAAAAAAAAGTTAAAAAATTCATATATACATCTTTACTGATAAAAGAATAATGTTTACAGACAGACTAAATATGAGACATAAGTTTAAGTTGAGGGTTTTGAAATTAAAATTTCAGTTGGGATATTTTTTTAAAGTTTAAAGAATTATAACTTTGATTTTTTTACTGGTATTGTGTCTCACACAATTAAATAAATAATAATATATATATAGCCAAAACTATAGTTCCATAGAAAATGATTCATCTTTGTTAGTTAATACATCATTGTTAACTATGCAAACTTAATTACTCTGCTATAATTGACCATATCAGAGGAAAACAAGGCACAGGCACTATCACCCAATTATACTGGGTTTTATCCTTTGAAATTTAATTTATAAGGCAGTCATTTCTAACTCAAGTATAAATGAAACTTCAAAACTTAAGTTTATGCAATAAGTTTTCAGGATGGCAGTGTCATATCCCCGAATAATATTCGGGAATTGACACTGTTTTAAACGGAGACATATTGTAAGATTCTAGGGTGCAAAACTTGTTAAATTGTATCACAGTGTGCAATACATTGGACAAAGCATTCATATATCTCCAAGTCAGTAGTGTTTATACAATATAGCATTATTTATGTCTTTTGCATTTTAATTCAAACCTCATGATTATTTGAAATTGTTAACATATTGCAACAATAAGTTTTGAGTGTAGTATTAGGGCCAAAAACTTAAACAAAACTTAAAAATTGTAGTTTGTGATCTGAAGTATTCTTGTAAACAGGAGCCCCTTAAAGCTGCCTCTTCTGTACTTACAGTTAAATATTTTTTCACGAGAAGTCACCCTGTAGACTAAGCACTTAAAAAATGTATGGTATTTTACAAAGTGCCCTGCAGTCAGCCTGGTTCTTATCTGTAAGTAGTCAGGGAGGCAACTCTACTTATCCAAAGAAATCAGCTGAAGACTACCACCCTATAAGGTGACCAGCAGTTTGCTGTTTCCACTGATGAAATAGGCCAAATAGGGTTCTTTTCTACATCTCGCTCCACAAACTCTCTTTGCACTCTAGCAGTATAGTGGTTGGGCACCCGTAGAAATAACTGACCTTGGAAGTTTCAATAGTCACTTTCACTTTGGTTAATAGCGTTAAGGTGAAAACCTCAAGAAGACAATCTAAAGTTTTAGAAAGGCACATAGCTGAATGAAGAAGGTGATAAGGTCTGGGAAGAACTACACAGCAGAGCAATTATTACTAGCTGTGTTTGAAATAGCTAGTGATCAAAGATTATGATTAAATCTTTGTATTCATTTATGCCCTCAATCTCCTGATGCAAAACAAACAATATCAAAAAACCTTTTGAGTGGGTATGTATCCTAAAGAGTTAAAGTAGAAGCTTACTTGTTCCTTTCCATGTATAAATATTTAAGTTTGTGATCCCTTTATGATTCTTTTTTTTAGTTATTTCTCTCTCTCTCTCTCTCTCTCTCTCTCTCTCTCTCTCTCTCTCTCTCTCTCTCTCTCTCTCTCTCTCTCTCTCTTTCGACAGAGTCTTCCTGTGTAACCACCCTAGCTGTCCTGGAACTAGCTCTCATAATTTTTTTGTCTATAATTTATTTTATTTTATTTATTTTTTTTTTTTTTTTTTTTCGAGACAGGGTTTCTCTGTGGCTCTGGAGCCTGTCCTGGAACTAGCTCTGTTGACCAGGCTGGTCTCAAACTCACAGAGATCCGCCTGCCTCTGCCTCCCGAGTGCTGGGATTAAAGGCATGCGCCACCATCGCCCAGCTATTTATTTTATTTTTTAAAAAAGAAAACAAACTATTTTTTTTTCATTTTACATACCAATTCCAGTTCCCACCCCCTCACACACACACTAAATAAGACCCTAAGCAATAGAGGAGAGGTGCCTTTAAGATTCTTTATGAGAATACCTTTCAAGTTATCTAATAAAGTGGTTGGTTCTTTCAATTTAATGGCAAAATACAATCTATCATTAAAAGAATATTTTGCTTGCTTACATACTGTTAATCTACAACAAGTTGTTTGGGTATGAATGTGTATGGCTTTGTTTTTTACCTGTAATATGTAAAATGTTTAATCTTGTAAGGGAAAAGGAAAACATGCTGCTTCTTTACTAATATTCACTTAGTAAACAGAAAGTAACCACATTGTAATTTTCTTTTCTGTTTTTTTTTTTCCTTTTTTTAGTTTTCAAGACAGAGATTCTCTGTAGCTATGGAGTCTGTCCTGGAACTAGCTCTTATAGCCCAGACTGGTCTCGAACTCACAAAGATATGCCTGCCTCTGCCTCCTGAGTGCTGGGATTAAAGGCGTGTGCCACCAACTCCCGGCACACACTAATTTTCATATTGCTTGAAAGATTTTGCTGGGGTATATAAGCTGTAAGGGAAAGAGGAAACAGAGTTAAAATGAGTTACTAGGAGAACATCAAGAATAAGAGCTACAAGGAAAGCATCGAGAATGAGGGAAGGAAATCAGGAAAATCAAGAGTAGAGAATGCAAAAGAATAAAGGAGAGGTTAGAAGGAAACCACGAAGAGAGTGTGTGAGTGTCTTTTCCTCTTACACCACAGATAAAAAAGTTGAAGTACACTCTGACTCCATGGACTCCATTTTAGCCGGGTGCTGCTGGAGACCGGCCCCCAAGGGAGGGAAAGATTCTCCTGTTTTCCTTGCTCTCCCATTCTCCAATAAGCTTTCTATTATTATTGACAGTTAAGGTACTGTGGATTCTGGAAATCCCAACACAGGTTCTCAGATTTATACAACAGTTTTAAGCACTGAACCATTTCCTAACTTCTAATTTGTAATGAATTTGTGTGTAGGAATGAGTTGTATACAAATCATCAACATAGATAGATAACCTTGAAAGGGTAAGATGGGCTCTAGGGAACAGATAATAATACAATACATATGGTACAAAAAAACGTTTTAGGGATACTGTGTGATAGAACAGGAAGAACTGGGGGGAGGGGCAGGGAAAAGAAGGAGAAGCACAAAAGAGAATGAGCCTGTAAAACGCTAAATCTCAATACAACTACAATCAGGAAACTGGCTACTTTTTATGAAACTTTAAAAAATAGCGTGGATAAATCATTTTTCATCCAACACAAAAGTTTTACAAGAAAATCCATGGTAATGGTCATCTATTTGAAATAAGAATTCTGATAACGTAGATCCTAAAACTGAGCTGTTAAAAAAAATAATGAACACATTTCACTTCCTGACAACAGAGATAAAAGTGAACTTGTGTGAGATGTTTATCTGTCTTCTTACTCCCTCTCTCCTGTGTGTTTTGTGATTAAGGCTCAGGAATAATTCTAGTCTCACTATCGGTATTTTTTCAAATGTCTAGCTTGGTGTCATGTTAGATAATGGTGATACTGCAAGTCAGAATACAGGCAGTCAATATGTCTAAATTTAGATTTCAATCCACAATAATTTATTTTTTTTCTTTTTTTACTATAAATAATATCAATCAAAATTTGCACTTCCTTCCCTCCTCCTACTTTCCTCATGCTCCCCCACACAGCCTCCTTCTCTTCCCCGTCCAATACTGAGAGAGGTCAAGGTACTCTGCCCTGTGGGAAGTTCAAGGCCCTCCCCCTACATCCATGCTTAGGAAGGTGTAAATCCAAATAGAATGGGATCCCAAAATGCCAGTATATGCAGTAGAGACAAATCCCAGTGCCATTATCATTGGCTTCTCAGTCTGCCGCAATTGTCAACCATATTCAGATGGTCCAGTTTGATCCCATGCTCACTCAGTCCCAGTACAGCTGGATCTGGTTAACTCCCTTTAGCTCAGGCACACTGTCTCAGTGGGTGGATCAACCCTTCGTGGGTTCCTTGCTCATATTCTCCCTCCTTCTTCTCTTCAACTGGACCTTGGGAGCTCAGTCCAGTGCTCTGATGTGGATCTTTGTCTCTATCTCCATCTATCGCCTGACGAAAGTTCTATGGCAACATTCAAGATAGTCATCAGTCTGACTATGGGATAAGGCCAGTTCAGTCACCCTCTCTCTCCTCCACTGGCAAGGGTCCTAGCTGGGGTCATCCCCGTGGACTCCTAGGAACCCCTCCAGGGCCAAGCCTCTTGTCAATCCCAAAATTTTAAGTATGATGTTTATATTTGGATGATGAAAGAAAGAATGCTTTGAGGTTAGGACTTGGGGGAGAAAAGAAAGAAAACTGATTGGTGGTAAATGAGGTAGAGGTTAAAGCACAATGCAGGCAGAATCTTTCAGAAGAATATATATATATATACACACACGCACACACACATATATATATATGTATATATATATACGTACACATATATTTGTATAAAATTCTGAAAGATTAATAAATAAAAAATAAATTATGTGAGAGGGGAGAATATAGCCACCATTGGAGAGAAAGAGTAAAGCTACCTTGTGGCCTGTGACACAGGTTTTTATTTCAAGAAAGTAGGAGACAAAGACAGAAGAACAGAAATCCAGACCTTCCTGCATATGACTGAGTCATTGCCTCAAAATGAAAAGTGAAAAGACTGTTGAAGACAGAGCTCAGCATTGGAGATATGATGTAGCATGCACAAAGAGTTAGCTTCTTTGGCTATTGAGAGCCCTTCTCTCAAAACAATAAAAAACAAACCAAAATTGGAGCCACCATTGTGGGTGACTTTGGGAGCTTATCCTTGTTGAGAAAATTTCCAAAGTGGGTTCCGAGTACATGTCTGAGAGATACTTCCTGCCTGAAGCGACAGCTCCTGGAGTATTTACAGAACTATTCTCATCTGTCATTGGTTGAAGGCTGCTCCCCAGGAAATGCATTTCCCCACACTTCCCGTCTAACTTTGGGTAAGGTAGGCTACTGAAATTGGAAAAAGCTTCAGGCAAAGAGACCAGATGTTTTCAGTGGTAAGTGCGGCATGTTCTGAAGGCCTACAAATGAGGAAAGACAGTAGGGGAATTTTCAGCACCTGTTCCATAGCAATGTGTACAGAGAGAATGCTGAATCTATGTTGAAGGAATATGTATTAGTTCAGAGCTGTTTCCTGATATATACAGGATTAATATGTTTACAAACCTACTAGTGTTTAAGTATCAAGATAAACTTTAGTATTCAAATGTTTACAATTGATATTATATTTCTATTATCATCCTTTGTGTATATATGGTACAAATACACTAAAATTTAAAAATGCTTTTTTTTCCCACCCCAAAAATGCTTTTTGAATGTATAGAAAATTTCTTTGTCTGAAGTGTGAGAAATTAATATTTTCATATATATATACATGCTTATATATTATACATATATAAACATCTGAAGTAAATTAAATAAACTTTCTTGAAAAAAATATATTCACCACAGTCAATATACTATTTTGCAGTCTGAAAACAAATATGGCATAAATCAATCTTGTACTCAAATGAAAATTGAGATTCTCTAATATATGTAAAAGAAAGTCAAATTCTCCCTTGGTTCAAGATAACTACATTTTTACTATTTGGATTTGTGTTCACTGATTGCACACCAAAGCACAGAACTCATACTCAAGTTGAGTGTATTAAGGCTACTTTAACACACTTGATTTATTTCATTATTCTCTATTTTAGCCTTATTTTCCCCTACTGCAAAAACTTATATTGAGACCTCACCAGCTGCGCAAAGTGCTGCTGGCATTAAGGACCTTCTTCCTTGGCAATGAGGTCTTTCTGGAGTCATTCCATGAATGTTTTCTTCTTCTCCATGATGTGGAAACAAACAACATTGAAGGAGGTATCAATCAATTTCAGGTTAGTCTTCTCCAGAGCACGTCGTTTGTTTTGCACCAACAAGGACTTGAAGAGAGTGATCTCTCACTTATTCGTTCCCAACACACAGCCTATGAACATGAAAAAGTAAATGGCCACCTCATTGTAATGGACAAAGCCACCCAATGGTTTGGTGCTCTTGTCAGACAGGGCATAGTCAATAGATGAATTGTTCTTGACCAGCTTGCCATCCTTAATGAGGCAGCCTTGGCCAATCTTGTAAATCTTGTTAATCTCTGTTCAATGATGGTAGCCTTTCTGCCCAGCTGGAGACAGAGGGAAGGAAGGCCACACAGGCATCAATACAGGCAAACTTGCACAACCCTCAATGGGTCTTGCAGGGACTTTTCTTTATAAGTCAACAATTGGTGACTTCTTTGTAGCAGTTGTCTTTTGTCACCCCATGACATCAATTACATCATCTTGTTTAAACACCTGATTCACAGGAACCTGCTGCTCCCTCCTTTCCGGGGTTCAGCCTA
The DNA here is from genome assembly GCA_902806775.1 of Microtus agrestis. Lineage (NCBI taxonomy): Eukaryota > Metazoa > Chordata > Mammalia > Rodentia > Cricetidae > Microtus > Microtus agrestis. The sequence goes on along the minus strand of CADCXT010005381.1, from coordinate 156,363 downwards.
GCTTCTCAGCCACAGTGTCCCCACTTACCTGGCTCTCCATCAAGTGTGCCTTCTTCTGGCAAAGAGGAAGAAGCAGATGCATCTGAGTGTGGGCACTTATCCAGATGATTTGGCAGTACTTCTTCCTGCCGCTGAAGTTCTTTAGCTGTTTCTTACCCATGTCATCCTGCCATTTCTTACAGGACTTGGTGAAAGCCTCGTTTTTAGTTTGTGCCAGTTCTTGCAGAAACACATTTTACTCTCATCGTTGATGTGCTCAGTAAATACTATATTAAAGGTCAGAAGGCTTCATGGGATTTCACCATATCCCATGATGTCTACAACTATTGTGAGTGGTGTCTCAACAATGGTTACAACCGCCACAACTTCCTTCTTTTTCCCCTTAGATTCTGGTCTATCAACTTCCTGCGTGTTGTGACTCATGCTAGTTTTATAGCCTATAAAGGAGGTGAAGTGAAGAGACTTGGAAGGGTCACCCTTGGGAAAACTCTTCACTTTCCCACAATGCCAGCTGTTGTGCTTCTGAGGCAAGAAGCCCAAGGACACATGCCTGGGAGCAGAGAATTTCCTGTGAGATGTTTTGCCTTCACATGATGCCAATAGAGCATGTTAACCTTATTTAAAATTAAATACAGCTAAAAATTCTGATGTACATCATTGAAAATAATAATGTTTTATCCAATAAATTTTGATCTAATATATTTATGCTAAAAGTCAGAAGCCGGGTATTGAGTCCTTTGCTTGTTTTAGATTTTTATTGTTATGTAATGGGTGCATTGCTACATTAATTTTTCCCAGCTTCCGTTAAGATTCTCCAGTAGCATTCAATGTTACTACTAAAATCAGCAGTCTCGTGATTTATATGCTCAATAATCATTTCATTTGGGCTTATTTTCAATATCCCACGGGTATTTTCCTCTGAAACCTCACTTTTAATTGAGATGATCCCTGTAACATGTGTGATACAGCAATGGTACTACTTTCATGCGACATGGACTAATTTGCAATCACAGCAGATCTTCAGCTTTCTTTCTCCAAAACGTCTTAGCCTGCCAGAGGGGATGTTCATTCCATTAGCGTTTCTAAGTGAATTAATTTCTTCATAGTTTTACTGATTCCTCTTTTACTGAGAATATCTCTGAACCCAAGTGTCAAGTTTTCTTTCATTCTGTGTATTTAATTGTTTTGTGACATATTATATTTAGCCAGTGTGCACTATTTTTGACAATATCTTTTTAACCTTATAATGACCAGCTGAATTCATCCAAAATTTTGAAACTAGTTTTTATTGCAGCATTATATGAGAATAGCAGGGAGAGTTATCATGATAAGACTTAAAATTCTTGAATAGTATAAAAACGATGGCATGGAAGATCATAAAAAGAACTCACTGAATTCTTTGGAGATCCTTTGTCTCAAAAATATTAGCTCAAGGCATTTGTTTGTTTGTTCTTCTACCTCACAGTTCTTATGGGTATATATTGTGGCTTCCAGGTTATTATTGATTCATTTCTGTATTAGCAAACACATGTGTCTATGTATCCATATTCATTTTTGGAGGGTTTTCTTTGTCTCTTTTTCCTGTTTGGTTGTTTTTATCATATTTTGATTCATCTATTTTTGAGTTATTTAATTTTATTACTATTCCTTAAATGCCTTTTTTTCTTTTGTAACCAGAGGGAAAGAGGGTTTGAATTACTATAAGAAGGAAGGCAGGGAGGAACCGGAAGGAGTAGGGTAAGGGGAAACACTAATTAGAATATACTGTATGAAATACCATTTTAAATGACTCAGACACAAACACACAGATATGTACAAAGTGAAAAAAAAGTTGAAAGAAGTTTAGGAAAATTCAGTTGTTTTTTTAATTTGGCTGTGTGGAATTTGACAATATACAAAAAAGAAATTTTTCTTTCAGTTTCTGCAATAGAAATTATGTGTTACGTTTTTCTTAATCATACTATGCATTATACTAAATTTAGATTATTCTATTGCATATTAATGAATTCATAGATAAAGCTGCATTAGTACAGCTTTTATTTAGAGAATGACACATATAAATTGCTAACAGCACACAGATACATTGTGATCATTAGTTTGTGAAAATAAACAAAATAAATCTAAATTAAATTGGGGCATAAAGGTTTTCAGCCACATCTGTGTGAATTAGTCCAGTGGGAATGCCCACTAGAAAAGAGTGCAGTGCTGTGCACTGCTCTGGGACCTCGACAAGAAGGTGAGAGAGAAGTGAACATAGGCATCATCACAAATATCATGTGACCAGCTGCCTTAGAATCTGAGTCTGTAACTTCTCCATTACAGTGGGTTAGGACCTCCCTCTGAGTCAGAATAAATCCTTTCTTCCTTCAGTGTTTTGTCAGGGTATTTCATCACAACAACAAGAAAAGTATATGACTTATGGGCATGTGGTTTAGGAACATGATGAATTTTCAGGACTGTGGCCACAAAAATTTTGACAAACAGAACTGTAATACAGAGGAATGAGAACCTTTGAAAATTCAAATCTTACTCCATGTTTTGAAATAAAACCTAAGTTAGTATTCTATATAAAATAATTTAACACTTGTATTTATAGTCCTCGTTTGCTACTTATTGCTGAAGTAACGTTTTGCTAATATTAAAATCATATTCAATCAAAATTACTTAAAATTAGAAAATATATAATATCTAACAGGAAGTTATATGCTCATTAATTTGTTAAGTTTCTTAGTAAAAACTTTATTAATTAATGACTGTTCCTTAAGTATAAGTAGGCTAGATTAAAGGGCTTATCTAAAAACAGAAAATTAGTTACTCATGATTTTCTGTTATTCCACTTTCTATTGATTTGCTGCCTACAGTATTTCTGACCTACATCACAGCCAAATACAGACAACTGAATATAGCAACTTCAGTCATGCTATGTAGAAAAACTGCAACATTAAAAGAGGGAAAGAGTTTGTAAAAGTTGACAAAAGATCTGTTAATATGATAGACTATTGATGCAAAACTAAATTGTGCATGTTTTCTGTCTTTAATTAAATGTTTAATTTTTCTAATTTCAAACTGTGATATAAAATATTTGTTTCTATCTCTATGGTTAACAGCAAAATTGATCCTCTTCGTTTTAAACACATATGTAAAAATTTATAAGTATTTTGGTATAAAAACTATTTAAAATTTTGAACATTACTGACATATAATCATAAAATATGTAATTCTAAATTTTCTATATATGTAAACACTCATTCAAGGCATAACAATGGAACTCAGTTCCAACTTAGCACACACAATTCCCTGGGTTCATATGTAAATACGTGCACACACACACACACACACACACAGTCCAGTTGTTCAAAATGTAAGTTAGCGTGTGTATGTGTCTTGGTACATGAGTCATGGCAATTGTTTGTGCATAACTTGAAGTAATTATTTTATAAAATAATGTAACTTAGTTTCATACATTCAATTTATTTTATCAATTGTGACTTTTTAAATAGTAAGACACTGACTGAATTGGGCCATTAATTAATTCTTTGAATAAGTATATCATATGAGCTCTTCAAAAGGAATGGTTTATGAATCATTTAATAAAACACCTAAAGTAGAAAAAAATTTGTCTCATGAGGACATGAAGGCATGAAAAATGTTCACAGCAAGATACTGCTTTTTAGATGAAATCAACCTATTCCCTTTGATTTTCAATGTGCTCACTAAAACTGACTTAAGAAATTTTTTTATGTGAAATAAATTTTTATTTAAATTAATTATTTTAAACTCCACTAAGTATCTATTTCAAAATAAACTGATATTATATAGCATGCCTACTTGGACAAGGTGGGCAAGGTGAAGCTCTGTCAGATGCTACAGTGACTGTCTTTCTCCACATAAACTCTAAGGAGTACACACACTCATACATAAGCTAGTTTTGAAAGTAGTTAGGAAATCATGCAAGGAAAACATAATTTCTGAGTGTAGTATATCATAGGAAAAATTTTCTTTGAAGAATGGAGAAAGACACAACTTGAGTCACAGATCCGCAGTTCCAAGCATTTGGAAGAACGGAAGGGAATTTGGTACGACCTGAGCTCATCATTTCTCAGTTGCCATAATATATTCTCTGAAACATTCAACTTCAAAATAAAAGGTGATTTATAATATTACAGACAACAATTGCTTACTACTATCCCTTATGGCCTAGAGCACGGCAGCATATTATGGCAGAAGTATTGTGATATTGCTTACTGGAGGGCTAGAATACAAGAAAGGAAAGGGTAAGGAACTGCAGGCTAAGTGCCCCCTGAAAATGTATGCATCAACTACTATTGAGTTAGCATAGGTCCAGTAGGTGAATACTCACTAAAATAGAATAAAATAGACACTTAATACTCATAAGCGAAAATATAATGGAACTCACTACTTTCTAGTTGTGGGGGTCCCACAGATGTGAGTCCTATTCCACCGTGGCTAAAGGGCAGAAAGTGTGAGCTTATTATTGATCTCTCAAACTTCTTGACAACAGGTATGGCTACAAACAGGAAATCCTGATCTAATTAGTACTTTGAGTATAGAGGTGGATCCGCTCCACCTTGACCAAAGGTCAAAGAATACGGGAGTGCTTGACTAAGGACACTGTTTATTCCTGATATCATGCTAATGATGTCTGTTGCCTCCCCCCACCCTTCTGGAGTGAATAAAAGCATATGAAGAATAAACATGGGTGAGTTCAGTATTCACTGAATTTCCCTCCCGATGCTGTTCTGTGTTTCTCTCTTTTATTTCTCTCAAATCTCTGTTCCTTTTGTTTAATAATTCTAATCAGCACGTTCCTACTCTAGAACATGCAAATTCCATAAAGGCTGGTTCTTGACAAATGCATCACACACTTCAATGTGTTACTTGCAACATGTACAAGTGTAGCGAGCTGCGTTGTGTCACACCTGATGAAGATGTATAATCAACTCCTGAGATGGCTAAGGCCTGACCTATGCTATGATCACGCAATGATTATCAGCTCCCTGCATATGCGTGAACCTATGGGCAGTGCCCACCTGGCAGTTCGGAGTTGGCAGCCCATGCCTACTTAAGGGCTGGGAGAGGTTTGCCCAGGGGGAGAGAGGGAAGGAGAGAAGGAGAGAGAGAGAGACAAGAAGGAGAAAGATTACTGTGAATAAAGTCCTAAAAACTGCTGCAAGAAGAGCTCCGGGTGTTGCGTTTTTCTTGCTGGTCGAGGGAGCCACGACCTACAAGGATTTAAAAACAAAAGGGTATGAACCTGTGCTCTGATTTCCTGCCACAAGGCTTCAGCTCTAAAATAGCCTGGCTCAACTCTGGTAGTCATAAGGTAGAACCCAAGCATGCATTTCATGACAAGTGTTTGTGAGAAAGAAGAGCAAAGCCTTAGAATTGTTATTCAGCACCAGAGATGCAGAGGTGCTGTGGTGAAATTTAGCTCCAGGCAAAGCACAATGCCACTGTCAAGTGACTGACATACTGGAAATGTGTTCGATAGAAAAATGGTTCTGTTTCTTTTACTGTACTTCTAATAGTAGAAAGGGGAGGAGAGAGTGTAAGCTACTATAAGACATTGTCATGGAGCTCAAAGCTAGGACTGCTATGGGGGGATTTGGAACCAGGTAGTAACAAAAACCAAATTTTCTATACAAAGAGAAGACTTGACAGGACTTCTAGATATGCTAGCATATCAGGTATGTGGGTCAGACATGAGATTTATGCATGTATCACTGCCAGCATTAGAACATATTTGAAGCATACTGCACTCTAAGACTGTGAAAGAGTCTTGGATAGAGGAAACCCAATTAAACGTGGCCCTTTTTGGCCATGTAAAACTCTCCACCAACTGTGTCTCAATTGATCACAAACTTCACAAACTTTTATCCCTAGGCAATTTCTTTATGTGAATTTGGGACTATGTATACCCAACATATCTCTCTCTGTCTGTCTCTGTCTCTGTCTCTCTCTGTCTCTCTCTCTCTCTCTCTCTCTCTCTCTCTCTCTCTCTCTCTCTCTCTCTCTCTCTCTCTCTCTCCTTTACACTCGGAAATTTATGAATACCAGGCTGGATTTTTGTTTTATCCTGAATCATCTCCTTAATACTGTACAAGTTCTTGTAACCTTGTGACCCATGCTCAACTAAACACTGGTAGTTGTAAAATTGTCTCTACCAATACTGTTTCACTACACATAGAAAAACATTTAATTATTCACTTGCAGAGGCTGGAGAAGGGAAATAAGCCAAGTCTTGAAGTCCTTCAGCTTGTTAGCAGATTTATAAAACCTAACACCTGTGAAAATTTCAATAATTCTCATAATCATCCCTGCTAGGATAAGAAATTTGCAGAACAGAGTGATTTGATATATGGTAACACGTAATCCCAAGGAATCATACACATTCTGGAAACTGTTCTCACCTGTGACTGGTTTCAATGGCCTACATCAGAATAATATAGTCCATCCCATTGTGGACATTTTTCTACTCCAGGAATGAATTGACATTGGCAGTGTGGAGAATTACATTATGACATATCTGTTTGATGTTACTAGTCAGAGGTCTATTCTGCCCGATTAGGTTGGGACAGTGTCAATAACAAGCTAAATAAGTCTGGTAACTGTCCAAAGACAGACAGTTGCCATGATGCTTAATCATATGACATAGACAGTTATGGAAGTGTACTTGCTGTCTCTGCCCCATTTTGAGGATTCAGGGTGGAATAGGTAGGGGGAAGATTGATCAGCAAATCAATTACAAATTGATTGTAATTTGATTATAGAAATTACAGTTAGATGAATATGGCTCTGTACATCATGGAGGCTTCCGATAACACTCTTTCTAGTTATAAATTATTCTATACACAAGAAAAACATCTATGCTACAATTCTTTTAGCCATAAACGTGTGTAGAGAGAAATTGTGAATAAGAATATGGATATGATCCATTTTGGCTATATATGATAATTGGATTCTGTGATGTCTATGGAAAAGAAGGGTCATTAAAATGTAAAAGTTATTTTGTGATAATTTTATACAAGTACATAAAAAATTAGCTAGAAAGAAGTAAGTATTCCTGGTGTGATATTGCACAATGGGGTAACCATAGATAACTATAATGTTCTGAATATTTCATAATGCTGCAAAAAATATTAAAATTTTCATCATAAATAAATGTTAAAGTTGGGCTACATATGCTTAACCAGATTAAGAGTTTGTAGACTATCTACAATATATCAAAACCTAACATGTTAATTCATTAATATGTATAACTGTTTCAACTCACCAACTTAATATTAAATTTTGAAAAGATATCAAGTGATGTCTAATAATTTTGATAGCTGGAAAAACTTTTTGGAATTTGTTATAGATTGAATTGTTTTTTCACAAAGTGTGTCTCCTTATGTCTTAAATTCCAACTTGCTAATAATCAGAATTGGAGATTTAGAAAGGCGGTAAGGTTTGTATAATTTATTGAGTATAAAGTTCATAGGTTAAGATTCCTGTCCACACAAGAAAAAAAGGCCCTAAGATGTGTATTCTTTCTCTCTCATCCTCTCTTCCTCCCACACTCCTTCATGATGTCTATCTCTTCTCACTTTCTCCCCTATATGAGTACAGAAAAGTGACCAACACATATACAAAGAACCACAACACAAATTTAATTTGCTGATGCTTTGATTATGTGTTTTCCGTCCTCCTTATCTGTGAAATATTAGTGTCCTTTGTTTCTTCTCCTTTGAATATTTAGTTACAGCAACTTGAGATAAACCAGGTACATAGGCATAATTTTTTGAAAATAAAAATATACTTGGATAGAACCCTGTAATTTCTATGACCTCACAAAGGCTTTGCCAGGGGTTTTTGTATAGAAATAACTTTGGTAGTATTAATTATATAAGAAAAAACCCTCAGTTGCAACAGAGTGCACAGGCTAGTAGAATAGAGGAATTTTCTTTCCTGACGTTAAATTTTGAAAAGAAATTGTTAATAATAGCTGGTGCAGAAAAGTATAAAACTCTTCAGAAAACATTACTTGTTCTGAAACCTACCAGATTTATTTTGTAAAATTATTCTAGGGTATGACTTATTCCTATAAGAGAAAATAAACTGTTTTAGGATTCTCGAACTGTAAACATAATTGAATTGAAATAAAATGTGAGTGAGAAATAAGGATATACTATTTCACTTTGCTTTATACGTCGTAATGTATGACCATGAGGCCAAAGCAAGAGGCAATCTGAAGCCTGTTATTTCACGGAAATTGCCTCGGAGAACATAATTTCCTTTAAGAAGAATAATAGTGTGATTTGTTATCATTCTGCATTGTATTGAACTAACTTAAAAGAATAGCTAAAATCCCTTTTCAAAAACATTTTAATTTTTCATAAGTTTCTATATTTCCTTGAAACACTTACTCAAGAAACATTTGAATTATTTAGAATTCTAAATGTCTTAATGAAATTCTTAGGATATTTTGTGTACTATGAGATATCACAGAGCTTCCTAAACTCTATGAAATAGAATTCTATGTTGAAAAATAAAATCAAGAAGATCTTCTGTATTTAATTTTCCTAATGAAACTATTTCTGATTTCCTTATTAAAATATATTTAATAGAAGCTGTGTATGGTACAGTATTCTTCTATCCTCAGCTGTGAGTTGATTCAGATATGTACATTCAGCCAGAGGACCTTGTTTTATAAAAATCCTGTCTTATAAAAAAATTAAAGAAAAATTGACGGTGATGTGGAATATCACAATATTTTTAATAGATAAGAAAATCCCTTGCTTAAATTCTTCAGGAAAGAAGAGAAAGTTATGACAGTCAAGGCTGAGAGATTAATAAAACCTGAAAGTCAAACGACTGTAAAAGTTCTGTATTTTCCATCTGCATTCTAGACTTAATTTGAAAGAAGGAGACCAATGAAAATAGAGTACAGGTGAGGAGAAACGATGCAAGGCAATGATAGAGCTGAGTGAAATTGTAGCAATTGCTCTATCTCCATGAAAATCACAGAGATACAGATTATTTTGTATGTTAATGAAAAATAAAAATATTAGGTGGAGCTAAAAATTTGGGGAAAATAATCTATCTTCCCCCCCAAAATGCATCAACTTTAACTAACTATGCATGAAAATATCTTCAACTGATTGAAGGCAATCAAGAGAGAGACTAAAGTTACATGAAATAAGATAATACTTACAAGACATTTATAGGTAGAAATGACCCCTTTTCCATTTTTTTTTTTAAATCTCTTCCCTTAAACACACCAAGCAAAGTCCAAACACCCTCTTGGATAAAAAAAAATGAGGATGAAGTCATATTTGTTTTATTTGTAGCCTACTAGATCTACAACAGGAAACACACATGATACCTTTCATACTTGATGGTCCCTGATCCAGGGCTGTGAGACTCCAGCCTTGTGAGAGAGACTCGAGGGTGGTGCTGTATCATCTCTGGCTGCAAACATCAAGAAGTCCTTTTTTTCTACTGCTGAGTAGTACTCTAATATGTATATATTCCATACTTTCTTCATCCATTCTTCAAATGAAGGGCATCTAGGTTGTTTCCAGGTTCTGGCTATTACAAACAATGCTGCTATGAACATAGTAGAGCATATACTTTTGTTGTATGATAAGGCCTCTCTTGGGTATATTCCCAAGAGTGGTAATCCTGGGTCCATGGGTAGGTTGATCCCGAATTTCCTGAGAAACCTCCACACTGCTTTCCAGAGTGGTTGCACAAGTTTGCATTCCCACCAGCAATGGATGAGTGTACCCCTTTCTCCACAACCTCTCCAGCAAAGGCTATCCTTGGTTTTTTTATTTTTGCCATTCTGACAGGTGTAAGATGGTATCTTAGAGTTGTCTTGATTTGCATTTCCCTGATCGCTAAGGAAGTTGAGCATGACCTTAGGTGTCTTTTGGCCATTTGAACTTCTTCTGTTGAGAGATCTCTGTTCAGCTCAGTGCCCCATTTTATAATTGGGTTGATTAGCCTTTTATTGTCTAGTTTCTTGAGTTCTTTATATATTTTGGAGATCAGACCTTTGTCAGTTGCGGGGTTGGTGAAGATTTTCTCCCAGTCAGTGGGTTGCCTTTCTGTCTTAGCTACAGTGTCCTTTGCTTTACAGAAGCTTCTCAGTCTCAGGAGGTCCCATTTATTCAATGAGGCCCTTACTGTCTGTGCTGCTGGGGTTATACGTAGGAAGTGGTCTCCTGTGCCCACTTGTTGTAGAGTACTTCCCACTTTCTCTTCTATCAGGTTCAGTGTGTTCAGATAGATATTGAGGTCTTTAATCCATTTGGACTTGAGTTTTGTACATGGTGATAGATATGGATCTATTTTCATTCTACAGGTTGACATCCAGTTATGCTAGCATCATTTGCTGACCATGCTTTCTTTCTTCCATTGTATACTTTTAGCCCCCTTGTCAAAAATCAGGTGTTCATAGGTTTGTGGGTTAATATCTGGGTCTTCTATTCAATTCCATAGGTTGACTTCTCTGTTATTATGCCAATACCAAGCTGTTTTCAACACTGTAGCTCTGTAATAGAGATTGAAGTCAGGGATGGTAATGTCTCCGGAAGCACTTTTATTGTATATGATTATTTTGGCTATCCTGGTGTTTTAATGCTTTCTAGATGGTTTTTATTTCTTGTTTCTAATCATTTATCATAGATACAATAGTATTTACTCACTGTGACCCAGAGAGTAAATTTAGTTTAGCAGTAACACTAATTTTGTTTACTAATTTTTAAACTTATATGGACTCTACAGCTTTTTAATTATTCATTCAAACATCACATTTTGGTTTATTATGACACTGTTTATTCTTTCTTTGTTTTTTCAAGACAAGGGTTTCTGGTTGTCCTGGAACTGACTCTGTCCTAGAACCAGGCTGGCCTAGAACTCATAAAGATCAGTCTTCCTTTGCCCCCCAGCCCTGGGATTAAACACATGTGGTACCACACCTGGCACTGTTTACTATCTTAAGAGAAATAATCAGGTGGGGGTGGTGTAGGCCTTTAATCCCAGAACTTGGGAGGCAGAGGCAGGTGGATCTCTTTAAGTTTAAGGCAAGTCTAGTCAAAAAGAAATAGTTTCAGGACAGGAACCAAAGCTATTCAGAGAAACTGTTTCAAAAAATTTACATACATACATACATGCATACCCACACACTTACGTGGGTGGGTATGCATGTATGTATGTATTTAAAATCCCTGAGTTTTGCATATGCCAATAGCTTTTAGAGTTCTTGCTATTAGTGCCTTGTGTGATTAATATCCAGGTTAACATCTAACTCAAATTAAACAGGAAATTTGTTCCTATTAGTGATTACTACCAAATATTACTACTACTACTACTACTACTACTAATGTATATTTTAAAATATTAAGTCTCTTAAGGATTTGATGATAATTACTTAGCAGTTTATTTCTGAATTATACAGGTGATCATGTTTAATGACAATGAATGAGTTGTCACATGGTTAGTAATCCCGCATCATTTCTCTAGTGAAGTATCTGCCAATATTTTCATAGGTGATATTAATTTGGAATGCTGGCTATTAGCTTTCTGTATATTTTAAAAACAGTTCTTTATCAAAAGTATACTTTAAACATATTTTCTGCTAGTTAAGTGTTGGGACCAATAGTATTCCTGGCCTTCAGCTGCTCTTTCCTGTTAGAGCATTCTAATTGAAGTTACTAAAAGCTGTGCCTTGCCTAGAGGATCAGAGGATGGGATATTCACCTGTTGGCCATTGACTGCTGGGTATTTAAGCCTCCATGCTGCTATTAAAGAAGGGCTTTTGTACAAGTGATTGGAGGTCCGTGTGTCTGTATGTCTCTGTGCTTGTGTTCTCAACCTCCAGCCCCTTGCCCAAAGCTCACGAACTGAATTCTAGCACATAGCATCCGATTAAGGGTTATTCTTTGATATTCCAAGTATTCACACAGTATTTAACCCTGATCTTGTGCCCCAGCACATTTTTTTAACACTTGGCTCTGCTGTGCACCAACCACAATGACACCCTCTTCCTAACGCACAACTTGAATGTTGTTAGTGTGGGTCAATAGAACTAGTGTTGTATTTACTTGGTTAATCCTTATCCTTCTAAGCATTAACTAGAGGCTTTTGAAATACCGTGAGTTTAAGACTATGAAAAGAGTGGCTATATTTTCTCAAATCTATCATTTTTTTTTTACTTTATCAAAAACTGCATGCTCTACACCACAGGCTGTGTCGCCAGCACTGAGCCTGTTCATGTTTTCCTGTGTCGTCCATGATTTGAGTTTGTAAAGTGACAAAGTATTTTCTTTTTTTTTTCATTTTATTTTATTTATTTTTTTTCTCCATTAACAGCTTTAATTGTCTGTGGGGAAATAGAACTATTCTTAGCACAATTATGGGTGTTGGGTTCCCTGCAGATTCCCCAGTGATGGATCCTGTAATGAATTTAGGGGGAAACGGCTCCCAACAGATCCCCCTTTCTCTTATATAAAGGCAGGTAGTTATTACGTGGAGAGCACCAGTCAGAGTCAACCATGGTGTCAGATCTAAAGGAGAAGGGACTGAGATAAGGAGAGACCCTCCTCTCGAGTGGTGAATCTATTTACCTCTCATGGGAACAGAGGAGTGCCTGATGATTCTTAGGTCGAGTGGGGACCAGGCCTTTTTTTCTTTCCCCCTTACCCATCCGAGGGTTCCCAGGGCCCTGCCTTAGGTTGGGGGATTATCCTGCCATAAGTCCCCCGTCCTTGGAGCTCCTCAAATAAAAGGCATCTAGCAGGATTAAAGTAAACAGATCACAGGGCACCCTGTCTTAGGCCATGTGGAGAGTGCTCTCATACCTGTACCATGCCATGTTGAGCCGGTTTCTACAACCTCTGTATGGTGTGCTATTCAGGCGAGGATCCACACTAACTCCCGTCATTGGGCCCCTGCCTCTATTATTAATGAAAAGACTGTGAGGAGCTCCTCAAACAAAAGATATAATGATATAATTTTGGCACCAATAACTCCATCTCCAGACAAGAAGAAAGGGCTTTTTCCCAACCCAGTATTCACCTTTTAGTCTGGCCTATGGTATGTCCTCCTTCCTAAGTGCCTACTCCACATAAAGTTACGTGTGCTGCCTGCCAAAAATTAGGGCAGTGTAAAAGGGATCAAAATCTAAAATTTTTAACATATGCATTAAACCCAAACACTTTACAGCATGTGTCAAACTTTTCCCAACATCTATAAGCAGTTACAGATATCATTAGATCAATTTCAGTAGGAGTACAATGACATACATTGTTGTTATCAAATACCACCAGTTCCAGTCTCTGAGCAACAGTGACAGGAACCCCCAATTTTCCCCCTTCTTAAGTGAAGAGAGGTTAATATTTTAATTAAAATGAGTTCTGTGTCCCAAAGTTTGAAGCAGTCTGATGTTTAGTCTGCAACTCAGCTCCAAAGAAGAACAGAGTTCAAGCTGCAGAAGCAGTTTAGCATTTGTGCTCCAGGATAGGTGGGGGAACCTGGGTGAGGCGAGCTGGATTCAACTACATGAAGCACATCCTGGCACTTATGTCATCTGGGTCTCCCTGGACTCTGGAGGCAGGATGACACCCTGAAGAGTGGTGTAGCTGGTTTCGTCAGCAGGCACTCCTTTCCTTGGGGGCAGGGAAGACCCGACCAAGGACCTCTCCTCAATCACCTCTGGAAGTCTGGAACTCCTCTGTGTCCACAGCCTCGACATCACGTCCAGATTTTATTTTCTTTCTCCTCCCCGACAAAGTATTTTCAAACAGATAAATGTATCCATTTTACTTTTGATTTCAAATTATTTTGTATTGGTCTCTTGAAACAATACAATCACCATATCTTGTGCTAGATATTTCATGGCGATCTGGAACAAATTATTTGTAATCAATCATGCGCCATCTTTATTAGTGTTCAAAGTTAAAAATAAATATTAATTATAATTTTTATGTTGACCATTGTTTTGTTAATTATTTTTCTCTCAAGATAGTATAAGAATTATTCATTCATAAACATATCCATAATAGACTGGATCAAAAAAAATCTCCTGGCAATATAATAATCAAAACACAAAATATACAGATTAAAGAAAGAATATTAAGAGCTGCAAAGGAAAAAGGTCAAGTAACTTATAAAGGTAAACCGATCAGAATTACACCTGACTTCTCTATGGAAACCATGAAAGCCAGAAGGTCCTGGATAGAGGTACTGGAGAAACTAAGAGGCCATGGATGCAAGCCCAAACTACTATTCCCAGCCAAGCTATCATTCACTATCAATGGAGAAAACAAAACATTCCAGGTTAAGAACAAATTTAAACAATACGTAGCCACAAATCCAGCCTTACAGAAAGTAATAGAAGGAACATCACAACCCAAGGAATCCAACATTGCCAACACTGCCTACAATAACTCAGGCATCTAGCAACCCTTCACCAGCACAACTCAAAGAAGGAAGACACACTAACTCTACTACCAAAAACAATAAGAATAACTGAAGTAAACAACCACTGGTCATTAATATCACTTAATATTAATGGACTCAATTCAACTATAAAAAGGCACAGGCTAAGAGATTGGATACAAAAACAGGATCCAATATTCTGCTGTTTACAAGAAACACATCTCAACCACAAAGACAGGCATCTACTCAGAGTAAAGGGTTGGGAAAAGGTTTTTCAAGCAAATGGTCCTAAGAAACCATCAGGTGTGGCCATACTAATTTCTAACAAAACTGACTTCAAATTAAAATCAAACAGGAGAGATCGAGATAGACACTTTATACTCATAACAGGAACAAGTCATCAGGATGAAGTCTCTTTCCTGAATTTTTATGCCCCTAATATAAAAGCACCCACTTATGTAAAAGAAATATTACTAGAACTCAAGGCAGACATTAAACCACACACACTAGTAGTAGGAGACTTCAACACACCTCTCTCACCAATGGACAGGTCAATCAGACAGAAACCTAATAGATAATTAAGAGAATTATTGGAGGTAATGAAGCAATTGGACTTAACAGACATCTATAGATCACTCCACCCAAATAGGAAAGAATATACCTTCTTCTCTGCAGCTCATGGAACCTTCTCGAAAATTGACCACATACTCGGAAACAAAGAAAACCTCCACAGACACAAAAAAATATCAGTGTCCATCTGTGTCTTATCAGATCACCACGGATTAAAGTTAGAAGGCAATAACAATGCTACCCCCAGAAAGCCAACAAACTCATGGAAACTGAACAGTCAACTACTGAACCACACCTGGGTCAAGGAAGAAATTAAGAAAGAAATTAAAGTCTTCCTTGAATTTAATGAAAATAAAGAGACAACATACTCAAACCTATGGGACACGATGAAAACAGTGCTAAGAGAAAGTTCATAGCACTAAATGCACACTTAAAGAAAACAGAGAAAGCATAAATCAGGGACTTAACAGCATACCTGAAAGCTTTAGAAAAAAAAGAAGCCGACGCGCCCAGGAGGAGTAGAAGACTGGAAATAATCAAACTGAGGGTGGAAATCAACAAAATAGAAACACAGAAAACAATCCAAAAAAATCAATGAAACAAAAAGTTGGTTCTTGGAGAAAATCAACAAGATCGACAAACCCCTATTCAAACTAATTAAACAACAAAGAGAGAACACACAAATAAATAAGATCAGAAATGAAAAGGGGGACATAACCACAGAAACAGAGGAAATTCAGAAAATAATTAGATCTTACTACAAAAGCCTGTATGCTCCAAAACTGGAAAATGCAAAAGAAATGGACATTTTTTTAGATAAGTACCATATACCAAAGCTAAACCAAGACCAGGTGAACAATCTAAATAGACCGGTTAGTCACGAAGAACTAGAAACTGTTATCAAAAATCTTCCCTCCAAAAAAAGCCCAGGACCAGATGGTTTCAATGCAGAATTCTACCAGAACTTCCAAGAAGAGCTAATACCTATACTCCTTAACGTATTTCACAACATAGAAACAGAAAAGTCTTTGTCAAATTCCTTTTATGAAGCTACAGTTTCCCTGATACCAAAACCACACAAAGACCCAACCAAGAAAGAGAATTATAGGCCTATCTCACTCATGAATATTGACGCAAAAATTCTCAATAAAATACTGGCAAACCGAATTCAAGAACACATTAGAAAAATTATCCATTATGATCAAGTAGGCTTCATCCCAGAGATGCAGGGCTGGTTCAACATACGCAAATCTATCAATGTAATCCACCATATAAATAAACTGAAAGAAAAAAACCATATGATCATTTCATTAGATGCTGAAAAAGCATTTGCCAAAATTCAACACCCCTTTATGATAAAGGTATTGGAGAGACTAGGGATACAAGGGTCATACCTAAATATAATAAAAGCTATTTACAGCAAGCCGACAGCTAACATTAAATTAAATGGAGAAAAACTCAAAGACATCCCACTAAAATCAGGAACAAGACAAGGATGTCCACTATCTCCATACCTCTTCAATATAGTGCTTGAAATTCTAGCAATAGCAATAAGACACCGAAAGGGTATCAAGGGGATTCGTATTGGAAAGGAAGAAGTTAGGCTTTCATTATTTGCAGATGATATGATAGTATACATAAGCGACCCCAAAAACTCTACCAAAGAACTCCTACAGCTGATAAACACCTTTAGTAATGTGGCAGGATACAAGATCAACTCCAAAAAATCAGTTGCCTTCCTATACACTAAGGATAAAGAAACATAAAGGGAAATCAGAGAAGCATCACCTTTCACGATAGCCACAAAGAGCATAAAATATCTTGGGGTAACCCTGACCAAGTGAGGAAAAAAGCTCTGAAACCAGCCCATGGGGCGTGGTTTCTCTCCTTTAAAAGAAGCGCTTTTTTTTTTTTTTTTTTTTTTTTTTTTTTTTTCTATTTGATTTTTTTTTTTTTTTTTTTTTTTTATTTAAAATTTTTTTTTTTTTCCTCCCCCTCCACCAAAAGGAAAATCTATTTGACAAGAACTTTAAGTCTTTGAAGAAAGAAATAGAAGAGGACACCAGAAAATGGAAGGATCTCCCTTGCTCTTGAATTGGGAGGATCAACATAGTAAAAATGGCAATTCTACCAAAAGCAATCTATAGATTCAATACAATCCCCATCAAAATCCCATCAAAATTCTTCACAGATCTGGAGAAGACAATAATCAACTTTATATGGAAAAACAAAAAACCCAGGATAGCCAAAACAATCTTATACAATAAAGGAACGTCTGGAAGCATTACCATTCATGACTTCAAACTCTATTACAGAGCTACAGTATTGAAAACAGCTTGGTATTGGCATAAAAACAGAGAAGTTGACCAATGGAATCGAATAGAAGACCCTGACTTTAACCCACAAACCTATGAGCAACTGATTTTCTATAAAGGAGCTAAAAGTATACAATGGAAAAAAGAGAGCATCTTCAACAAATTGTGCTGGTAAAACTGGATGTCAATCTGTAGAAGAATGAAAATACATCCATATCTATCACCATGCACAAAATTCAAGTCCAAGTGGATTAAAGACCTCAATATCAGTCCGAACACACTGGACCTGATAGAAGAGAAAGTGGGAAGTACTCTACAACTAAGAGATTCTTATCCCACAGATTCTTGAAATTCCAATGAATGAAGATGGGCAAGGAGTGATGAAAACTCAAACAGCTCACACTGAGTAGGTTGTTTATTTCCATAGCACTATTTAAAACAGAGTAAAACAGACTTGTTTCTTTATGTTTATATTCATTAAAATTATAAGAAATAACAGGTTTTTATCATTAAATTATGGTTAGTTTCCTGGAAGTCATTTAATATCTTACATTTAGAAATAGCAGTTAATTCACTCCATGGGTTTTTCTGTTTTCTATAACCTTCAAAATTAAAAAAAAAAGTCAGATTGTCTATGTTTACTGTTATATAGCTACTGGATGAAACAGAGTATGTCTAAATAAATGTGAATTTCTGATAACTGATAAGCAATTTTTTAGCAAAACTTACTGAGTTCAAAGACTGTGTGTGTATCTCTAATGTAGTAACCTTAATGTTATTTCTGGGACATAGATTTTTTTCCAAAACATTATTTCATGATTATTTAAATTAAGTGCATGAATTAACTTTCTGGACATGAGTTACTTACAGTCTGCCTGGTAGCCAGAGATATAGCCACGTGCACAGTAGCGGTACAACTCCTGTATAATGACCAATAACTTTCTGATTATATTCTAATGCCCACTTTACATGAAGTCTCTTACTGCTGTTGTAAGCCAGGCCAAAGACTAATTTCTGGGGAAATCATGGGCTCTAGGTAAAATATTAAAACCGTTCGGTACTTAAAATGAAATACTTTCAAACATTCTTTGAAGTATCTATGTTTATACCCATAGGCAAATGCCTCTCTTAGCCTTAATCAGAGGAAACTTCCTCGGCAATGAAAGGTGGTAAATGCAGAATCTTATTGCTGCTCAAACTCTTGATACTAAGTGACGTTTAGTGCTCAGTCCTGTATAAGCAAACATCTCTAAGAATCAGGAAACTTTGAAAAGTGGCCAGAAAGAATGTAGAGAACAGAGAAAGGGAGAGATACTATTTTCTGGGCATGGTAAACACATTGCAGTAATGAACTTGCAGCAACTGTATTTATTTGCACTGGGCCTGCAAAAGATTGTCAGTACTGGTTCAAAGAGCTTTAATTCGCCCTTCTGAACTATTGGCTTTTATCAAGTGGCTGAAGGATCATTGTATTCAGTTTTATATGCAATGATGATCCCACAGGCCCAAATGGGCTGTTCTCTATTTATGTTCATGAAGATATGACAGATTAAAATCAGAGTCACAAAAGAAAAACAAAGATATTATTAAGGAAAATGGATATGTAGGGGATGCTTAACAGGGTGGTAGGGAGAAAACATGGCAGATATGACAGTAATAAGAATATATTATTGATCTAAATGCTCCTTGACCGAAGAATGGATAAGAAAAAGTGATACATTTACACAATGGAGTATTACACAGCAGAAAAGAATAACGACTTCTTAAAATTTGCAAGCTGATGGATGGAGCTAGAAAACATCATTTTGAGTGAGGTAACACAGATACAGAAAGACAATCATCAAATGTACTCACTCATAAGTGGTTTTAAGCATAAAGCAAAGAACATAAGCCCACAAATCACAATCCCAGAGATCCTAGACAACAAGTAGGACCCTAAGAAAGACATACATAGGTCTAATCTACATGGGAAGTAGAAAAAGACAAAATCTCCTGAGTAAACTGGAAGCATGTGGACCTTAGGAGAGGGCTGAAGGGGAGGATAGAGGTAGAGAAGGGAGCAGAGAACAATGTAGAGCTCAAAAAATATAATAATAAAAATGTACATAAAAAGAATATATTATAGAAATACATGGAATTTTCAAAGAACAATTTTTTAAAACTTAAATATTCCATATGTTGATGATTTATTTATTTATTATATTACAAAATGTAAATGAGAATTGCATTCCTCTTTCAAAATATCAATTTCTATATACTTGTTATATCTCAAGTGACTTTATAATATACAAAATATAAAAATATATATTTCAAAGTGGAAACTCTTTTTATTGTTGCTGATTCTACATTTCAGTATTATTTTAGATATTTCTACTACTTCTGGCCACAATTATTGCTAAATTAACAAGCATTTTACATATCTTAAGAAATATAGCAGGGTGGTGGTGGCACACACCTTTAATCCCAGCACTCGTGAGGCAGAGGCAGGCAGATCCTGTGAATGCAGGGACAGGCTGGTCTACAAGAGTTAGGTTCCAGGACCGGCTCCAAAGATACAGATAAAACCTGTCTCAAAGAAAGGAAGGAAGGAAGGAAGGAAGGAAGGAAGGAAGGAAGGAAGGAAGGAAGGAAGGAAGGAAGGAAGGAAGGAAGGAAGGACACAAAAATGAAAGAAGAAAAAAGAAAGGAAAGAAAGAAATATATATGAATTGGGTGGAGGTGTTACATGTCTTTAATCTCAACTTTCAGTAAGTAGAGGCAGGCAGAGCTCTTTGAGTTCAAGGCTAGTCTGGTCTACAGAATTAGTTCAGAGACAGGCACCAAAACTACACAGAGAAACTCTGTCCCAATTAAAAAACAAAACAAAACAAAATTAATATGAAAATCAAGTATTTGTATATGTTTATCCACTATTCTGATACATATGTTTTAAATATGTATGTATACTTGTAACATTTATAAGCATATAGATACTATCTAGACTCAATCTTCACTAAAAGATGAAGATAAATGCCATTAATTAAGACCATTTTTCAGAACAGAAAATGTGTGCAAAGAAATAATTAATGCTTGCCACAGAACTTATGATATATGAGTGGTATGTTTGGATTTACCAAGAACCCAGATTACTGGAATACACCTTTAACAATTTGTCAATATTTTCTTTTGTAAATTTCTTTTTTTTCTATATTAAGGCAAAGGCACCGAAACCCATATTACAGAAGATGATTCATTCAACCGTTATTAAATATATTGTATAAAACAAAGATTCCATAATCCAGGGGTTTTGACTGGCCTGCAATGTAGTTGGAGATTTTGATAGAAAAATAAGAGAATATCCAGTAGCCTCATGATTTAGAGTAAAAACATTAAGTTCTTCCACATTTTTTCACTTGAGAAAGCTCATTTTAACACATATTTTTCAAGTCCTTTCTACACTTAAAACAATAAGCAAACAAGACCGCAATAACAATAATAGGCAAAAACATCTGTTAATATGTTTGTTGTAATCAAGAAGATTTTTAAATCAGGGATATTCTGACTTTATTCCAGAGGAGGAGAGAAATTATCTGTCACATACATTTCAAAGATTTGTATATTTTAGACACCCCAGTCATGCCGTTTCACCCATGTTATTCCCATGATGACTTTTGTATGCTGAGATTCTGATTCAATATGGAATAGGACTTTGAATCTTACCACTTCTACAAGACATCCCTATAGTTTGCATGAAAGCATCGTAATTAAAGCAGGCATGTTCAATGAAAGTTCATAAGTAACAGACTCTTTGCTTCAGATCTCCTTGTCTCAAGCTTCTTTTCTTTTCCACCTGTATTATGATGGTGACAGCTGGTCCTTGTTGATCTTGGTTTGGCATATGCTTCTGGACTCACTCCTGGTACATGGTCACACATCCCTGGTTTTCAGGAGGCTTAATTTCTGCTCTCTGGCTTCAGCCCATGCATTTATTCAGATCTGCTACAGGTTCCCAGCAGGGCTTCATTCTCCATCATTTCAAATCAGCTTACATCTATTCAGACACGCCATTCCAGTCAATTACCCAGTTATAGACATGGAATCTCCCCCTTGCTGGCCTCGGGGATTATAGCACATGCAAATCCTCTTCTGTTCACCATCCATTTTCAGAATTCGGTCTTCACAACAGGCCTGGATCTTTGCCCTGACAACCATCTGTATGACCAAGACCTTAACATCCTCTCTAGTGCCTGGTGTTTCTGCTGCAGATAGTTAATACATTACAATGTCTCAGATCAACAGACTGGAACATCTGAAATAATTCTACTATACCCACTGCTATAAATTGAAATTAGTAGACTATCAACATGGACCCAAAGAAATTCTGTAACACTACCATACAGGAGGAATTGATAACCAATCTACTCACATATACCAAATGGAAGATTGAAACTGGTTCATTCCATATTTTGCACAAATTTATTTCCAAAGTAATCTATCTTGTACTACAGTATAGATTTGAGCTAAAAATGTTATCTTTCAGCAAGACTTCCTTTTTATATTTTCTTTTCATTCTTATAGAATTTTTCTCTTCTTATAGTTTAAGCTCTGGTAAAATTTAATTAGAACATTATAACTAAATTTATATTAAAAATGAGCACACATATAATCAATGAACACAATGAATCAACTAGTTTTGAAATAAAACAAGGTTTCTGATCTGTACATTTTGGGACCCCAAACAATGATGAGGTCATTCTTTCATTTCATTTTATCATGCCCATTTTGCTTTTATTCTATACTTAAACTTACCAATGGTGTTTAAACTAAATTTAGAATACTTACGTAACTTTTCTTACTCTGTTTTTTTTTCTATCTCTATGTTGTGTAGACAATGTAATGTGTCTCAGTTTTGACCAACAACTTTATTAACTGGATAAGTTTATATTGAACATTGCCATTGTGTCCTTTAATTGTTTTTCATTGTTTTCAGGTTTTCCAAATAACAGTATCCAATCCATTGTAAAGCCTATCATATAGAATTCCCAGAAAGAAACATTTTCTAAAATATTAAGAATGACCTCGTCTTTGTATGGAGGTCCTGAATCACATAAGGCAGATATTGCTGAAATCTGAGCGATGTGTAATTTCATTCTGCTCCCTTTGCTATGAAATATAGAGCCATTGGTGTCATGAAATCGAAGAAGGATAAAAATGAAGGCCTTTACTGATAGAAGCATGTGCAGTTTATATTAGATTAAGAGGGATGGAAACAGATCTGTAGCTTTTGAAGTACATGAAAAACTACAGTAGCACTGAAGATCCTGGCAGGTCAGCGCTGTAAATGGAAACAACTACTTTAGGGATAGACTGTTCAGGGCTCATACTGAGAACCTGTGTGTCGCATATTTCCAGAAAATCAATTTATTTTCAGTAACTTGGGAGTGCTATGGTTTATGAAATACAGTTATAGTTCAACTGTCAGCACAAAGCAAAATTTCAAAGTGGGTTCACCAGTGGTATTTTGCGCTTTTAGGAGAAAAAAAATACTATATATTTTTCTTCACTGGAGCCTCAGTTTTCTAAGTGCAGTCCAAAATATATTTAATTGTATATATTCATTTTGATGCCAACTGAAATAAATATATTGAACATGTACCCAAACTTTTATCATATACATATGAGTCACAAATGAATTTATAATTCTGAATAAACATATTTGAAAATCTATAATAGAAACTTATTTGTTATTGAGTAACAAATAGAAGTAAGATCCTGACTAATGGATAAATCAACATGCAGATAATTTCAGACTGCAAAACTGTGTTTCCATTATAGAAAATAAATTATAGTCAAATTACAGACAACCAGATTAATTTCCTTTAATAGCTTGAGGTGCACAGTGGCTATTGGACAGAACAATTGTGACACTAAAAAATTATCAGAATAGCATACATACATATATTATTTATATTAATGATTAAATAATTTTTAGCGTCATAAATTAAAACAATGAAATACAGTGATTAATTAAACTCTTAAATTGGAATATATTTATAGTCCACAGAATGTTATGAATTTTGGATTGTATTGTCAAAAAATTCTCATTGAAATTTAGATTTGCTCTTGTTTTTACCAAGTATATAAATTGTATGAATTCTACAGTGTCAGAGTAGTGTTTAGTGTAACACTTATCAGATGGACATTTATTGGCACTTTAAAAGCAAAAGGTTTAAGGATTCTCTTCCTACTACTACATGACACATTGAAATATCTAAATACCTCAACCTATGGAGAAGCCAAAATACAAATTAAGTATAGGAATGGTTCTATTGAAATGGAACTTCTGTTGTTTATAGAATTCAGGTCTCTTGAATCCTTTCTTTCTTGATAGTTAGAATAAGACATTATATTCTCCACATATTTAGCATTTATTTTTGTCTTTTCAAATTAAAATAATATACAACTATGTTTAAACCAAACATCTCTTCATTGATAAATGTTTCTCAGATTTTTATCAGATGAATATTTCATACCATTTTTAGAGATGCCTAGATTGCACACGAATTTTTGAAATGCACAGAACTGAACATCATATAGATCAATGAGTTTAAAGAAAGAAGTGAACTTTATAAGGCACACCTTAATTGAATACAATGATTTTCTTTTTCTCTTTATTTCTTTGTATGTGAGTGTGTGTGTGTGTGTGTGTGTGTGTGTGATTGCTTGTGTGTGAGATAGTATCTTTCAATCTAGACTACTTGGCCTTAAACTCAGAGAGGTCCACTTGCCTCTACCTACCTAGTGCTGGGACTAAATGTGTGCACCACTCCACATTAGAAAATTTTAACTTTCAAGATAACATTCCACCCTATTCTTCATTTCCAAGTCACACAGGCTACCCATGCTGTACTTTTGTAGTTATTGCTGCCACAGTGTATATCTGAATTTTGCTGAATTTCATATAAATCTAATGATATAAAAATCACTCATTTTTCTGTACTCTTTAAACATTAATATTTTTTTAAAAAATATTAAGAATGCAGCATTATGCTCTAAATTTTTAAAGTATTGACAACTTAGTATTATTTACTATCAATAAAAATAAAATGATCTTGTAAAATTTATTGTCTCTCTTTTAATAATGAGTTCTAATTGCTAATTTTTAAATTTAATGAATATTAGTTAATGAATAATTTTAGATATTGACAGGCGCATTAATTTTTTGTAATTTCAACAGAGAAGGAAAATGTCAATTAGAAGGAAGACTTGAGGAAACTATGATGAGTACAGAAGAAAAAAAAGAAAAATATTCAACAAATAATAGAGACTGAAATAGATTTAGGAGACTTAAAAGAGTACATAGCTCTTTTGGTGTAGTAAATGTTTAGTAAATTCAACTGAGACAGCAATCTACAACCTTGGATTGTAATCTGGTTATCCTTTGCTTTACATTTCTTAGGTTCGCACTTTATGGGTTGATGATGCTCACATTCAGATTAGGTCTCCATCGTTTCAATAAAACTCTGAAGGTATAACATCAGCAGAACATCTAAATGTCAAGTCATTAATGCCTTAACCACTTTTTAATCCAGTCAGTTTTATAATTAAGATAAACCATGCCAAAATGTCTCCAGTTCAGGAATGAGGGTTTTGGACGAATATACGGAAAGTAGAAGAAAATAAAGTCCCTTAATTTTGAACATTTGTTCCTCTGGGGAGGAAATTAGAGTGGCAACAGCGTATCAGGTCACTTTAGTTAAATGTGCCTTAAATTTTCTTCTCTATTTGCAATTTATATTAGGCTCAAGAAAAAACTATATAAAATGTTATAGAAATCTAGCAATAGATTTAGCATTTCAAGTGGTGAAAAATGATCACAGCACCTGAAATTAAAGAGGCAATGTGAATCACAGTTTGCTTATGCTTCTTTCCTTCCATATCTGCAAATTCACAGGACCAGCACTTCTGACCAATCTTAATACCTACAGATCACTTTTGGGGAATATTATTTTAAGGTGTTGCATTTGTTTACACTGCATTTGCTTAACTCTGTGAAGCTGTGTTACTGTGCCTGTCTAAAACACCTGATGGTCAGTAAAGAGCTGAACAGTCAATAGTGAGATAGGAGCAAAGATAGGCAGGGTTAGCAAACAGGGAGTATATATAGATGGAGTAATCTAAGAGGAAAGAAAGAAGAGCAACAACAGAACAAGGAGAGGAGGACGTCATGGGCCAGCTACCCTGTTACACAGCAAACCATGGAGAAAGAAGTAAAGAAAGAGGTAGACAGGTTTACATGAGATAAGAAAAGCCAGATATGAATCTTCCATGCTCTTCTGTAGGTAAAATTAACATAGTAAAATACAAAAGCAATCTACAGATTCAATATAATCCCCAGCACACTCCCAGAAAAATTCTTCACAGATCTCAAAAGAATAGTACTCAACTTCATATGGAAAGCAAAAAAAAAAAAAAAAAAAACAGGATAGCCAAAACAATCCTGTATGATAAAAGAACTTCTCGAGGCATCACAATCCCTGACTTCAATCTCTACTACAGAGCTACAGTTCTAAAAGCAGCCTGGCATTGACATAAAAACAGACAGGAGGACCAATGGAACGGAATGGAAGACCCGGATATTAATCCACATACTTTCAAATAGGTGATTTTTACAAAGAAGTAAAAAATATAAAATGGAAAAAGCATATTTAACAAATGGTGCTGGCATAACTGGATATCAATGTGTAGAAGAAAGAAAATAGATCCATATCTATCACCATGCACAAAACTCAGGTCCAAATGGATCAAAGACATGAACATAATGCCAGCCACACTGAACTTCATAGAAGAGAAAGTGGGAAGTACACTTGAACGCATTGGCAGTGGAGACCACTTCCTAAATTTAAACCAAGTAGCACAGAAACTCAGAAACAATAAGTGCGACCTCCTGAAACTGAAAAGCTTCTGTAAATCTAAGAACACAGTCAACAAGACAAAATGACAGCCTACAGAACGAGAAAAGATATTCACAAACCCCACATCATACAGAAGTCTGATCTCCAAAATATACAAAGAACTCAAGATATTGGTCATCAAAAAGAACAAATAATCCAATAAAAAAATGAAGTATAAACCTAAACAGAGAACTGTCAACATAGGAATCTAAATGGCTGAAAAACACTTAAGGAAATGTTCAACATCCTTAGTCATCAGAGAAATGCAAATCAAAACAACTCTGAGATTCCATCTTACACCTGTAAGAATGGCCAAGATCAAAAACACTGATGACAACTTATGGTAGACAGGTTGTAGGGGTAAAGAGAACACTTCTGCAAGCTGGTACAGACCTTTTGTATATCAGTGTGGTGATTTCTTAGAAAATTAGGAAACAACCTTCCTCAAGACCCAGCAATACCACTTTTGGGTATATATCCAAAGGAAGCTCAACCATGCCACAAGGGCATGTGCTCAACTATGTTCATAGCAGCATTGTTTGACATATCTAGAAACTGGAAACAACTTAAATGCCCTTCAACTGAAGAATGGAGAAGGAAAATGTGGTACATTTACACTATGGAGTACTTCAAAGCAAGCAAGCAAGCAAGCAAGCAAGAAAGAAAGAAAGAAAGAAAGAAAGAAAGAAAGACAGGCATAGTGAAATTTGCAGGCAAATGGATGGAGCTAGAAAACATCATTTTTAGTGTACTACACAGCAGAAAAAATAATGATATGAATTATGCAGTCAAATGGATGAGCTAGAAAACATCATTTTGAATGAGGTAACCCAGACCCAGAAAGACAATTATCATATGTACTCACTCATAAGTGGTTTTTAAACACAAAGCAAAGAAAACCAGCCTACAAATCACAATCCCAGAGAACCTAGACAACAATAAAAACCCTAAGAGAGACATACATGAATCTAATCCACGTGGGAAGTAGAAAAAGACAAGATATCCTGAGTAAACTGGGAGCACGTGTACCTTGGGAGAGGGTTTAAAGGGAGAAGTTGGTAGGGGAGCAGAGAAAAATGTAGAGTTTAATAAAATTCAATTAAAAAAACTCTAAAAAAGGTAATAAAAGCTAGCAAAAAGCAAACCAACCTAAGACTGGGCATCCATAACTAAGAATAAGCCTCTGTGTGATTTATTTGGGATTTGGGTGGTCAGCTCCTCAAAAGACCAAAAGAACAAAAACAGCACACAACAGATCACCGTTGGCAACAACTCCATACCTACATAATTTTGTATATTTTTAATATGTGTTTGCATATGTGTGTGTGCATGTTTATGTGTGTATGTGCATATGTTCTTGCACATGTGTGTAGATGCATTCATGATTCAGAAAACAACATGAAGAGCAAAATTCTCTCCTTTCCACTATGTGTGCTTCAGCAATCCAACACAGGTTTTCAGGCCTTGGTCTCTGAGTCCTTTTCCTGCCCAAGAACCTCTTTTTGATCATAAATCCGGAAACTTCTAAAAGTGTTCAACTTCTTGCTTCTCTGAGGAAGGGTAACTATTGATTATGCCTGATTTTCTGTAAGTTTCTGTTTTATTACACTAACAATAAAAATATTACTATGATTGTTTCTGAGTATTCAATTTTAATAATTTCCTCATAATAGTGTGAATCCTAATGTGTATGGGAATCTTTTTATTGCTTAGCATCCACTGAACTTTTCTGTTTGATGTCTGTTTAAAGATAGTTCGTGAAGATAGAAATAGTACTGATTATGAATAGTTTTAGATGATCAAACTAGTAACTTTAAGACATACTGATTTTACAGGATTAATGCATTAGGTAGAAAAATAACAAACACAAATCCTGCATCTTAGGCTAGCTAGCATCTCTTCATTTATTACTCTTAGAGAAATTACTCTTCAGAACAGTAGCCTAATATAAATTACATCGTAGAAATTGTAGAACAGTGTGTTCCATTTTCTTTCTGTTTTTATGTAGCTTATTATAATTTTATGATTTAAAATCTACTACCATTTAATATCATGGAAGTGCATATTATCTGATTCTTGGAAAACATGTATAAGGTGAAAGAGAATGACTGTGGCTAAAGCTACATTCTGTATTTGGGAAATGGAAGAGTACAGCACTCAGTGGTCCACGTCACTGCTCAAATTCTGACTGTCAGAAATGGAGTACATACTCCTGCAAGTGGAGGATGTCCATTAATCATGCTCCCCTAGTTTATTTGTCAAGGAACATTTCATGGCCCATATCCTTTCATGTTTCATGGGTCTGCCTTTTTTGAAACCGTTTCTGTTCACTGCCTATATTTAAAATGGATATCAGGGAGAGTTTCATTTCTAGGACCTTACCAGTGTTGACCAGATGAAGTTTATTGATGACTCCTGCGTCTTCTCTCTTTCTGTTTAGTCATCCTTATCAGATGACTTTCATTTTCTTGTTGCCCAGGTGATCAATCAACACTCAAGACCATGACTGCATTCTGGGTAGGCAGAAGGAAAAGGGCAATTGAATAATGAACATAGCTTTTTCTAATACCTTACAATTATTTTCTGAGAGAAAGTACTACATCTATTAGGTTCAGGATTCTGTCACATGGACATAATCATGTACATGGAAATATGAACAAATTAAGTTTTACGCACATCCTAAACAATATCACGTCTCTTGTCAGAGAGACTTTAAATATAATTATTATAATAATTACTTCTCAAAATACTGACTTGAGGCAACACTCTTCTTTCTAATGTTTATTATATATATATATATATATATATTGAGAGAGAAAGAGAGGAAAAAGAGATAAAACTTAAAATTAATTTAATATTTGTTTGCCATTTGAACACTTTTTTAATATTTATGAGCTAATAACATGTAGTGTTTCTGGCAACAGTATCCAACATTAACAAGTCTGCGTTTGTACAGTCAAGAGGTTTGTTCAAATCCAGAACCCAGAAATTTAACCAATCTAAAACAATTAAAATATATAGCTTTCATGAATTTCAATCTCACAAATTACATTTATTTAAGCAAAATACTCGAAAACAAAGTAGGAGAATAGTTGGAGTAAATATAAACCCCTTTTCAGCAAAACAGAGTAGGGTACTCTGAATTGTGAAAGAAAACTTTTAGTACAGAATCAGATTTCAGAACATAGCTATCGTGAACAAAACTAAGCATGCAAGGGTGCTTAATGTGAAAACACTAATGCAATAGCAAAGAGGCTAGATCACAGCTGAAGCTCATTCTGGAGCAAAAGACTAGAGAGAATATGAAAACTGGAACATGTATATATACCCACATGAAAACACATATGAACACCTCCATACAGTCCACACATCCATCCAAAAATTACAAGATCTAGGTACCGTTGTTTTCATACAAGGTATTTCTCATCTCTAGTTTTAATATGTAAAAGCACCTTCTGTTCTATGCTGTATGACCTGGAATAATGGAAGTCAACCCCTTAACCCTAGTGAGTAAATATTGAATCAAATCTAATGTAGTCATAGAAGTTATTGACAAATTATTAGGCATAATTATATGATATAATATTGAGAATGTAACCCAGCTTATTGTAATGTATAATTCAAATTTCATTTTAGATTCTGAGCATCTCTGTTACTGAAAATTGTTACACATTTGTGTCAAGAATAAACCAAGGCATGATATGCATTGAATTGCATAATCGTAGAATATTTAAATTTCTGTAAAATAGCAAGTAGAATGGAATTATTACATTATGGAATGTTAGTTATGACTTGAAAGTGAGCTACATGGAATTTGAAAATCACAATCCCAGAGAAACTAGACAACAATGAGGACCCTGAGACCTACATAGATCTAATCTACATTGGTAGTAGAAAAAGACAAGATTTTTTTAAGAATAAATCGGGACTTTATACCTTTTCTTTATGTATGTCCTATTTTCCCTGCTTCTTCCATGTCCATCTGGCTGGCTGGCCTGAGATGTCTTTCTCCTTCGTTCTCTCCTTCCTCTCATTCCCCTATTTATTCTCTCTGCCCATCAGCCTTGCCTATCCCTCTTCTGACTACTTATTGGCTGTTCAGCTTTGTATTAGACCAATCAGGTGCCTTAGGCAGGCAAGGTGAAACAGTAATACACATTTTCATAAATAAAGAAATGCAGCATAAACAACTATAACACATCATACATTGCTAACAAATGCAGCATAAACAAAAGTAACACACCTTTACATGGTTAAAGTAATATTCTCAAGCATAAACAAAAGTAACACACCTTTGCATGGTTAAAGGAATATTCCCCAGCATAAACAAAAGTAATACACCTTTGCATGGTTAAAGGAATATTCCCCAGCATAAACAAAAGTAACACACCTTTGCATGGTTAAAGTGATATTCCCCAGCATAAACAAATGTAACACATCTTTGCCTGGTTAAAGGAATATTCCCCAGCATAAACAAAAGTAACACACCTTTGCATGGTTAAAGGAATATTCCCCAGCATAAACAAAAGTAACACACCTTTGCATCGGTAAAGGAATATTCCCCAGCATAAACAAAAGTAACACACCTTTGCATGGTTAAAGGAATATTCCCCAGCATAAACAAAAGTAACACACCTTTGCATGGTTAAAGGAATATTCCCCAGCATAAACAAAAGTAATACACCTTTGCATGGTTAAAGGAATATTCCCCAGCATAAACAAAAGTAATACACCTTTGCATGGTTAAAGAAATATTCCCCAGCATAAACAAAAGTAACACACCTTTGCATGGTTAAAGTGATATTCCCCAGCATAAACAAATGTAACACATCTTTGCCTGGTTAAAACAATATTCCACAACATGTGCCCCAGTTTGAATTTGGTGGTCAGTGGACCGTTATGGGTATTGGATTTTCTTTCTGCCATATGGGTTCCCCGGGGCAAACTTGGGTTGTTGGGTTTGATGACAAGTACCTTTACCCACTAGTGATTTCACTGGTTTCAAAACTTTGTTATTAAACAAGTGATATACGATGGTTACTCTTTTATTTTTACGATTTCTTTAATGAAACAGATGTGTGTGTATCTGGATGATAATGGGCACATGGGTGCAGGTGCTGTCGGAGGCAGGGAAAGTGCATCTGGTTCCCCTAGAGCTAAGCTACAGATAGTTTCGAGCCACTTAATGAGGGCGATGGGAACTGAATGCAGGCTCTCTGTAACAGCAGTATGTGGTCTCACCCACTGAGCCAGCCTGGACTACAAAATGAGACCCTAGTAATATATATCTTTCTTTGCCTCCCAAGTGCTGAGTTTACATATATATATATATGCAAGGCAAAAACTAGATAAAGAGAAACAGGTTAAGTTAAAGGTGCTAGCCAGAAAGGAGTCTAAGCTAGGCTGAATAGTCACAACTAATAAGAACTCTCCATATCATGATTGGGAGCTGGTTGACAGCCCCTCCAATGAAAAAGACTGGTACAGTCTCATGTACCTACACACATACAAATGTAACCTCACTGATTAAGTAAATGTAAAAGAAAAAAACGAAAAGAAAAGAGTAAATAGGGAGCATGGGTACTGTGGAAGAGGGCTGAAGAGGAGGGGAGAGACAGGGAGGGGAGCAGAGAAAATTGTAGAGCCCAGCAAAAATCAATTAAAAAGGTTAAATATAAAAGTTTGCCTATGTTTTTAAGAAATCATACTCTAGAGATTTTTTGAAGTATTTATGGACAGAACAATAAAATGCCTAGCATTAGGTTCAAAATAACACAATAGCAAAGTCACACTAGGGAAAATAGAATGAACCAAGACAGCTTTATGTTGACAGCTTTCTTGACAGTTTAGGACACATGGAAGCTCACTACACTGCTGGTTGGGAGGATGGCTTGGGTGGTAAACTGCTAGTCATAAAAATGTGATGGCCCAACATCCATGTAAGTCTCAGATGTTCACTATTGTCGTCCCAGTGGTATGCACGGATGTGTGCAAGAAAAACACACACATTAAACATATGAATGGAAAAATAATTTAAAAAGAAAATTGAGATGATAATGTAATTTCAAATTTTCTCCTTTCCTCTAAACTTCTTTTTATGACCCTTTCTGCTTTCCTATGGATGCATGGCCTCTTTTTTCGGTAATTATTATTCTATGTATATATTAATATGAATACATATACACATATTAGTTAATATAACCTGTTCAGTTTGTACAATGTTAACTGTAAGTATGTTTTCATCACTGATCAGTTGGCACTGAATGTCTAGCTGGTGTAGTCTTCTCTGGGGAAGACCACCTATTCCACTGTAGCTTTCCTCAGCTGCCTATTTATCTTTGCTGAGGTTTGAGATCTTGTGGTCTTTTCTCTGGCCAATTTGGCATATCTATTGGTATCATTCTTTTTCAGTTCACCTTTGCACAGTCATAAGGGTAATACTTTATAGGTGGTTGTTCCTGATGTTAAAAAGAGATCAATACCACAGGAAATTCCCTGATGATTTGAGTATTAAGAATTTTTGAATCCTATAATTCACAACTTTCCTAGAGCCTTGGATGCAACAGTGTTCTACAGATGTATCTCTTGAAACGGAGTTCCATGCTTCTGCATTTTGAGTGACTCTGTTTTTCTGTTTTGGTCTCTATCTGTTCTGAAGAGGTAGACTTGCCTTGACAGTGACCAACAGCTCTCTAATAGATTGAAGACTTACTCATCAAGAGGAAAACCTTGACTGTTTCTGGAAAATTTGCTAATTACTCAATCTTAGTGAATGCATGGTTATTGGAGAAGAATATATGACCTCTAATTTACTACGGCAGAATTGTGACCAACTACATTATGTAAACATTTGTATTCACAGATAATTGTAAGTTTCACCTAACTTTACTGAATTTTATGCTATGCAATAATGATCTATCGCTATTTAACACAATGAAGCATAACCAAAATTTAAGGACATATTGAGCACATCTCTAAAAACCCATGAATGTAACCACTGTAACAAGAAAAATGAAAAAAAGTAATGGGCATACTTACAAAACGTGAATTAAAATACATGCATGAAACGTATCTGCAATTAGGTACAGCTCATTAGTTCTTGTGTCTAATTAACTAGAATTTAATTCAGATGTCTATCAACCTTGTATTAGGACATATAAATGGCAGTTTTGAAATCAAATTCTTATATTTTAAAATTATCAATGTATGTCTTATTAAACAGAATTTTAAAATTGAGCAACTAAAATATGTTAAAATGAAATTCAACTCACAGATGACATAAGGCTCTGAATGTATTATTTTAATACTAATTGCAGTCACCTAAATCATCACCTTTAGTTAATTTAATCTTATGCATTGAAAACTGCTGTGAATTGTTATTCTTTTCCCTTTAAAAAGATATCTTGCTATTTCATGACTTTTAATTTTCAGATTAAGAAAAACACACAGAACAAAAATATTTGCTCAGCAAAATGTCTCAGCAACTCTCAGCATAATTTTGAAAAACAACATTGCATTTTCTAAATCCAAGATGAAAATATGCTTGTAATAGGTGCTGCCGAAGCTTCTACAAATGGAAGATTTTTTTTCCTCCAAATTTTATCTTCAGTTTTTGGATGCCTTCTGTTTGGCTAAAGTTTTAAGCATACCTTTCAAAATAAATTTCCTAACAAGGCAATATAAATTTAGCATTCATTATTTAACTTTCATTTAATACATTTTTTCACTTGACATTCTTCTTTTCTTATTGGCTCTTGTTCTTTTATAAAATAAAAAGGTTTTCTGAAGATTTTCTTTGAAAATAGACATCTAAAATCTACCTTTTGTAAGAGTTTGTGCATTTAGATAGTGCCATTTGAAATCAAAATCACAAAAGGGGAGTAATAAACCTTTGAAAGGCTCTTAGCTGGTCCAATTGCCTATAGGAGAAGAGCCTCCTCAGACTATTAATTGTAGACAAGGGGGCAAGGCTCCATAATTAGATGCAGTGGGAGGAAAGCAAATTCTTGAAAAGTGTGAATTTATTTAAAACGACAGACAGCTCAAGAAGTTACACTTTGTACAAAAGTGCATATTTTAAAAATCAACTCTAGAAAACCAATTATCATATGTTGTGAGGTGTAGAACTCATCATAAAATGAAAATCTGTTAAAAAAACTGTCAACTTTTTAAATGACAATATCTTTGAATGTTTTCTGTGGGGGTATATCAATTAATTTTCAATTTTTCTATTTAAATTCTTCCCCTGATATTACTTACCCATGCAAAGCATAAAGCATGGATGGCATAAACGGAAAACAACATTCATGGACCAAATGTTCCAGGGTTTAGTGGTGAGACTACCTGTGTTTAAAGATATGGGCACACTTCCAAACAAGGACAACAATACCTTTAATGTATTAATGTGTAGTTTTGTGATTCAAAAGTAGATACGTGAAATTCCTAATGATGCTGCAATTGAATATCATCATCATAATGACATAAACAAAAAAATTCAAATCTATATTTTAGAGTTAGGACCCTTAAGTGAGAACTTGTAACATAGGTGATAATCAAGATACTTGACAGTTTTTGGAATTATGTTGCTTTTTAATAAAATATATTTGTTCCTACTAAATATTAGTGAAATTCTGCCCTGTGATCTGATTAAACACTGTAATGATGAAACGAACTATAAGAGCTTACAAATGTGACAAAATTGCAGAGGTTTAATGAATAGTTAATAGGCTTGAATCTAGTTATTTTGTTTAAAAATGAAAATATAGCAGACTGAGGAAATCTAAAGAGATGAAAACAAATCATTTAATAGAATATATATAGTTTTTAAATGCTATGGGTATAATGCTCTAACTATAAAATTATAGAGAACATAATGTATGAATATTTTATATAAATTTAAAGAATTTAGTCATTCTTGAACTTTAACACACTTCTCATTGAATACAATTTTATTAACGCAATAAGATATTTACTAAAAATATGAAAAAAATCTTTTGCTATTTTATTTCACCATGATTTTTTATCTATTTATTATTAGAAATAAATATACGCATGTATGTGATAGGCATTTTTACTTCTGAGATTTAATAAATGCAGGCTCCATTTTTGTTCTATGACTGTTATTTAATCTGCAGGAGAAAATATATATATTACACAAAATCCTTTACAGTTTTTTGATATTTATGACTATAGACCTTTGCTCTAGACATGGTAGGATTTGTGTACACACATAAAATAAGCATTGTGGTTATTTGTCCAATAACTATTTCAACGTTTATTATTCTTCAGATTTTCAAACTAGGTACAACTACTACTCAGTTTTTTATTATTGACCTCACAAATATAAATCGGGTTTGTTTCATTGTTACTGTTAATGAAGACGTGCTTTCCATACAGTGACTTTAGAAAATATTACAAATTTAATAAAAGCAAATAGAGGCAGTACTAAGATAGACCTAACTGTGACCGTGTACCATTTGAAAAAACAATTCAACCTGTGTTATTTGTAGCCACACCATTACTATGGAAGCTCAATTAGATAAATAAAATAATGAAATAAAGTTGAAAAGGTCATTTTATTTTCAAGTGTAAAGAATATATTTAAATGCTACTATATTGAGTTTATGATGCATTGCCATGGGAATTGCTTGCCTGGCATTTCCCCAGATTTGTTACACAAATCAAAGTTACTTTCAAGATATTTCATTTATTTATTTATTTATTTATTTTTGATACAGGGCTTCTCTGTAGCTTTGGAGCCTGTCCTGGAACTAGCTCTTTTACACCAGGCTGGCCTCGAACTCACAGAGATCCACTTGCCTCTGCCACCTGAGTCCTGGAATTAAAGGCGTGTGCCACCGCTGCCCAGCTAAGATACTTAATTTTTGAAAAGTTGATGATTCAAATAAATCAGATAAAATTATTAGTTATAAATAATAAATATTATCTAGATTTTTATCTTCAACACTATTGACTTAAAAATCACATTGAAAATCTTGAAACATTTTCCAGTTTGGTGAATCACACCTGTGATCCACTT
This sequence comes from Microtus agrestis, assembly GCA_902806775.1. NCBI lineage: Eukaryota > Metazoa > Chordata > Mammalia > Rodentia > Cricetidae > Microtus > Microtus agrestis. Next base: position 120,061 of record CADCXT010005381.1, on the reverse strand, counting down.
TGGATCCCTTAGCAGGAGAATAAGAAGTCTTAGGCAAGCCTAGGCTTACATAAAATTGCTAATTCAAAAAAAAAATACCAAGAAAATGTGGAAAACCACAGAATGCCAATAACAGAAACACTCAGAAACTGGCTTCCGTTTTATTATAAGTCAAAAATAGGGCACAAAAATTTGTGTCTCTGGAAGTTAAACTATCTATCTAGAAGATAATAAAACATGTTTATGAAAAGCATTTAGATTATCCTGCCTATCAAAATATAAATATATATGAAAATATCATTATTATATTGCTTATTCTGATACTATATTCTTTATAATTCTTCTATAGCTGCCGTATTAAAAATGTCTTTATATATTTTTTTTCAAAATGGTGGATTATAATGGTTTGTCTGAATCTGTGCTTAGTAAGAATTTAATAACTGGTTTTGTTTGCTTGGATGCCCAAGTAGTTTAAGTTCTATTTCATTTTACTATATTTTCAACTTTTTAAAATATGCACTCAGTAACTCAGACTCGTTTCAAATCGATGATCCTTTGCCTCAGTCACCCATAAAGCTGTGGTGACGAGCAAGTGCTCCTCCTCCAGAACATAAAATCTGAGTGCTTAAATTATCCATTGCATAGTTTATAAATGTTCTTAAGACAAGTGCTATCAGAGACGATTTGGTGATTCACTCAAGGTAATTACAATTGCAATCCCAATGTGGAAAAAAAAACATAACACTCATTTAATCTAAAACAAGCCCTAATTTTAAATAAGTCATTATATTTGTATGAATTTTTATATTCCTCTGATTGTAAGCATGCTTTAGCTAGAAAATTACTGGAAAAATATGTAGGGTGTTAACAATAAAATATACTAAATTAATAAAGTGAAATGGTCAACTTAACTGGCTAGGTGATATTTACATTTTTTAAATAGAAAGAAGTTTGAATTATGTCATGTCTTAGCTCGATTCTAAAGTGTAACTTAGATATCTTTTAATGCATCATAAAATTTTTATTTTAGTGAGCAATACTGAGTATTCATTGCTATAGTTAAACAAAATTTCAAGAATGTAACGAGAAAATGAAAGGTATTCCTCATAATTGTTTAGGCCAATTCTATTCTGGAAAACACAATGTATACAAATATATTTTGTAAAAACTATCAAATAAAAATAAAAAAAACAACCCAAAAAAAAAAAGCACAACCCAACAAAGGACCACAAAAACCCACCCCATCACCCACAACACCTACACACAACATACACACAATAAATAGAAACATAAATTTAATAAAATCTTTTAATTCCCAGTCTTAAAAGATAGCACAGAAAGAACCGTCGCGTAGTTAGACAAAGATGAGCTCCAGCAAAAGACTGCCAAATTTTAGTGCAGAAGAATTTAGAACTTTAAACAAGAGTTCAAAGTCCTAAATAAAAGGAATGAAACACTGTAAAAAAAAAAACTCCTACCTTTTACATTGGAATTCTTTTATAAGTGATTGCATTGTTATTCCAAATAAGCATGTCATGAGATGCCTATTTCAAAATTTAGAAATTAGATATGGCCATATTACATATAGCTTCCTACTTAAAACATCTTAGGAGAAATATAACAAAAATGTGTTATCTAAAATTATCACCCTTCAGCCTTTCTATATCTAAATGTGATGGGTGTACTTAGATATTATTATTTGATCTGATGGACCCGTACAATTGCATATAAATTGATAAATTATAATTGATGCACACTATAAAATAAATTTTGGTGATTAATCCAAGTAAATCATAATTTCTTTTTCATTCTTGAGATGACTCAGCCTCAAAATGGAAAGCAGTTAGGACACAAGCCTATGTCCTGTTGTCCTGTTTTTACTTGATCTTCTTTCAGAAGCTATTGAGATGTGCAACTATCTACTTGGAATGAATACATATGACGGTGTGGATGCCAGAGTTTGACACTAATTTTCTCCCTTGTTCGTGCTCTATAATATTCATTGATAGAGGGTCTCTCATTGATCCTGCAGCTTATATAGGTGACCAGCTTCGCTAGCCATTAACGTCCAACAATCCTTCTATTTGTGTCATGCCTGTTACTTTATAGGCTTTTCACAACAGTTTTTGGGTGTGTGCTAGGGACCTAAACTGAAGACATGATATACCTTAACCAACTTTTGACAATAAAAATTCTACTGACAATACTCTTATGGCAATATTTATAAAAGATACAATTTGAATGTTATGCTTAGAACTGAAGGTGTGTAATTATTGGATTATGGCACAAAAAAGCTACACACAATTTTCAAAGTTGTGGTACTGTCATTTTAAGCGCCTACCTGCAGACAATGTAAACTCTTGTTTTACCACATCATGGTTAACATTAGGAGTTCTCATTGTTCTGAATTCTGTCAACTATGAGAAATATGTATTGGTATTTTATCACTGTTTTATCTTGTCATAATATATTTACATATGGTATTGATTTTTCCCTGTACATTTCGATCTTTTCTGTCTTTCTTTGTCAAGTCTTTCTTTAATTAACTAAACATCTTAAAATAGGGCTTATTTCTTATAATTGCATTATACAATTATTTAAGCATTTTAATTCACAGAAATCTATCAGCTTCCTTTAGTTAATATTATCTCCTAAGCTTTGTAAGTTCATCTTCTTTTTAATGTTTTATTTTGAGAAGTAAAATGTTCTATTGATGCTTAAGACATGTTTTCTAACAAAGCTATCCTATATTTCTGGGATCATCCTTTGATACTTTTTACAATTCTTACACTAAATGCCATATGCATTTTCCATATTTGTGTGCTATACGTTTTTCTGTCGAATTTAAGATTTATTCAATGATGAATTTAAAATTCTAAACAAATTTTGTGGTTTATTTTAATGTATTTTGTTTATTTTATTTTATTTATTTATTGTATCTGGATGTCCAGTCAACACTGTTACCTGAAATAAGAAACTTTTTTACCCTGTATTATATTTTTCTCTATGTCAAATATTAGTCGATCATATCAACAGAACATTTTAGATATATCCTGGCTATCATTTTCAAAATTACAGTTCCACGTGCACATTTATTTCTTTCCTAACTAATAAATACAGCACCAAAACATGAGTTAAAATTTGTGTTTTATAAGTTTATAGTTTATATATATTTTAATTTTTAAAATTTTGCCTCTTAAAGTAATGCAAAAATGTGCAGCTCTTCAATTTATTTCTGTTGCCAAACAACATGAAACTATTTATATATAAATATCTCTTTTACTGACAAGAATAATATATAATTTATTAGTATATATATTAAACATATGCAGAATTTTTTTAAACTTTTTTATTTATTTATTTATTTATTATGTATACAATATTCTGTCTGTGTGTATGCCTGCAGGCCAGAAGAGGGCACCAGACCCCATTACAGATGGTTGTGAGCCACCATGTGGTTGCTGGGAATTGAACTCAGGACCTTTGGAAGAGCAGGCAATGCTCTTAACCTCTGAGCCATCTCTCCAGCCCCCTAAACATATGCAGAATTTAGCATTGGGACAAAACACTAAAGGAAATTAGGAGGAGGAAGAATTTTAAATATAGTCACCCTTATGCTCAAACATTTCTAAGTATTAAAAGCAAATACCTTTTCATTGCAAGATAATTGGGACATATGGAGGAAGATAATGAAAACTAACCTCAAAAATGAATATTTAGAATAGTTCTACTTATTTTATCTCTATCAGAAATTTAACTTACTGGAATAGTCTTGATATAAAAAAAATAAGCAAATGACCCAAAACCTCGCTGTGAATTAGCATTTCATTCCAGTGTTTCCAGAATTCTTATACTTGACTAAGAGATAAAATTGTATAAAGTATGCCAAATCATCATAATAAGAATCCAGTTACTATTTGATTCTGTTTGAGTGAAAAATGTTCTTATTCACTCATAGATTTGAAAACTTACCTCCTTGTTTCTGGCACAGATATGAGAGTTTATCTTTAGGAGGTACATACTTACTGGGAAGAATACATCCCTGTGGTTAGGATTTGAGGCATCACCTTGTTTCACGTTCTCCTCTCTCACTGATGCCTGTAGTTAGATGAGAAAAACTCTCTCAGCTTCCTGCTGCTGTAGCCATTGCAAACCTTCCTAGTGTTCTCTTTATCTTTCTCTCCCTCTAAGCAAAAGTGAACTTCTTCCTCCTTAAGTTTCCTTGGATCATAACATTTTATCTCAACAATTAAATACTAAGAAATAAAATAATTTTTGTAAGAAGTGGGCTGGTTGCAAATAAGCTGACCATTCTGTTTATTTCATTTTTTTCAATTGTTTTGTTGTTGCTACTGCTGGCTTTTTTTGAAATAATACTTTTGAAATTTGAATTAAAATAAAATTTAAAAGCAATAAATAGAGACTAATGGGCCGGTCCTGTAGGAATCTGAACAGCAGAAGTAGTGTTGTAAATAATGAGTGAAGTGGAGTCCCAGACTTTGAATTCTTCTAGGGGAATAAGAACTAGCTTAGGGGTCATTCATGAGAAAGTATGGCAGTGAATCTGTAAGCATTCTGCCTGCTTCCTTAGAACTTTCATGTAACTTAAATGGTAATTGATTAATTGCTTTTTGTGAAAAAAGTTTGCACATGTAACGTGGAATTTGTGGCATGATTCTTCTTAGTTTTTATTATAACTTTTACAATAAGAGGGATAATAACAATGATCAAGTGGTGGGATTGAAATAAATGAGAAATTTGCAGTCTGAAGAGCTCAGGAGCACTTAAGATTTCAAGAATAGTTTTTACTGAGAAGGAAAGAGTCTTTCATGAATAGGTTACTGCCATTAAAGGAAGCCTTCTCCTAGAAAAATCCTGAACAGGAAATCCTCCTAGGAAAATCCTGAGCACACTACCCATCCCACTTTCAGGGAGATATCCTTATCTACTTTATGGTCTTCCTTACACTTTGGAGAATATGACATACAAAAAGAGGTCAGAGATACCTTTATGACACTCTGAGATATTCTTAAAACATCTATCCCTACACTTACTTGGGAAAAAGATAACTGAAACAAAAAACTTGAAAACATCAACAAGATTTGGTGGCCTAGAGGAGTTGCCCACAGATCAGATTACAAGCGTTTTCCTACTTGATACTCTGGCAAATACACGGCATATATAGTGACAAAGTTGTATCATCAGAACTTACCTCTAGCCCTACACATGAATTTAAATTGATAGAAAATGAACGATGTAAAAGGATGATAAAAGAATGAAATGCCAGGACCTCCCTTAGAAACTTTAACTCATGCATAGCCTCTGTGGGGTCCTCATGACCAAGAAAAAAAAGAATGAAAGGATTAGACACAGAAACAAATTTTATAAAGATATAAAATGTAAAACATTGTATTATGACAGAATTTGAATAATAACTGCAGCAAATTTGGCCTGAGAATTATTCTTGGGTAGTCTGATGATTAAGAGTTAATAATATACTGCTCAGGACATGACAATTTGCCTAGGGGGCCTTAAAGTTGGGTTATAGGGTTGATGAGTAAAAATGAGTGTAGAATATAATTCTCTTCTGTCATGGTTTATCAAGGGTGGCTGAAAAATATGCAATAGAAAGCGAAACACCTGCCTGAATAAAAAATGATATGATCTATGTTCTGGATCAGTATGAATATATCTCTGTTTTCTAAATTCCTTATAAACAAAGAAGCACTGTCTCCTAATCAGTCAGACTGTGAGATTCTTGTCATCACCCACGGCTCAGCTTAGTTCTTACTCACCAACTCCTTATCTCCTCTCTGGGATCAGGCCTTTGCTGGGGATGGCCCCTGTCATCTGTCTCTGTTACAGCTTCAATTGTGAAAGGAAACCTGATATAGGACTCCTCCCTCCCCCCATGCTGTGAATACCACTGGTTAATAAAGAAACTGGCTTGGCCTGTGATAGGGCAAAAGAGTAGAGCTAGGTGGGGAAAATTAAACTGAATGCTGGGAGAAAGAAGGCAGAGTGAAGAGAAGCCATGTAGGCCCACCGGAGACAGATGCCAGAGCTTTACCTTGTAAGCCAAAGCTTTAGTTCCTCTGATGACATTGGGATGCTTTTGTGGTCAGCACGTCATGATAGCCATGCTCAGCCCAAACGGCGTTCAAATAGTAATGATGCATTTAAGAATTAAGATTTCTGTAAAGGCAATAGATTAATCTTACTATTAATCTACTTTTAAAAATCCAGTACAATCTCTTTCATTCGAGAATATCTTCAAAGTACTGAATGCCTACAGGAGAGATTTTTCTATGAGTAGCGTTAGAAAGAATGAATAGATGAGCAATGACAGAAATCATCCGAAATGACATTGAGAGTGTATGTTCTGGCACTCTTACTTTCTTTCAGATTATTCTAAAGGACAATTTTTCTTCTGCCTATCATTATATTTACACGCCATTATGTTGTAAAAAACCAGACAATGGAAAAATACTTCATTTCATTTTTGAATTATGACAAGAGTCCAAAGGAAGCTCGCACATTGCACTCTCATGAAATTCACTTTTCAGGCAATATTTTAAGGTTTGCACCTTTTTTTCCCTCTTCCTTTTTTGCAGCAACCGTTTCATTTGAATATCTGCTTCAAATAACAGAAGATAGTATAAAGCAGATTGTATTTTTCACACACTGGGCTACATATACATATGGAAATCTTGCTTCTTCCTAAAATAAACTACATCCTTCAGCAGTGTCTTTACAGTTCTGCATATTACTGCTTCATAGCAGAGGGGTTCATTTCTAGATGAACTGCTGCATTCATAACCTTAAAACAGTAGTGAAACATTTAACACAGCCTTAAATTTTGAACACATTTCTTTAAATGAGCAAAGCTAACAGGAAATTGTGCTTAAAAGAATGTAGCATAATTGTAGTTATTCAAAAGACATTAGAAGGTATTTGAATTGCTGTGTTTTACTGTTGGTACCATAAAAATATTACATTTGAAAGGGTAAGCTAACCTCAATTTATTTGCTATCTTAGTAGTTTTCTTAAAGTTACCACTATAAAAAAATTATTTCTGAAGTATCATTACAAACTTCCCTGTCACCTCTTCTATGTCTCCCCTAGGGGAACACTGTAAGAAATGATCCATAAATGCAGATTTGAAACTGGTGTCAACAACAGAGCATATAAACCCTTTAGTCATATTCACTTAGTAAACACATTCAAATAAACCAGATGGTCTCTTTCCCTTCTTGAAGGTTAAATTGAGTGCATATTTGCTTTCACTTTAATTATAACCTTCATCTTAACTGGGTGATTTTAAAATAAAAGATATTGCTGCATAATTCACAAACAATTTGTCAGATCAATGCATAAGTTAAAGGGAAAAAAGAACATCCAAACCTTTGAGAAACAATCAAAGTCAGTCATTGGATGGGTGTCCTTTTGTTTAATAGGTTATTTTCAAGGCAGTTTCTGTGAAACGTGTGTGACATTGTTCTTTACTCTTATAGGAGGTATTGAATCCTGGGATCTTACATGATTGTTTTACTCTAAGTTACAAACCCCCAAATAGTGTAACTGGGAAAATAAACTGGGTGCAAGAAAATATGATTAGCTGTAGCATCAAAAATGGATATATAAATTGATCAAGAATACTAAATTATATTGGATAAAACACCAAATTGAGGTAGACACGGCGATAAACATCTGATTTAGCATCAGAGGCTAAGGTGAGAAGATTTCAAATCGTAGGCCAGCCTGAAATTATAAATTTACATAATTTAATCTCAAAAACTAAGGTAAAATACTAAATACAAGCATTAAACCCTTTTAAGTTTGAAATCAAAAATAACTAAATGATAGTAGAAAGAATACATCTGTGAACTCTTACAATGAGTTTGACAAACTTAAGTTTAACAAGGGGCAAAGAAAGGGAAAGACATGAGATGCATTTTGATTACTGAATACTAAGTAATATGAAGAAATGCAGTGTTCTATGGCATATTTCTTTCATTAAATGAATATGTTAAAGGATCAAAGACACACCAAATTCATCTCAGATATGGGCAACAATTGTTACTTCTTGTTATTTGTTGTTATTCCATCAGGGATACTCCGAATGAAGTTAGAAGGATTTATATCTGTCCCCAAGTTTCAAATTTCTGTACCAATTTGTATGTGGGTATGTGTTTATGTGTGTATGTGTGTGTGCATCTGCATCTGTCTGTGTTTATACATCTATGTATACAATAGAATGGTGCACATGTTCTTGAATTATGTTCAATACGTAACCAATAACTTTTACTTCAAATTTTTATCTGCTTTCTCCTTTAATGAGCTCTCACATGTAAAGTGTTAAAAAATAACAACAACAAAACAAACAGATCAACAAGGGAGGAAAGAAGGTACTAATAAAAGCCAGAAAATGCAGGAGTTTCCAGAGTCATGATATTGTTTGAACTCATAATGCTGCTTCACATTTGGTGAGAGACTCTAAATGATGTGGGAGTGTCATATATCAATCTGTTGATTTCATTGGTTACATAAACTGCCTTGGCCCTGATAGGTAGGAACATAGGTGGGTGGAGTAAACAGAACAAAATGCTGGCAGGAAGAAGAAGTGAAGTCAGAAAGCATTCAGCTCCGCTCAGAGCCAGACGCCTCAGAGAAAGACGCCATGCTCCTGTCTAGCGGGCAGACGGGATAGCTCTGCTCTCTGAGGCAGAGGCATGAAGCTCAGAACCAGGATGGACGTAGGCTAGAATCTTCCTGGTAAGTGCACCTTGGGGTGCTTACTCACATGATTAGAAATGGGTTAAGAGGTTGAAGCTAATGGACCAAGCAGTGCTTAAAAGAATACCGTGTCCGTGTAATTATTTCGGGTAAAGCTAGCTGTGTGGGCGGCCTGGGTGTTGGGGACGCAGCCCCGCCGCTCCTATTTCAACATCTAAAGTCTGCAAGCATAACGTCCAGCAAAGTGGATATTCTATTGCAGTATTTTCCACTGCAATTAAATAAAATTTATAAAAATAAAGTATAAAATTAATATATAACTATTTTTTATTCTTATTGCTTTTATTTTTATATATGTATTTAAAATGTTCATTTATTCTGAGCTATTAGTCTATATCTCTTTTTCTGTCTTTCTGTCACAAGCACTCACTCTCAGATAAACATGAGGAATGCATAATGAATTAATATTTTCCCAGGAATATTTTTAAATTTTGAGTTCTAGCTGTCATATAACACACATGAACCCCATACACATGTGAAGTGAAACAGATCAGGTAATATTCCCACTTTGGAGACCATGAAACTTAACACTTCCTGGACAGGAAGTAAAAAATATGATAAATATTAGTTATTCTCTATATCAAACTTAAATTGTCTGCAGTAAGAAAACCAATGAGCAGTGAACATATTCAGTTAGAGAATCCTGTTATTTATGTTTGCTTTATCATTTCAAGAGTTTGCTAAGATCTTCAGTCATAAAAATATAAATCAAAAATGGGCATGATTTCGGGTATTGAACCAAGGTTTTAGAAATATACCTTACTTATGGAGTAACCTTCAAAGTCATTAAAGGAATGTGATTAGTATTCTTGCTGTAGTCTTGTTGCCTGAAATATTTTCAAATACCTAATTTGCTTTTGATAAGTCTCTCATATATTTATATGTTTAGCGGTATTGGAAGAAAACAATGTATTACCATGTTTTGAAGACTTTATTTAGGAATAGAATATAATGTACTGGTTTGTACGTAACTTTGGCTCATATAGCTGGAAGTGTTTTTACTAAAAATTTAGAAATTATAAACACAAATAGTGAGAGTGCAGAGTGAGCTAGAACCTCTGACTCAAAAACAAATTTTGTTCTATAAGAAGTAACATACTAACAGGAGAATGAACTCAGTTATTTCTGAACAGTAGCTTTAAACAGGAAAAATGCTTTTAAGGATATTTTTTATGGAAATAAAAGAAATTTTGTACTGAAAATGATAAACCAATTTACTTTTACTACTCTATTAAACTAATTCTACCACTTAATAAGATAACTTGAATTTATCTAAATTAGTAAAAATATCTAAAATTGCAGAGAAATCATAATTTGAACAATTTTTTAAAGAATAAAAATCACAAAAATAATGGAAACTCTGTGTATGATAAAGTACGCGTATGCATCAATTTATACAGAAAACCTAGGAACTCAGGGAAAGAACTTTCTATTATATGACAGATATTTGATAGATATTGTAAAGATACAATAATTATTGCTTTACCAGACCTGACTTTCCCTTGCAGTTTAAAGGAAGTTATTCTAGGAATAAACACATGCCAATCATAAAAATATGAGACAACCATAAATATTCATAACTTCAGATATGAAGATATAAAAAGATCAAAAACGTTTTCAGATAAAAATGGTAATTGTTCAGATCTAAACAAGAATATTACTCTGTGTAGATTGTTAATTTGAATAAATTAACTAGTATTTGTTTTATTTTTGTAAACTAATTAAAAAGAAACAAAAATAAGCAGTATGAACTCAGTTGTGTTTTTCATAACACAAATGTTGGAAGATTTGTCTTCAGTTTTCCTGGATGAGAAAATATTCCCGAGACAATAACGAAGGTAAAATGAGGTCAGAATAGTGAGTCCCTCATTCCTTAGAGGAGTTTAAGTTAGAACCCCTCCATCTGTGTGTGCGTGAGCTGCCTGCCGTGTGAGAAACACATCGAAACAGAAAATTCTGTCAGAACTGGACCAGCTCTTCTATCATTCAGTATTGTAAAAAGACAAAATATCTGTTTTTAAAAATCTAACTTTATGGCATGTGTTATAGTAGTCGGGGCAAACTAAAACAAAGGACAATTTGAATTCATTATAAAGTTTGTTATATCCAAGGCATTGGGGGAAATGTACAACACCTGTGAATGTAATTTTTATCCATAAGAACAAGTTGGTTTTAATATTGTATTTGATATTACCTTAGAAAAAAGTTCAAATGATAGAAACTAGTTAAGCATACCTGTATAAAAGTGACATCCATTAGAATATCCATACTGCCATTTTTATCATATGCCAAAACACAGAGTTGAGGATTTGCAGGGCAAAAGAAAAAATGTATATTACAATTTTTGTATCCATTATTATTTTTATGTATCATTAACATAAATATGGTTTAATAAAATACAAATTAAAAACACATTTTTCTCAAGGTTTAGATAGTGTCTCCTAACAGTATTGGTTGACAAGTAGAAAGAACCCAAGTACAAATTAAGAATGCTCTCCAGCAAAGAAGCATGAAAAGTCCTGAGCAAACTGTAGAAAAAAAAATACTGGAATCACATTAAAATGAAAAAGACTATGGTGATGACACAATGTCTTACATAGAACGACACTGTTTCTTTTGTTCTACTTAAGCCAGCTATCAACTGCCTAAGTTAATAAATAAAGTTTCTCCCCACTCAACCACAATGAAAACTGAGGAATGAGGCAATTTCCTGAGTGATTATCACAATTCAATGTCCTACTTTTCTACAGAGCTCTCTGTCAATTATTCTTCTCTAATGGAAGTAGAGTTTTGGATTGAACACATTTGAGTGACAGTAATTTTCCTAAAATATTGGTGAAGGAAAGCAAATCTAAAAAATATCCACTTTATGAGGCCAAAAATGAGACTTTCTTGAAATTATAGCAATGCTATTATTCAAACAGGGCTTTGTCTCTAAAAATACCATAATCTCTGAATCTATGATAGCTGCATATATTCAATGATAATGTTTAGAAAAATGTATTTTATCTGATAATTCCTTAAGTAAAAATGGATTTTAATCACACAAATATTTGCTTCCTTCAGTATTCCTCAAGATCAGTAGGAAGATAGGCCATGATGGCATAATGATAAATAAACTAAAGAGTATGAAAACTCTGAAAAAATGGTGCATGGAAAATAAACACACACACTTCTGGTAAATGATGATAGAAAGAAGAAAGAAAGAAAGAAAGAAAGAAAGAAAGAAAGAAAGAAAGAAAGAAAGAAAGAAAGAAAGAAAGGAAGGAAGGAAGGAAGGAAGGAAGGAAGGAAAAGGAAGGAAGAAAGAAAGATGATAGACACATGATAAATAGATAGATGATACACAGATTGAGCATGGATAGATAATAAAATGATAGTTTGGTTGGCAACTTGTTGGTATTCAGAATTGTCTAAGATATCCACCTCTGACTATATTTGTGAGGGGGAGTCTACAGATGTTTAACTGAATTAAGTTGATTACCCTGAAGATGGGTGACATGATTGCATGTGCTGAGGTTACTGAGTGAGTGAAAAAAACAGAAAGTGAAAAAAATAAAGGAGAAGCAGTATTAATTATTTGGACTTCCTGATTGTGGAAGTGATGAGACCAATGGCGTCACGTTTCTTCCAGCTTGACTCATCATCATACCATACACCAAAGTCAACCCTTATTCTTTCAAGATCTTTTGATAGTGTTTTGTCATAATAAGAAATTTACAAGATGAATATGTAGACATGCTAGATAGATATAAGTAGATGATAGAAAAAAGAAAATAGATTTTAAAAGATGACATTCAATAGATCTGTAAACATTGTACATATGATCATATGCATTCTTGGAAAAATACATAGTAAAAGGCTTGTAAAATGGAGTTCAAGAGAAAATTGAGTTTTTAAGGTGAAACCTCAGTGGAATATTGGAGGAGGTTGCTTGCAGGTGCCCGGCTGTCTGTCTAGCTTAGACCTAAAATAATCACACAGAAACTGTATTAATTAAATCACTGCTTGGCTCATTAGCTCTAATTTCTTGGCTGACTCTTACATCTTAATTTAATCCATTTCTAGTAATCTACCAGCAAAGTTTCAGGATGTCTGTTTCTAGTGGCTCCATGGCTTCTCTCTGACTCTGCCCTTCTTTCTCTCAGCATTCAGCCTAGTTTTCCCTGCCTACCTAAGTTCTGCCTTGCTATAGGTCTTGGCAGTCTCTTTATTCATTAATAGTAATCACAGCACACAGAGGGGACTCCCAAATCAAGAGAAATTGGAGCATACTGCATAAAAATGTGGAAAGAGTATTTTAAGTGGTAAAAGAATAGTGAAATATTTGTACTTTGTTATAAAGCTAATATTTTATTTTAGTTAGTTATTTGGCTTTTCAATACGGGGTTTGTCTGAGTAACCATGGCTGTCCTGGGCTTTGCTGTCCTTTGCTCTTGTAGACCAAACTGGCCTCAAACTCACAGAGATTCGTCTGCCTCTGCCTCCCAAGTGCCGGAATTAAGGTGTGTACCACCACCACTTGGCCAATCATTGATATTTTATAGTGAGAATGTATTAACCATTTACTTAGATGCCAGCTTGATAAGTATTTTAGATGTCTTCTATATTAGATATTTATGCAAAAAAATACAACTGGTATTTAGTTTTCTAAGTAACTGTAATCAATGTCTAAGATAGTTTGACTGAAAAATAAACTCTCTTTCACTATCTATCTTTGCTACATAATTATGAGAATAGGTGCAATTCATGTTATTAACTAAAATACATAAATTAAAATCTTATGAACTCAAGATCTAAGTAGCCTCTTAGATGAAGTCTTCCCTTCACAGAATGTGGAAGAGAGTACCTTCATTTTAATCTGATCTCTTATAGTCTATTTTCATATTGAGAAAAGCATCTATTTTTATTTCTGTTGAGTTCATGGCAATGCATACAGAGCATGATTTCTGTACTCAGCATTATACTAGACACGACGCAATGACAAAAATGTTAGTGAGTGTTTTTGAAGACAGACTATACCAGACTGGATTCGATACCAATTGTTTTAGTTTGTGCCCTCTATTGTTACATTATATTGTTGCTCTAGGTTTCATATTATTACTTAAAAATTTGAACTAACAAGAAATTCCCAATTGAAGAAAAAAGAAAGGACTATGTGTGGAGGAGTTCCTAAATTCCAGAAGAGGGCATTAAGAACCCTAAGGCAGTAACTAGTGTGATTGTGAGCCACCATTTGGGTGATGGAATCTGAATTTAAGTCCTCTGCAGGAGCGGAGGATTTTTAACTCTTAAATCATCTTCCAGCCATGGGTCCAGAGTTTTAATAGAGAAAAATAAAGAAGGGAAGATCCAGATTTGAAAGCAGGAATAGAAGAGTAAAATGTCAAAGGAATCATGAATAAGCCAAGAATGGGAAACAAAATTTCTGCCTCTTTTCTTTTTCAGTGTCTTCTGAATAATTGCGACACTACCCATCCCCTAATTATCCCTTCCCTAGTTTGGTGAAAGTGAGATTGTGTTCTGCCGCTTTCATTCTTCCTTTTCTTTTAAGATCATAAAGATGTGAATGATCTGATGGTACCTGAGTGATTCTTCAAAAAGTAACGTCAAATGATCCTGGACTTGTGGGATGTTTCAGTGCTCTGCAGTGCCCAAGGATCTTAAACCCTACTCATCCCATTTACTCTGAGAATAGGAAAAGGTTGTCAATAAGTTCTAAATGCTGTGTATTTCAGAACTGCAGAAAAGCTAACAATGTAATCAAGATTTTTTTTTAAGCAGTGGGAAGCAATGTGATTGTGATCTTGCCTGAATTCTATACTTTTTCTTTTTTGTGTAAATATTTCATTGACTGTTGTGGTTCTCTACAGATTTCCTAGATTTGATCTGCCTAATCTAGTTTTTCAAATGCCTCAACTTCCAGTTTTTATCTCATTGTGAAATATAGATTCTATATATGAAAGGAAATGCAATACTTGTCTGAGTCTGTAGTTCCTTCCCTAACATAATATTTGTCATGTTAGCCATGAATTTAATATATTTGTTTTCTCCACATTACAGTTTAACCATTTTAAAGGAAATCTATAGAGTACTAAAAATTGCTTTTGGTTGGCACAAGTATAGTCAGTAATAACAATTTATAAATGTTATAATTCTCTCTATTGGTTTGAATCATATGGCCAGTTGCATAGTAAACAAATTGCATTCATAAGTGTAAATGGCAATTTATTGGTCTTCAAAGGAGTAAATTAATATATGTATTTTTATCTGTTGTATAAATTTGTATTCATCTAGTGTCTTAGCAAACAGTAGATATAAAACTAGTGAGAAATCCTCATTAGCAAACAGTAGATATAAAACTAGTGGGAAGTCCTCAGCATAATCAAGCGTGTTCAGAAATAAAAATAAACATGTGGTAGCTCCTCTGGGATAATAAAAGTAAAAATTATGATAATTTACTTTTCCAAAATATTTTTGTCTTCCACATAAAAAAGAGAATATAAGATTCAATATTTTTTCAAACTCAGTTTTAGTGCAATATGTGATCTTTCAAACTCTGATAGATTAAAGCCAATTTTCCCAATAACTACAAATATTCATGTACCTAAGAATAATCAGAACTGACCTTTTCTCTATTTAAATGAGTTTATTGCCATTATAAAATGCCTTAGTTTACCTTCGTCTGGGTTTTAGTGTCAGGCCAAGATCAGATTCTCTATTTCTTTTACTTTGATGTTAGGATAGAAACAGTATGGTAAATATATTCATTACACCAATGTGACCTATCTTGTTGTATCCAGACAACTGAATGGAAAGAGGAGGCAAGCTTTTGGGGAAAGATGTACTGTTACATGGGGAGACTCCTGTGCTTCACCTCCTCTACATAGGCACTATGTTCTATACTATCCACTATTTTCATCAATTCAGTCATACGCTTACAAAGGCCCATCACTGGTATATAAGACCCTAACATAGCCATGGGGAGGTCATTCAGATTCCAATAATAACTTACTCATTTTATTGTGAAATATATTATGTAATCCACACTTTTAATAGCGATGAATCTGATTTGAAAAAGAATCTTAATTTTTTGAAGTGAGTATTTCAATGAAGAGATTGACAGCAGGTGTAAACTTTAGATGAGTTGTGGAAGAAGTGACATTTGATTTTTTTCTTACCACATTTCACATTTTTCTGCTGTTTTATATAATAAATGATTTCAAATTTGATGATGTTATCATGAATCTCTATAAACACTTGAATTGAAAAGATAGTACATATACTGATTTTTTCTTTTTTTTTAAATTCTAAGCCTGAGAAAGAAAGTCAAAGATACATATTAATGAAATTGTTCCTTTACTTAAATAATTTGTCAATACCAATGATTATGCTTACTTTTCTCTAAATGTTTTGAAAAGTTCATGTAAACAACAATAAGAATTTTGAAAACACTAATATTTCATTATCCTAATGTTCAAATAATGACATATTTAAAATATTTTGATTTAAAAATGTATAGCTATGTAATTTATGATCATAAAGTATCTAAATATAGGATGATTAATCACAGCAAAAGAATAACAGGAAAATTATAGCAATTAAGAAAATAAATGCTATAAACATATCATGACATCATTTAAAATTTTGTGTGGTAGAAATCTAACTATAATAATGTTGCATTGCAGTTAAATATATGTGTAGGCATATATTGGTATACCTATGATTTTCATGTACAGATGACAAAAATAAAGAATAAAAATAAATATAGTTCTTCATTTAATCTTCAATAAAATATTACTTTAATTTAAATTTGCATAATTCTTTTCACTTATAAATTTTATTTTTGTTTAAATTGTATTTGTATATACAATATATTTTGAGAAAATTCATCAACTGTGTTCTGAACTCTCTTTGTTACATTGTGAACCACCTTTAAATCTTAACTAAATTATTAAACAATAGATCATTGATTCTAATGAGTTCAAGCCATATGTATTGTATATGAACATTGGATCAGCCAGTGTAATGCTGTTCACCAAGTAGGGGACATACTTCTGAAGAAAAAGGCCTCTTCTTTACCCAGGAAATTACATCTCATCTGGTGTTGGATCATGTAAGCTTCTCTACCAGCCAAACTGCATGCTTGACTGATTTAATTGTGTACTAGATGTTTCTGCAGTCAACCACAGCATCTATGAGTTTATCTACAGAGACCCTGTGGAATACAGAACATGATAATTTCCAGTAGTTGTCTACCATGACCTTCATACCTTGATCCTGGAATGCTGGCAAAGAGTATTGAAGTAAGATAGAAATAACAAACACATGGACACACACATAGAGAGAGAGAGTGGAATCACACTGGATGTGTACTCTGATAGAGATACCTGATACAGCTGTGATTCAGAAGAACTTCCACTTCTTTATTATGTACAGTACAGTGGATAGGATCAGCTAATCTTGGTATATATTATCTTCAGGAAGAGAGTTTCCAGTTATAAGTGTATCAGTGGAGGACGCTGTGGTTGCTAGTTTGTATAAATACTTGTCACTTGCTCACATTCAGATCCCCAAGGAAAGATTTGTCATCCTCTGAATATGACTCATATGGGAAATAGCTCTGTTGAAATCACATAAATTCAAGGCTTGGATTCTTTGGTGTGGCCATGACAATTTCAACAAAACCCATTAAATCAGGGTTTCACTCATTCATTGCTTCCTCCACTCCCTACAGTTCTTCTTAAACTTTGGTTCTTCTTTTATTCACCTCTGTATAGATGTTCCTATAGTTTGAGGAGTAAGGTTAGCAATATAGAGGTCACACTGTGATTGAGAATACCATAGACATCTTAGTACTATTAGTTACATGTCATATTATTTCTGCATACTATAGAAATTGCTCAAGATTTTGCTCTGGCTCAAGGAGAGTGATATGCTTATTCTGTGCTAAATAAATGAAATGAATATCCAGACACACCTAAGACTAAGTATGCAAGAAAAAAATAGTCAGATAATAAAACACGTACATTAGAGAAGCTGTGGAATTAAAAATTTGCCTCTTTCACCTTTACGTACAATGGTTCTTCATAGCCATATTCTTTTGCCTTTTATTATGCTGTAGCAAAGTCATTGAAAAAATGTGTAAAATGCCCTCTGGTTATTTTTATTTGTTTATTTACTTACCTATTTATTTACTTATTGTCTCTTGCGCTTAATTCAGCATGAGAAATTTTCTTTATCCTAAGAAAATAATAAGTTCTATTTGAAGTTGTCAAACAATATATTATTATGAGGACCCTCAAACATGGTGATGGTAGATGAAGCGTGATGAATGGTAAATAAAAAACACATGCCGAGAAAATGACTCAACCAAACAAAGTCAAGATGAAACTTTGCATTTAATGAGGGTGTAAAAGGCACAGTGTAAACAACTTGTCACTAACTAGATACTTCTCCCAGGGGAAGGTTGCTATCTCTGATGTAGCAGCTCTGACATTCGGTAACAGCATATGTTAAATCAGATGTGTAATGTGAGAAATTTCACTCTGGGGATCATGCTTACCTCTCAGCTCTGCCACCACTACACACGTCATTGGTTCTATATGAATAGAGAATAGATTGCAGATATAGACCAAATCTCAGCAGAAATGTTCTGAGGGCAATTACCAGGAATATTTTCAACCTTTGGCTTATCCTCTAATCCCACCTGTATTTCATTCTTTCCAGCTACATCTTGTGGCTGATTTTACATATCATTTCCTAGATCATTAAAGCATAAACTAAGCCATGCATCACTGTCAATGACTATGCATTTCTGTACCGGAAGTACATTTCTTCTTCACATAAATTAAATGGTTATTGCAGTACTTGAAATTCTATTAAAGTCAATTTTTTAAAACAATAGTAGCAATGATGAATAATAAATGATCAAATAAATTAAATATTTAGAAATGCATTTAAATAAATAAAACACATTTACTATTAAAACTATTCAATGTAGGTAAATGGATTTGAATAGGACATACATACCAGTACACATAGGGAAATACTTCTAGTTCTCATGGTTGGGAGAATTAATATGTCTAAAATATCCATACTACATAAAGCACACTACAAATTCATTCCAACAGGCATCAAAACATGAATTCAATGTTATCAGAACTAATAGAAATAATGTCAGAATATATATGGACACACAAAAGATTTTCAATAGCAAAGCTCTTTAGGTCAAGAAGAAAGCATTCAGAGGCATTAAAATATCTTATAATATATTAATGACTATGGTAGCTGAAATTATGGCATATTATGTAATTATTTATAGACAGAGAACTCAAAATTTAATCCATACTTCTATAGCCATTCCATTAGTGATAAAAAAAAAGACCAAAAATTCACATTGAGGAAACCATCGACCCTGAACTAAAATGGCAGAGAAAGGCAGACATTCTTATTCAGAATTCTAACACTCAACCCCGACTCTCACTCTATGTGTAACTAGCTCACAATAAATCAAAACAAGAATAGAATTCCTGATAATAAAATCCTGATAAAAGAAAATACAAGGGATAAACTAAAGAACATCATTGTAACTCTGAGTTCTTAATACAAGACTTAAAAGCACAAGGTAATAAAGAGCAACAAGAAAATGAACAAAAAGACTTTCTATTAAAAGAAAATGAAACGGGAAATTTGATTAAGATCCTATCTACACAGTGGAGAAAAAATGAGCATTTTACTATTCATATTTACTATTCATCCTGTAAAGGAATAATAGCCATAATATGTAAGCAACCTGAAATGTTATACCAAAATATCTATATTTATATTGACAAATGATACTAACACATTTTTAATGAGTAATTTCACACAATTAACACATTTATGAAAATATTGTTTGTCATCATTACCAATCCAGTAAATGGAGATGAAAAAGAAAATATTATCTCATTCATTTAAAATGTCTTTTATCAAAAGTTGAAACCCTGAAAATAGCCTGGATGTTTATCAATTAAAGAAAGAATAAAAAAAATGTGATATATATCCACAATGGAGTATTACTCAGCTATTAAAAAATAACATCATGAAATTTGCTGATATATGGGCTGAACTATAAAACACTACCCCTAGTTAGGTAACTCAGACCCAGAAAAACAAACATGGTATGTGCTCATTTATAAGTGGATATTATTTGAGAAGGTAATCATGTAACAATCCACAGACCCAGAGAGGTTAAGTAACAAAGTGGGCTCAATGCAGGATGGATGAATATCGCCAGGAAACAAAAATAGGATAGATTTTTCAGGTAGAATCAGAGCAGGTAGGTATGAGAACAACAGGGATAAGATGATAGGAGACCACTAAAACAGATGGTTGAATTGGGTAGAGTATTTCTGGAGTGCGGTAAAAACATAGTGACATAAAAACTCCCAGGGAACCGCCAGGGTGACCACAGTGAAGACTCCTAGTAATGGGGAACAAAGAGCCTGAATGCTCTGTCTTCTGTAAGTAGGCAAGTATATCAGTAGAGGAGTTAGACACCAAACCAGCCACAAAACGTGTAACTTACAATTTGTTCTGTCTGCAAGTCGTGCTGAGCTAAAGTTGGAAAAGAACTTTTGAGGCCAATCAACGACTGATTCAACTTGAGTTCCATGCCGGGAGGTGGTGCCCACACCTGATACTGCCTGGATTGTCAGGAACCAGGGTCTGGATAGCCCAGGGACCTAGTATGGAAACCAACAGAATCCAGAAAAAAAGAGCCAGTGAAATGATCCTTATTTTCTTAATGATATTCTACTATACTCCTAGACAGTAGTCTAGCTTACTAATCAGAGAGACTTCATCCATTAACAGATGGGAGCAGATGTAGACACCTGTGTCAAACATGAGGCAGAGTTTGGGAAATACTGAAAAAGGACTGTAGGAGCCAAGTGGTCAGGTACACAAGTAAATGGCCCACTGAATCAACTATCCAGGGCCGATATAGCCTCAAAGATATTGAATTGACAATAAGAGAGTCTGCATGAATCTGCAAAAGGCCTTCTGAATATATTTTATGGATGTACAGCTTGATGTTCTAATAGGACTCCTAAGATTGGTCGTGAGGTCTGTCTTTGACACTTTTGACTGCTTTTTTGTCCCTTTCCTCCTACGAGTTCACTCACACAGTCTTAATCGGAAGGGATGTGTTTCATATGATTTTTTGTGAATTTGAGAAGCCATGTTGGTTGATCTCCCTGGGAGGCCTGACCTTTCCTGAAGGGAAAGAGAGTAGAGGATTTGAGGGAGAAGGGAGTCGGGGAAGAGAGATTGTTAGGAGATGAGGAAGGGGAACTGCAGTCAGGATGTAATATTTGTAAGAAGAGTAAAGAAAAAAAAAGTGCTAGTGGCCTTAACTTCACTGATGCATGATACCAGTGAACCAGAGTTAGATGAAATAAATACATGTGAATGCACATATCAAGTACTCCCCGAGTCTCACTTTCTTCATGAAGCCTCTATCATGTAGTATGAAATGTCAATTCTGATTTTTAACTCATTACTTTATATTAATAGTTGATCCCTTTCCACCAGAGTCATTGCTTATCTACAAGATCACTGATACACTTTCTTCATATCATTCTGGGCTTTTCCTTTTCAGTTAGTAACCTATTTTGTCACCTGAAAAACCTACTGATATTTTTATGAGCCACTTCCATAAGAGCATTAAAAGGAAACTGCCGGACAGGTGTTTTAACTGAGTGCTGATTATTATTACAGAACCTTGCTGGTGAGTGCAAAAACCTGTCAGCATGTCCTAGTGTTTCCATTCCCTATCATCCCCTGTCATTATGCATGCACATTCGGTAACAGCAAGTCTTGTTAGCCCCCATCTACAGAGATCAGCCATGACACGATGGTAATGCGTTTAGCACTGCTTCCCAGTCTGCTCATCATTGCCAATGGGACAATATACTCCTGTTCGTAGGAAACATCCAGAATGTTAGATCAGGGTCTCATACTGTCAAGCTGTCACTGAGCTACCATTTCCCTGAGCCTTTTGACCCAGCTTCCACAGATTGTCAGTGTTGCCGGCAGCCCTACTTCAATTAATAGGAGCTGTTGGTTTGTAACCTTCTGAAAGGTATTTTTAAAGATATAATATTAAATCTGACTCCTCATGTTTTTACCAGGACTATAAATAAGGTGACACTTGAAAGAAACCTTTATTGGCAAGCTAATTCTGTTTTCTATTTATGTTTAAGCCCTGTGGTACCAAGTCATTCCCCTGCCTAGGCTACATGTTTGTGCTAGAATACATTAATGCATGAATGCAGCTATATCTTTTCTTTTAAACACACTCTATACTTAGCAGTGGCATTGCTTCCTTTGTTAGACTGAACTGTGTTCTTGTCATAATTAATGGTCTTATTCCATGAGTATAATCAAGGTTGGATATTTAAGATGTATATTACTAGTAAGATTTTTCTCCCATTTGAAGCAGAAGTCAGGAAAACAGGTAACTTTTTTTTTCAAGAAAAAAAAAACTAGAGTTGTTCTTTTAGTTTCAAAGGGCTGGGAGATTCTAAGATTTCCCCATCAGTTCTTTACTTTGATGTTCTTCATAGCTTCAGTATTTCTCTGTTGAGTGTATAGTGATGGCACAATAAATATCCAAAGCTAACAATTCAATTTTACTGATGTTGTGATATTTTTATATATGTCTGAAATGTGAAATACAGAATAATCAATCCTCCAAATAGTATAGATCAGATTATTTTTCTTGACTGAGAATTTTAGATACAGCATATTTCTTTGCAAACATGATAAATTCCCTTGAATACAAACTTTTACAGTTCCAGAATATTCTGTGTGCCTAAAAAAGTCATAAGGTTTTATTGTGTTAATAATTACTATTCATCCATATATCTTAAACTCAAGCAACATTTCACCATTCAGTACATTCCACTCTGTGTTGATCACATCATAGCCCAGCAGTAAATTTTTGAAGGAGTATAACTATAATATAGAAGAGAAGCATCAAACTTACATGAATGAAGGTGATTTTCACCTCAGTTTTGTAGTGGCTGACCTGAGTCAATATATTCTTATTTATTTACTAACATTAGATCAAATTTATTCTTGATCTTAGATTTTTACTCACTTTGCAGAAATTAGTAAAAAATAATGTATTGGTTTATTTATTTAGTTTTGGTTTTTTGAGACAGGGTTTCTCTGTATAAGAGCCCTGGCTGTCCTCAGACTCACTCTGTAAACCAGGTTGGCCTCGAACTCAAAGAGATCTGCCTGCCTGTGGTTCCGGAGAGCTGGGATTAAACATATGTGCTGCCACCACCCGGCTTAGGGTAATTTTTGTTTTTAAATATAGTGACAGTATTACTTGGATAGTCTTACCCCTAAATAAACCCTTTGATAAGGGAACTGATATACAGGACTTGATAAGGAGATGCTTTTCAGGAAGAAAATAATGCAAAGGAAAAACAGTAAGGACATAAGTAAGCAGATTATTAACAGGACATGACTCAATTTGGATAATATTTAAATATTGAACTGGTCTTCTCTACAAAGAAATACAAGTTATAATTCAACTGAATAACAGTTTTAGTGCTTAAAATTGAATGCCTGTGATACCAAGAAATGTCTCATTACAAACATATTTGTTTACCCTTCTCTCATATAAGATTTGAAAAAAAAACCGTTTGCCTGATGGATATCATACAAGGAAAACCTCCTATGAAGTTTAGATATTTGTTCCCCTACCTTCCATACTTTTAGAAACTTAAAAATAGTTAAAGGGAGAGAAAGTATATTGTACAGCATATCATGAGTGTCCAACGTAGCTACCAAAAAGAAATATGCTCATAGGTATGTACCACATAAAAATACTGCTGATCATTTATGTGTTCCCACAAGACACTTTTATATGTTTTATCAAATATTTCTATAATAGCTTATTGTTTTACACCTTGCTTGTGGAAGCAACTTTTCATTTACATAATATGGTCCACTTCGAAAATTTTAAGTACCACTTACACTCTAAGAAGTTTGAAACTTAATTTCTTCTTATATTACTCCTGTATCCACTTCTTATATGTAGTTTCCTTCTAATGAACTCATCCAAATTGGGAGTTTAAAAAAAATTAAAAGCCTACTTTTTCTTCCCCTCTCCATATATTTGATTTTCCAATATTGAATGTAATTTCTTAATACTAATTCTCTTTTATTTAGTTCTCAACTTAAAATTTTTGTGGTTATCAGTATTTCTTTGTCTATTCCTTCTATTTTAGTGAACTTCTAGATTTCTGTTGGAAAAAAAAAGTCACATAAAACACATTATATGTTAAAAATACAAAATACATTAAAGGGACTTTCTTTTGTCTTACATTTTCAAAAGTTCTAATTTCTTCACGATGCTTAAGGCATCCCAGCAAAGATGGTGGTTGAGGTGACTATGGTGTCAGAGACACAGGTAGATAATCTTTACATGGTAGACTTGAAGAATCAGAGAAGGCAGATAGAAAATAGATGTGTCTATATCCTTAAAATTGTCACCATCAGTAAAGACTTCACCAGCTAGAAACTTCATCCTACAAAAATCTATAATCTTCAGATAGTGCCATGAAATGGAAACAAGCATGGCCTGTATCAAAAGATATATCAGATTCTAAGCAGAACAAATTTTAACAACCAGTACATAAATTTCTACTTCCCTATAACTGTCAGAGTCTGAATGGTTTACTTCCACAAAATTATGAATCACACAGCCTTTCAAGTTCAAGACTATTTGATAATTTTATAGCTAATTCTTCTCTATAGATCTCACTTCTCGTGTAATGTTGTAACAGAGTTTGTTTTTCAATATATATAACCTGTATATATTTACTCCTGCAATAAATGTAAAACAAGAGTCACAGTGAATGATATATAGCAATCTGTGTACTGGAATGTTGTCAGAGGAGCACCACTGTCTTAAGGCTACTCTGGAATTAATATTTAGATCTTCCCTCTCCACAACGTAGCACAGCTAAAGCACAAACTCATTTTAAAAGACTGTGAACTTGAGGTGGTAAACATTCACTTTGGTTGTATGGAGGAAAACAGGTTAGTTTCTGATTACTATGCCATTTGCAACCTAAATTTCTAAGATAGAAAATTTTCTTGTCAAAATATGGAGTATAAAGCAATATTTGTAATAGCCAGAACCTGGAAACAACCTAGATGACCCTTAATCTAAGAGTGGATAAAAAAAATTGTTACATTTATACAATGGAGTACCACTTAGTGGTAAACAAAAAAAAAAACAATATCTTGAAATTTGAAGCTAAATGGATAGAACTAGGAAAAAAAATCATGACTGAGGTAACCCATAATCAGAAAGACAAAAACAGTATGTACTCACTCATAAGTGGGTGCTAGACATAAAGCAAAGAAAAACCAGCCTACAATCCACAACCCCAGAGAAGCAAGGTTACTAGAAGGACCACAATATAGACAAACATGGATCCCCTGGGAAGGGGGAGGAGACAAGAATTCTTGAATAATTTGGGAGTGTGAAGGAAGGGGGTAAGGTTGGAAGGGAGGAAGAAGGGGATAAGGAGAGGGAGGAGGAGAGAAGGTGTAGAGATGAGAACACGAGGTAATGGGATGATTGAGTTGGGGAAAGGACAGAGATGGAGAACAAGAAAAGAGGTATCTTTATAGAGGGAGCCATTAAGAGGTTAGGAAGAAATCTGGCATTAAGGAAATTCACAGGAATCCACAAGGAAATTTCCATAGACCCCAGCTATGACTCTAAGCAATAGTGGAGATTGGCCTTCTCCTGAATTCAGATTGATAACTACCTTAATCATGATAGAACCTTCAGGCTGTAATTTATGGATGCAGCAGCTAAGCACTGGGTCTAGCTCCCAAGTCCAGTCAGAGAGGGAGGACCAATAATATGAGCAAAGTTTTAAAGACAGTGATGGAGATACCCACAGAAACAGCTGACTTGAGTTAGCTGAAGCTTACTGACCCAAGACTGATAGTTGGGGAATTTGCATAATAGCAAAACAGGCCCTCTCAGTACCAGTAACAGTTGAGTGAGTTGTGATGTTTATGGGGCCACTATAAGTGGGAACAGAATTTATCTCTTAAGCATGAACTGACTTTTTGGAGCCCATACACTATGGAGGGATAGCTTGATCAGCCTAGATACAGCAGGAGTATGGCTGTTCTTGAATTTGAGCAGTATTTGAAAGCTGTTATATGAAATCAAGTTTTAAAAAAATAGTAAAATGGTTAACATAGCATTCTTTTAAAAATAAATACTATTGGCTATTTCAAATGTAATTAATAGTAAGTTAAAGTTTTCTGTTTATTGGTTCAAAAATAATGTATAATATAACAAGACACAACAACTTAAAAAGACTTTCCTCATCCATTTATCTATTATTGTTACTGGTAAAATTCTTGCTTTCTTCTTAATCTACATTTTGCCTTCTGGGTTGATTTCCTCATTGTCACAAAGAATATCTCACTGTTTCCCATGCTTCTTGCTGTTTGAGCTCACGTACTCTATCTTTCACATTTGTGGGATACCAAGAATGTAACTCCTCATCTTAAACGACTAAAACAATCCTTTCTGTTTTGATAGACCAGCATAGATTCCATATTTTCTGATTTCAGCAGCATCATGTGCAAAATTCTTGGTGAGATGTGAGTTGTGTGTTTGTGACATGTCAATTTAAAAAGGAAGCAGAATGAGGAAATACTGGAACAAAGCAAGATACAAAAATCATCAGGGCCCCTGCCTCCCAAATTCTGGGATTAACTTTGTGAGTTTGAGACCAGCCTGGTCTACAAGAGTGAGTTCCAGGACAGGCTCCAAAGCTACAGAGAAACCCTGTCTCAAAAAAAAAATCATCAGGGCATACTCCAAAGTATGTGTCTCCATGTCGATGTCAAGCTTTGCAGATCTCTAACTTCATTCAGCTTTGTTGATGGAAACACACTTCTCTCTCTGAGCAGCATCCACACCTGGGCTTTACCTCTCTGTTGTTGGTAATCCACAACTGTGGTATCTCCAACAATTTGGGATTCCTGATGAAATCTAGATGTCACCATTGTAGCTCATGTAATGACATCTCTGGGCTTCCATGGAGAGGCACTTTTGACACATGCCTGGCCAAAGAGACTTTGCTCAGCTGCAGAAGTAGATTTCTTGGATTTTTGACTCTAAAGACAGGATCACGTGGCCAAAGCTGCCAAGGACTCCTGCTTGCTGCAGCTGGAACATATATTCCCCACTCAAGCACTTTTCAAGAGCTTTCTCGTTTCTATGGTAACTTTCACTGCTTACCCTTTTCTTTAATTCCTTTTTATAAGCTGGAGCCTAAGTTAATCTCTCTTTGTCCCATTTAACAACAGGCTTTTCTTTAAAAGTTTTCTCCCCTCAAGCACAATGCTCAGTTCCCCATACATTCCCTAATGCTTTTTTTATTCTCAAACTGCATATTTTAAAAAGTTCTTCCTTGGCCACTTGCTCCTTTTTCAATGAATATTATGTAATAGTGACCACTAGTAACTACATGACACAGTCAGTCCTATACTGTCACGAACTTTCCTCTCCCTACATCATTAAACCAAATTTCTTCCATATAGCATCTGACAGAGTTTTTAGGACAAGAGCAAAGGGCAGACACATCCTTTGCAATAATACCTAAGTATGTTTTCTAGGTGTCTTATTCTCTAAAATTTCATGAACTTAGTCCCCACAGTTCGAGGTACTGTTAGGATCACTATCTTTCATGCTTCTTCTAGTATGCTCCACTAAATCCCGCTTAAACCATCTAAAAACTTTTCTATCCCAGTCTCCCATATTCTTCCAACGAACAGCGAACTTAGACCAACAACACCTACTTCTAGTATCAATTTCAGTGTTGATCACTGTTCTATTGCTGTGAAGGGATACCATGACCAAGGCGACTCTTTTGAAGGAAACCATTTAATTTTGGATGGTCCTACTGATTGAGAAGTTTAGTCCATTATCATCATGGCAGGGAACTTGCAATCAAACCTGGTCTTAGAAAAGTAGCGAAGAATAACATCTTGACCCATAGACTAAAAGAGCAACTCTGGGACTTTTAAAACTTCAAAGTACATTACCAGTGACACACTTTCTTCAACAAGGCCACACCTCCAAATTTGTTTAATTCTTTCAAATAGTACAACTTCCTGCTACTAAACATTCCAATTTAAGACCCTATAAGGGTCACTCCTGTTCAAACTACCACAGTACCTACATTGGTGAAATAGATCCAAATCTCTTCACCATTGTCTGATTCCCACATGTGCAGTATGACATCTGGGTTTTCACATATACATTCAAGATAACAACAAAAAACTAAAGAATCAGGAAAGGAGGAAAGCAAGTAAGCAAGCCAGCAAGCAAGGAATAAAAGGAACTTATAAATATATTTAAAACTAATTACTTTAATAAAATATGTTTTCAGATTCGTCAAAATAACTTTTGAACAGAATGGAACAAGGTAAGTTTCACAGACATTAATTTTGTTCCCTATCTCATGCAGAGATGTGTATAGTGAAAAGTATTAAGAACAATTTGTTAAATTCAAATTCCTCAATGTGGCAACAACTACTGTGTGAGCTGTAAGTACTTATTTGAAAATTGTGAATCATTGGTGTGATCTTGACTCAGATATAGATAGGAAAATGAAATTTATATGTAAAATGAAAAGCCAAGTTTGGCATTTCAAGGAAATAAAAGGAGAAGTGGTTCAATAAACATTGCTCAGAGAATTGACTGTTTTGCGGAAACAGAAAAAATACCCCTATTTTATATCATAAATAAACATTTATTTCCTATAGTTCTGAGGACAAAAATATAAGATTAATTGTAGAAAATCGAGTAATTTTTTTTAGAATTTAGACAGTGATATGTGTTCAATCCATCAATTTAGAGAAAACTATCTATTTTATAATAGTAAGTCTCTTTCTTCTTAAACATGTTAAGCCTTGGTATTTATGAAATATTTTACTAGATATTTGTTTTCTTACTATGAAGCTCTTGTGCTTCCTCTTAGATTTATTTCTAAATATATAACACATTTTTCTAACAATTGGATGTTACCTCAATTTTTTCCCTTTTCCTACTAAATTTTGCTTAAATGAAGTGACAGAATTGGGTTTCCATGCTTGGCGTAAAGTTAGAGTTATAATCTCCTTTCTAGTTTTAAACTCCACGCTTTTACTTTGCTTTTTGGTAATAGTCATAGTTTATACCTATATAATCTTAAACTCTTTTCGGCTGGCAAATTATTAGGATAGATTTACTTTCTTAGAATAGCATCCTCATTTCCTCTCCTTAGAACAGGATTATAAAGGTTTATTATGGTGAACAAATTCTCTACACTTTTGAGGTACCCATTTTTTTAAACCCTCTTGCAACCTAGAATATTTTTCAAATTGTTGGCAACTATTTCTTTATTATGAAACCCTTCATAAAAACAGACTGTCTATCTCATAAACTCTGTGTTTAGAATCTGGCTTTTAATTAACAGCAAGGAGTAAAAAAAATATGTAATCTCACTAAAAAACACTTTTCAAATCCCACCAGTACTATTTATGAATGGAATGTGAGAGAACATTCACAAAAATCATTGCATTTCTGGACTGAGTCCTGGTGCAAAAACAAATTCCATTGATTAGTATCTTTTGGTATAAGTACTTAGTGTTAGAATAGGGGGAAATATATTGGTTTAGGAAAGTAGAGGTAGTAGGTACTTTTGTGGGTGTATACTTCACCAGTCACGATTAGCTGACTAGGTTAACAGTACCAATCATGATTTCACCCTGCTGAATAGGATTTAAGTTTCATTAGAAAGCTGTTCATAAACTTCAGGTAGAGTGTCACTATTTCACCCCTGAGGATATCTTGGTCAGTCCAGCCACAGTTTGTAGTTCATAGGTGTTACTCATGAATAGGACTAATTACCATTCTCCCTTGACAACTAACATATCACATTCTGGGATTATGAGAGCCACTTTTAAAGGATGAAGTTTCTAGGTTCAGTCCAGCTCAGTTCTTCCAAGTTTTCTACCTAAAGTTTATAATGTCTTCAGTAGTAGGAACTTGCCCTCAAATTCTAGGAGGCAACCAAGTGTAACAGCAAGGGAATTTATTGCTTTGAAAAAGATGATTTCTCTTGCACAGTACTGACATTTAGCTAGATAGTACATTGATCATGGAAGAAACATTATTGTAGTTGATAGAAATCTTTATATATAATTTTAGGTAAATATAAAATCATGATTCACTGTCATTGTCAAGTAACTCTGGTGTTACTTATCAATACTCCCTTCCTATTTAAATTCTCTCCCATATTATAACTCTATATTCATAGTACTTATCTTATTCTACATTCTAGATCCCCTTTTCCTCCTTGGTCCATTTTAACTTTTCTGGATTCCTTGGTGACTCAAATTTATATATTCACACACAAAGAATTGGAACTCAGAGTCAAAATTAAGAGACAACATTTGACATTTGTTTTCCACATCTCAGTTACTTAGAATAATGAATAGAAGTCGCATGCATTTACCTGCTAATTTGGTTACATCATCTTTGTTATCAGATGGGTGGCATTCCATTGTACTTACGCTCCATTTATTATTTGTTCATCAATGAAGGACAGTTAAATTCTTTCCCATTTCTAGATAATGTGCACAGAGTAGAAATGAATATGAGTCAGCGAAAATCTGGGGAGTTCTATAGGCATATGAAAGCAGTGCTAAGAGGAAAGTTCATAGCACTGAGTGCCCAATAAGGAAAATGTAGAAAGCTCACATCAATGACCTACAGCAGGCCTGAAAGCTCTAGAAAAAAAAAAAAAGAAGAAGCAGACTTACCCAAAATGAGAAGACAGGAAATAATCAAGTTAAGGGCTGAAATCAACAAAATAGAAACACAGAAAACTACACAACGAATCGATGAAACAAAGATCTGGTTCTTTGAGAAAATCACCAAGATTGACAAACCTTTATCTAAACTAATCAAAAGGCAGAGAGAGAATATCCAAATTAACAAAATCAGAAATGAAAACGGGGACAGAACAAAGGCCACTGAAGAAATTCAGAGAATCATTAAGTCCTATTACAAAAATATGTACTCCACAAAACTGGAAAATGTAAAAGAAATGGATAATTTTTTAGATAGATACCACCTACCAAAATTTAATCAAGACCAGGTGAGCAATTTATATAGACCTATAAGTGGCGAGGAGGTAGAAGCTGCCATCAAAAACCTTCCAACATGACATCATTTTCTGCTCAATAAAACAGTTAATATTTATGTGACTTTAATGTATTGAATATACCTCTCATTTACTTCTAAGGAAAAAATGTCCATAATCTTAGAGCTTCAGTTTGGAGAAGGGGAATTCTAACAACTCAGCTCTCATGTTTCTAATCTGTGTAGCTCAAAGTTAAACTTCTTTGCTACATGACTGTGACCTGTATAAGCTACCGAGAAGCTTCTCTAGTTGTATTTGGGGATAATGGTCATCCTCTTCCTGCAAGTTGTCCAACTTCTTATACAGAATGCTTTGTTATGATGAGGAAAATAAAAACAAGGTCATGTGTTAGATCTTAAAGTATTGTCACTAGGCCGCTCTCATTTCAATAATTATGATAATATCATCTAGATTAATGAGAATATTATAAGAAGAAACAAAAACTGTGATGTGTACAGCAAAACAAAATATGTACCAATGAGGATTGAATTCTGCAGAATATTGAGTCTGCATATTCAAAACTAAGCCAAGGAAGATAGAGCTGTCAAGTTGAATGAAACAGATGAGCAGTAACAGAGGAAGGGCTTGAAATTCCTTATTATTACCCCACCCCTCATTTTGTGTTCAACATACACAAATGTTTAATGCACATTTCCTAAATAAATGATTAGAGAAAAGATAGCTTTTTCTCTAGAATTGAGAAGAATTTTTCACAATACAATTTTAAAATTGAATCAATGTACATAGCAATCTTACCCAGATTTTTTAATTGAACTACATTTTTCTCTGGGTTATGATTGCTTCTATTTGAACTGTCGACATTAAGGTTTTATCAATAATTATTACTACATTTGTTTTGATAATTAGCTATTCAGACTTGAGTTTTTCGTTTTTTTAAAAAAAATTTCACCATCATTTGTTCTGGTAGAAACTCATTACAACATTCAGAGACAAACAGAATTAGCCCCCATTTTCTCAATCAGTGAAGAATGTCTTCTAAAAATTCAAGATAAAAAACTGCTAATTGGAAAATAACATGTTAGGTTATTAAGAAATTCTTCCATATAATTGGAGAATGTATTAGGTTTTCTCCTACAAAAAAAGAGAAGCAACCTGAACCATGGAAGCATAAATTTCACGTGGAGGAGAAAATAATTTTTAAATTATCTCATTCCTTTACATTAACTGGCAACAAAGAACTATATTGTTAATGGTCTGTGAATCTTTAATTACAGATAAATGTTCATGTTGGTATCTGTCCTCAGGGCAGAAAAATGCAAACATGCTATCATGAGAGAAGCAAAGAAATGAATTTATGCTTTAATGAGCTGTGGAGTCTTATTATGCACTTGATATGATGTGACACTTTGACTTTGTACTAGAAACAAACTGGGAATATGAAGTTCAATTTGTATTCAGGAATTGTTTGCTTTGGAAGTTTATCCAATGATTAGTTGTTTTCATTTAATACTTTGAGTGCTTTCTTCCATTGTTTTTCCTTTTTATTTTTTAATTAGTTTAAAGTAATTATTTGAGAATTCAACATTAATTTTGTCTTTAATCATTAGGGAAATTATTCTTGGAAAAATCTACTATTAGCACTGTGACTGCTTGCTGCCTGTTCATATGGAAGCACACAAGCTCAGACTTAGCCACTGACCCATATCATACTGACCTGTCCACCTAATGAAATATTTTTCATTATGTAGTCCTGTCAGATTTAATTGGGCATTTAATGCATACTTTGTCACTTTGCTGGTTGCTAAAGATTAATATGAAGTCTTCATATTAAAGCTAGAAGATGTTGATTTAAATGCAATATCTAAACTCAAATTCTGGTAATAAGAAATCAATATCTCTCTTAGATTTGCCATTGCAGGTTTATTGTTGCTGCTCATGCACTGAGATCTATACAGGTGGAACAGACAGAAATACCCATGTCCAATGAGTGGATGGCTTGACAGTGACAGGCTGAATTTACTGCTATCATAAAATGGAAAATTAAATGTTATGTGAAGGTCTACAGATATTACACAGCAGATCAAAATGTTATTCTATTAGATGAAAACATTAAACTTCAAAGTCACTTGATCAGTGGTCTGTAACAGATTAATATTTGCTGTTATAAGGAAAGGGTTGTTTTTAAATCATTTCTTGAGACTTGACTCTTTTTATACACACTTTTAGCTAAAGTATAAATAACATAGTTATCACTGAAGGAGAAAAATAAAGCTGTTCTCTGATTTTAAAAAGCACACAGTGAGTGGACATGATATAAAATAATGGATTTGTTGCTCTGCATATTGCTACAGAAATTAGCTACAGTTTACCATGAAGGAAAATGCGGGCACTGAAATTTAATATCTGTGTTTATTCAAAAATATATTTATTGTGATTTTATGTAGCTTATTGCTACTTTGATTGTTAGTACGTGTACCCAGTAACACCAAAAACCCCACATACACAGAGGGAAAAAAAAGGTAGGAGAACAACCAAACAGCCGAGGCTCCCACAAGTTGTTCACCTTACTAGACCTGGAAGGAGGTGGGAGGTTCTTGGACTCCCCACAGGGCAGGGAACTGTGACTGCTCTTTGGGCTGATGAGGGAGGGGGAGGGAAATGGGAGGCAGTGGCGGGGAGGAGACAGAAATCTTTAATAAATAAATAAATAATAAAAAGTATAAAAAAAGATAGGAGGAAGAATGGAAGGAGAGAAAGATTACAGAAAGAAGGGGGAGGGAAAAGAGAAATAGAGAGAGAGGGAGTGAAGGAGAGAGATGAAGAGAGACAAAGTGACAGAGAGAGAGAGAGAGAGAGAGAGAGAGAGAGAGAGAGAGAGAGAGATTTATTGGTTTCAATAACATGAGAGTACTAGGCAGTAACAAAGCCTGTGAGACGTAACGAACCTTTTAACTCTACATGTGTACTGTAGCATATGTCACACACAAACACACAAATAGACTAAAGAAAGGAAGGAAAAAAGGAAGTAAGGAAGAAAGGGAGAGAGGAAGGAAGGAAGGAAGGAAGGAAGGAAGGAAGGAAGGAAGGAAGGAAGGAAGGAAGGAAGGAAGGAAAGAATTACAATGCATATATACTGTCTTTGGGTAGTGTTTTCTGGTCAACAAAGACAATTTGAAAACAGTATCGAACATTCAATAAAGATTTGATTTCATATACTTGTCAAAGGATTAACCAAAAGTACCTGAAAGCATCACTTGGAAATACTCATAATTATTCAATTGTGCATATTTATATAACTATTATGTAGGAATAAAATCTTGAGAGATAAAGCATAAGCGATAAAACCAGTACATCAAAAGGGATTTGAAACTTTATTATACCTGGTCTGTTTTTGTGTGAGCGAATCAAGAAAATGTGTTGGGCCAGCAGTAAAACATTTGTCAATAATTTTTCTTTGCTTTTCAGTATAGTGATTTCAGTAATAACATTTTAGGAAGAAAGTGTAGTGAGTACTGCTGGCCCAACAGAATGAGGGCTGATGAGAAGCCAAGGACAATATCACTGGGTTTTGATCCTACTGCATGTACTGGCTGTGTGGGGTCTAGCCTATTTGAATGCTCACCTTCCTAGACCTGGATGGAGGGGGGAGGACCTTGGACTTCCCACAGGGCAGGGAACCCTGACTGCTCTTAGGATTGGAGAGGGAGGGGGAGAAGAGAGGGGGTAGGGGGAGAGGAGGGGGGAGAGGGAATGAAATGGGAGGCGGGGAGGAGGCTGAAATTTTTTTCAAATATATATGAATGTATTCCTAACAAAATCATTTTATTTTAAAGATTTCTATAAACTCTCTGGTGCCCCAACATGATTTCAACATTAAAACATTCCTAATATTTCTGAAGTGATGTTGTATATTAATAAAGACTATCGCTATGAGAAGTAAAGTCAGAGTTTCAGTTTCCGTATCTTCAGTTCTCATCCATAAGAACCGTAAGGGGTGCTGGTAAGGGTTTTAATTCAAGTCACCTGACTGATTGCTAATGATTTAGCTCTTAAATATGTAAAGATTTTCTGCATTCTCTGGATTATTACATATTTGTAGTGAATAAAGTTCTATTTTATTTAATGTCAATGACTCTTGGTTTTCAGATCTTGCTGAGAAACAAAAGAAAACCAGCAAGTAACCATTTAATGTGATATTAAACTATCTGTAGACAAAGGTTATAAAATTCGGCATAATTTCCCATCTGTCACGGCTATCGTTATGCATATGTATTTCTACATCTCTGTGGAAGATCTTTGTGTACGGCAGGATACTTTCCACTTGTCTGAGAAAAGAAAAAACGCTATAACAGACAACAAATACCTAACTAAAATTCCTTAAGTCACATAAAGATTACAATCTAAAGCCTGCCATGTGCAATGAGAGTGAAGAATGTTGGTGAATGATTTGAAGTTGTCTTGGTATCGCAACAGCTGCACTCAGATGTGCAGTCAAGGCAAAGCAGCAGAACATCACTCCTGCTCAGGACAGAGGCACTGCAGAGATGTTGGAGAGAGTAGAACCAAACTCTCATCCTTTATCCCGACTAACATTTAAGGACTCTACATCAGAATGAATACTGAGTTCTAAATAGTAATTTGAGAGATTACTTCTAGATGCGCCTATCTTTCAGAGAGCTATCCTCATCACAAGCCTTTACATGGCTGTCACAGTCTAGCTAGGCTTTCAATCATCTCCAAATATATCTAACAGCTCTTTAAGTTAAAACTTACCTTTCCTTGTATATATCAAATGTATGTTCCTTTTTTCCATCTAAAAGAACCATTGCACCTCCTTTCCTTTTGTAATTTTCTTATTCTAAATTAAGTGATAATTTCCTTTTACTTACTTTATACATTTATTGTACAGTTTTAATCTCAAGGTCTTGTACTTTCATAGAAACCTTAATTATCCTATCTATTTTTGGGTATTCAGGAGTGAACCTGAAACCTGCTAGAGAAGAACTAGGATACTGAGGAAAATTCTCAACCATTTTAAAAATTGTTTGTTTAAAAAAAAACTGATGACTTGAATATGCTGTGCTGCACATCGAAAGGAAAGAAGAGCAAGTTACATCCAAGTGAGAAATTAGACAAAAATTAAAAATCATACTCATTGCTAACGACAAGCTGTGAGAAGATTATACATGAAGTTTGTGTGAATGTAGCAGACAGATGTTTACTTTTCAAAAGCTGGTTTGCCTACTACTCAGCAATGGTATGTAACCACACGCTGCTGAAAGGTAGTACTGCAGCAGTATGTAGTCCACATAATAATGGCCTTTGCCTTAAGTCTATTCCTCTCAGGGGACTAGGGCTTGAGTGGTCATATGTGTTTTTGCTGCTGGTACGATATTCAGACTTCTTTGTTCCCTGGAACATGAATATTTGAAGTTCATTATTACCACTACAACAAAGAATATTATAGTATCTATTGAGTAAATTCAAAGTATGTTAGAAATTGAACTGTGAATCTTTAGTTTTACTGAAAATACAATTTGTGGATCAGTGAGATGATTCAATAGATAAATACACTACTAGCCTGTAAGCCTGGTACTCGAAATTTGATTCCAGGATCCCACATGTCAGAAACAATAATAATAATAATAAATTGCTATGGGATTTTAAATTTCCAAATTTCAAAAAGCATTGTGACATAAATCCTCATTTAGAAATTTATGGAAAAAATTAAATAAAATATAAATGTTTGTAAAAATTTCTGAATAATTGTGATCAGTATCCCTACAATCCCCATCGATAATAATACAACCTTCTGAACATGTTTTCATAAAACTCATGAATCACTGAGTGTGTAAACAATCAAAATTTGACAAACTCTACCTCCCTCACAGATTGAGATGATTAAATACTTAATACAAAGGTGTTGGAATTCATTGTGGGCATTTAGAAAGTAAGGCCTTGCTCGAGAAATCTGTCATGGAAGACTAGCTTTGAGAGTTCAAGCCCATTCTCTACCCGCAGTTTGCTCTCCTAGTTTTGTTTTTTCAGTTTTATATGGAAGCTCACAGTCTCCTGTTCCTGCAACCAATTAATCCCTCTACAGATCACTGTGGAAACATCAGCCAAGTACACTCATTCCTGTATAAGATTCCTTTATCATGATTTTATATCACAAGAGCAAAAAAGAAAATAATACAAATGCTGATACTAGAGAGTTGGCTATTGATGAGAACAGGACCATGTTCCTTTTGAGAAGAAACTAGAAGACACTGAGACGTTGAATTAGAAAAATTTTTGAATGCTGTAATGATATCTAACTGTCCAACTGGGTAAGAACTTGGAAGACAGTGTGCTAAGAACGCTATGGACTGTGAAGGCCCAGCAGAAGAAGTTTCAGAAGGAAATGATATTAATAACTGATTTTTGGAATTAGAATATGGCTATAAGGCCATATCATTGTGTGCCAGGAAATTAAATGTGGTTGTTTGAAAGAAAATGGTTCCCAAAGAGAGTAGCAGTATAAAGATGTGTGGCCTTATTGGAGAAAGCACCATACTTAGGTGCAGGCTTTAAGGTCCCTTTTGCTCAAACTACTCTCGGTCTGACTTTTAGTCTACTTTCTGCTTTCCTATAGCCAAGGTATAGTCAGCATCACATCCGTCTGCACATTGTCATGCTTCCTGTCACAGTGATAATGAACTGGACCTATGAAATTTCAAGTGAACTAACTCAAATTTAAATGTTTATTTTATAAGACTTGCCGTGGTCATAGTGTCTCTATACAGAATAGAAAACTAAGATGAAATGTATAATTTTCTTTTTGATTTTATATGATGTTACAATTAAGAGGCAGTCTTGAGTCTCCAAATAAACTTTGGACTTTGAAGTTGATAGTGTTAAGACTCTGAGAGAATATGGAGACTTTTTAAGTGGGACTAAATGCATTTTACATTATGATATGTCAACGAGCCTATGAAGACCAGGAAGTGATATGGAACAGTTTTAGTGAGAATAACAGTTATAGATTCTGATGTTTAAACAGATAATCCCTTTATTTGTTTGTTTGTTGTTGTTGTTTTTTTTTTTAACAAGTTTGGGCATGTATAGGGGATTCAGACTTGTTGGAGAAAGAATGTCACTGAGAGGGGGTCTTGGAACCTTAGGTCCTTCAGCTCTACACAAATGACTATAGGCGACTAAGTACTGCTGAGAATATGTAAAATAGTACTTCCCAGGGAACCATATACAAACCGGTTATAGAATACCAAATGGTTTGCCTAAGAAAACACAGAGGAAGAAAGTTGTGTTCATATATTTAGGAATATATGTGTGCGCGCACACACACATATTCTATATATAAACATTCTATATATAAATATATATTTCTATAAGAAAAATGCAAAAATAGGGAATGAATTTGAAAACAAGCAAGGAGACTTGCATAGGAAGTCTTTTTCTTTCTCTCTCTCTCTCTCTTTTTTTTTTTTTGAGACTGGGTTTCTCTGTAGCTTGGAGCCTATCCTGGAACTAGCCCTTGTAAACCAGGCGGACTTAGAGATCTGCCGCCTCTGCCTCCCCAGTGCTGGGATTGAAGGTGTGAGCCACCACCACCTGGCTATATATGGGAAGTCTTAAAGGAAGTAAGTAAAGTGGGATGTAATATCATTATGTTATAATCCAAAAAAGTAAAATAAATAGTTTTAAAAATAAAAGAAAACTGAAGGCCTGAACCTATATGTACTTTGATCTCTATTTTGAGCTTTCAGTTAAATATATGAGCTCTCAGCTTTCCGTTCCTGCCACCCAACAGACACCTGTTTGCGTATTGGTCCTCACATTACAGAGCCCTCTGTTCTGCATGTCAAAGCAAATCTTTTCTATAAGTTGGCTCGGTTAAGGTGTTTTATCATAGCAAGAGGATAGTAGGTAACAAAGACAGTCTAGCACTAGTCACTATTACTTTGAATTTATATCTGCATCAGAACTATTAAGGAATGAGGATCTTTATATAAAATTTAAGCTGCGTAGTTAATGGGGTATACATAAAAAATTGATTAATTGAGTCTGGAGTTGGGGAAATGCTTCAGGCTCAAGAGAATCGCTTAGCATTCATCTATGGCAACAAAAGTCTTTCTAAACTTTTTTCAATTTCTTTCCAGATATTTAGAAGAATATTAGTTTTACTGGGTTACAATTTTATTTAAGGAATTCTGTTAGTGATTTATAGTT
Organism: Microtus agrestis; assembly: GCA_902806775.1. Classification (NCBI taxonomy): domain Eukaryota; kingdom Metazoa; phylum Chordata; class Mammalia; order Rodentia; family Cricetidae; genus Microtus; species Microtus agrestis. The sequence goes on along the minus strand of CADCXT010005381.1, from coordinate 80,801 downwards.
TTTAAGTATGCGTTTAACATATCTATGCAATGTGAATAATTTAACACTTAATGCTTTTATCTTATTTAATTTTCATTGGAAATTTTCAGAGTATAGTGAAAATAATTATTTTTCTTTTTATTTTCTAGATAGTCTGGGATGTAGGGACCCATGCTAGATATTTATTATATGCTTTGTTCAAGGACTAGCATACATTTTTAAAGAGGATTAATTTTATTTTTAAATTCTATGTATGTTTGATTGACTATGTGTAGGTATACAAACACAGGTGTGACTACCCGCAGAAGCCAGAAGTGGGCTGCAGATCTCCTGAAGCTGGAATTCCAGCTGACTGTGAGCAATGTGACACTGGCGCTAATATTTATGAACTATGATTCCTTGTAAGAACAGCAAGTACTATTAACTGCTGAGTCATTTCTCCAGCCTTTTCAGCTCTTTTTAAATTAGCTTTTGCCATTTATTAATATAATTTTAAATATTCATATTTTCTATTTTGAATGTCTTCTGAAAGAAGAAAGATTAGAACTTAAAATCCCTAATGGCACAGTGTGGAATGCTTATAAATATGTTAATTACATTTTTATATATTATATACTTTTCCTGTACCCTTTAATTATCATGCCATCCGTTAGCTCATTGGTTTTACATCAAACTCTCATTTTTGTTAACAAACTTCTCATGTTGTTACTGCTCTAGTTGGTGGTGTGAATCTGGAATAGCAGGGCCCTAAAACTGAGGCAGAGTCAATTTGCATACAATAACCAACTTAATTCAGGGGCATCAAACAATTTATATTCAGAGGGTTAAGAAGAGTCATCTGAGTAAAGTATATAATCACAAGGACAGCCATATGTATCAAAAAAGCTTGTTTTTCCAAAGAGGAATATAAACAATTTACAATGATCAGTTGTGATGGATAATCTAAAATGAACCTACTCCTATTTGCAACACCTGGGAGAGACACAGACGCACATTCCAGCAACAGTCAGGTGTTTTTTGAAGAAACTGAGGTCAGAAGACTCTTGTTTGCTTCGAGTTTGCTCACAAGCATTCAGAATTCTCACATGGCTCCACTCTTGGACTGGGTTCTCACACCATGTGAGAGCAAGAAATTAACAGCATCTATGTTGTCCATAAGCTTCCTTCACTGGCTCCTCGCTGCTATGACTTTGTACCAGCTATTGATTCAAGATTTTAGATTCAGTATACTGCTTGTTTTTGTTTTGGTTCTGAGATTCTGGTGATAAAAAAGGCTGTTAACTGACTAATCATGTCCAGATATTAAACATGCTTAAGAAATATAAAATTGTACACATATTCTTTGTCCCTTACTTAGATCTCTCATTGGTTTAGTTTTTTTCCGACTGTAACCTTTGTAGCTGTCTCTTTAAGAGATATACTGAACTTTTACAACCTGTTGCTATTGTCAGTCACCAATTAAGCTGACCAAGTCTTTGCATTGTAGTATTTTTGGTAATTAATTGAGGTATAAATCCTTGGGATTTTGTAATGGCAGAGGAATAAGAATGTAGAATGTAGAGGGATAAGAACAAGAATGTAGAAGAATAAAAGATGTTATGTTTGGAACAGAAAATTAGAGTCAGGAAATTATAGACAATTAAGACAGGAGAATTAGAATTAAAGAAGAATAAAATAAAATCCTCAGATCAAGTAAGTGAAATTATTATAGAAAACTTTCTTATTGCACTCCTAGGAAGCTTTCTTTTTCTTTTTCTTTCTTTTTCTTTTTTTTTTTTTTTTTTGGAACTCAGTAGGGGCTGTGAGCGAGTCTCTTAGTGCTTACAGAATAGCACTAAAAGCCACAAGCATGTATTGTTATGAATCTATACCCACAGTTTGCTTCCAACATTTACAGGAATCTGCTTCTTTAAAGATGTTTTCAACATGATAGTTAGCTTCACCAAATGATTTCCAGAATACACACACACACACACACACACACAACACACCTCACATACATTTCTGAATCAGGCTCATGAAGTACTGTATCACTTAAAATTAAACTATGTAATTATTTAACTTTGTAAAAGCTGATTATACATAAAGTACAAGGCATCGTTAAGCTTGGTTATATTGCTTTCTTAAATGTGGGTTAAATTTAAACAGACTAAATACACAGTAGGATGTCAGGTTAAGTAAATAGCCTTAAATGACCTCAAGTCATATAATTAATTTAGTAACAAAACCTGGAAAAGGTCCAGTCTCTTTGATGCAGGAGACACTTTCTTTTTCTTTTTTTTTAAATCAATTTATTTTTTAAAATTCTATTTTTCTCATTTTACCTACCAATCCTAGTTCCTACTTCCTGTCCTCTGCCTGTTCCCTCCAACTTCCTCACTACCACCAACCTATCCACTCCTCAGAGAGGGTAAGGCTTCCTATGGGAAGTCACCAAAATCTAGCACATTGCGTTGAGGCAGGAACAAGGCCCTTCCCACTATATCTAGGCTGAAAAAGGTATCAATCCAAACAGAATGGGCTCCAAAAAGCCAGTGCAAGCAGTAGAGCTAAAACCTGGTATCTCTACCATAAGCCCCACAGATTGCCCAAGCCAAACAACTGTTACCCACATTCCGAGGGCCTAGTTTGTTCCTATGCTGGTTTCCCTACAGTCGATGGGCTCTCATTAGCTCAGGTAATCTGTTTCAGTGGGTGTTCCCATCGTGGTCTTGACCCCTCGCTCATATTCTCACTCCTCCCTCTCTTCGACTGAACTTTAAGAGCTCAGCACACTGATCCAATGTGGATTTCTGCTTCTGCCCACATCAGTTTCCTGATGAAGGGTTTATGATGACTTTTAAGATAGTCATCAATCTGAATGCAGGCCAAGGCCAGTTCGGGCACCCTCTCGACAACTGCTTAGGGTCGTAGCTGTGGTCATCTTTGTGGATTCCTGGGAATTTTTCTAGTGCCAGGATTCTTGCTAGCCCCATAATGGCTCGTTGAATCAAGATCTCTTCCTTGCTCTTCCCCTATGTCCTTCCCCCAGCACAACTATCCTATTCCCTTAGGTATTCCTTCCTTCTCCCCTTCTCCCCTCTTCCTCCCCTTCCATCCTCCCTTCTCAAACACCCCCATTCTCCCAATTTATTCAGAAGACATTGTCTGTTACTCCATCCCAGGGGGATTCTATGTTTATACGTCTGGGGTTCTCCTTGTTGCCTAGCTTCTCTGAGGTTGTGGACTAAAGGCTCGTTATCATTTGCTTTCCGTCTAATATCCACTTATGAGTGAACACAATGATGGGCCAGTTGCACAAAGGATAACACGTTTGCCTGTGGATCAGAAGATTCAAGAGACACTTTTAAAAAATATATCACTACATTCTAGAGAAATTCAAAGCCGAAAATCCATTGTTCTGTAAAACGTAGAATAACATAGAGCAGTGAATAACCTGATCACAACATATATGAGATTAGTTTTTACTTAACAGATAAATTGAATATAAACATTCTGACATTGGATTGCAAAGGTTTTATGTTAAAATAATATGTAGCTTCTTTGGAGTTAATTCAACTTTGTAGTTGTTCTTACTAAAATATAAGAAAGTCAGTCTTGAGAAAAAAAGTCAAGTGGAGGGTTATAAATGCTTGGGGGTTTCCATAGTTATAATAACCACAACTGACTTGACACTAAGATGAACAAATCACACAATTTTTATCGTGTCATAATCAATATCTTGGGGTAAAAATAAATTTGTCCTGTTTAACTAGGAAAAGTGTATGTAAACTAAAGTATGTGTGGTATTTGTTATTTCTAGTACTATCAATATTTTTTGTGTGTTTAACTGTGAGAAAATATTTCCAAACTCAAGGATGATTTTGATACTATATACTACAACTTAGGAAAGCACAACCCAATAAAAGAAACACAATAGTTTAATAATGACTATAATATAAAACATTATCTATAACTATGACAATATAGCCACAAAATTGTAGGAATTCCCATCCTTAATATAATTTATTGTGTATCAAGTGAAAAACATTTGAATAATTATGTTCCTCTCTAATTATCATAATAATATTAATATTCCTAGATGTCAGGTTTACATGGCTGAATAATGTGTTTTATAGTTTTAGTGGCTTATATGTCATTTTAAAGTGTTTTTTTCCAAACCCTAACAAAAAATGATAGATTGATTCTGCTTTGTACTTCTTACTGGATGTCTCTAAGGCATAGTTAAAGATACACAATGTGCAATAGATGTACAAATGATTTGTTTACATTACTCTATATAAATGATTTGTTTGCTTAATGTCTTGGAAATTATTTGTGTATTATGATAGCTCATAGTCTTGTCATCATCATATTACTATAATAAACAAGATCTGTATGTGATTTAGTTCTGTAAGTTCTCCCAATCAAATTCAGATCCCAATACTTTTATATTAATATCAATTGTATCAAATTAATATTACCTTATCACTTTTGTGGTGCTAAGTTTCTCAATTAAGAAAAAATGCTTTATGCAACATAATTTAAGTACTCTAATATTATAAAGTGTAATATAAGTCCATACTCTACTAAGTTGGTAACCATTGGCTTTTCTGATCAGACCTAATATTTAAATCATGAAATATCATAAAAAGTAATACATCTTTGATATCTCAGGGCCCATTCTCTGAGGCATTATCCTGGCATTGGTACTTATACGAAAACCTTGATTCTACAATATTTTTTTTCACATTAAAATACTTTGAAACTTTAGGATTTTGGAATGACATTTTATACAAATGGAATATCTGTAATTTACTAGTTTTACTGATAGATTTGTGCTTAAATATAATATATACTTATATATCTATACATAAGTATAGGTGATACACACACACACACATGTTCTTATATTAAGTGTATATTCTTTACTGACTTTCAAGTTTACCAGACCTACAATACAGTTAACTCTGTTTGTTAAGAAGTGGAATGCTCCAACTTAAGTCATGAAACCTCTTTGCTATTATTTTATTGTTGCTTGCTCTTATTACCAATCAATGTGAAATGAGTTTCTCTAAATTGGTTGTTTGAGTGAATAACTATTCTGTTTTAATTTCCTCAGGAAAGGCTGATTGTGGGCCTATGATGAGTCTTGATCATTTGTAAGGCTTCGTTCACCTCATGACAGTAGAGAGTCAATCAAGTCTGGAGTCCACCCATGTAGTTTTCAATATGATCTGTTGTTGTGCAAGATGAAATTATATTAGAAGTTCAAATTGCTTAGATTGAGCCCCAGTTAATGCCTGAAGGAAGTTCACAAATGGCAGCAATGTTCATCTGAGTTAGCAAGGGTCAAAAGATAGAGCAGCTTTTGCAATTTACATTCAGAATTGATGTCATTCTGATGTTAAATTTTATATAAAAGTCACAGAGGACTAGATTAAATGCAATCAGAACAAAATGGGATACATAGTGCATCATTCCTAGATAGAGATTGACAGCAATAGGAATTATTTCAATGTTACTTTCTTCTCCATTTGTTTGTAATAGAAGTACAAAATAACTGTTGCAGATTGAATCTTCATCAATGATGTATGATTGATTAGTAAACTTTTCATCAGTTTCTCCAGCATACTGCACATGGATTTATAACTTGCCAATGGATAATTCAGAATATCATTGTCTATTTTACCTTTATTTATTCATGTATTTATGCTTTAAAATTTTTAAATGATTTCTTGAATATTAGCTTATAATATTTGTAATATAAATGTTTAGGTTATTTGCACTTTATCTATATTTCTGTAATTTTAACACAGAATCATTTTCATTCATGTTAAATAATACCTTATTTTAAGATTATGAATAGTTGCGGGAAATCTTCACCAGGACTTTTAAGCCTACAGGCTCACTTTCAGTGAAGCTGCACTCTTCTGCCCTAATAGAGCTGAAGACCATGTAAAATTTAGAATGTAGAAGTGATATTATATAAATATCAACAAAACTTAAATATCTAAAATATTTTTTAAAAACAGTCATATTCTTTTTTTTTGTATATTTCTTTTTTTATTTATTAAAGATTTCTGTCTCTTCCCCACTGCCGCCTCCCCTTCCCTCCCCCTCCCCCAATCAAATCCCCCTTCCTCGACTGCCCAAAGAGCAATCAGGATTCCCTGCCCTGTGGGAAGTCCGGGGACCACCCACCTCTATCCAGGTCTAGTAAGGTGAGCATCCAAACTGCCTAGGCTCCCACAAAGCCAATAGGTGCAGTAGGATCAAAAACCCATTGCCATTATTCTTGAGGTCTCAGTAGTCCTCATTGTCCGCTATGTTCAGCGAGACCGGTTTTAACCCAGGCTTTTTCAGACCCAGGCCAGCTGGCCTTGGTGAGTTCCCGACAGAACATTCCCACTGGCTCAGTGTGTGGGTGCAACCCTCGTGGTCCTGAGCTCCGTGCTCGTGCTCTCTCTCCTTCTGCTCTTGACTTGGACCTTGAGATTTCAGTCCGGTGCTCCAATGTGGGTCTCTGTCTCTGTCTCCTTTCATCGCCTGATGAAGGTTAATATTCAGGAGGATGCCTATATGTTTTTCTTTGTGTTCTCCTTCTCATTTGGCTTCTCTAAGAGCCCGAATTATAGGTTCAATGACCTTTATTTATGGCTAGAAAACAAATATGAGTGAGTACATCCCATGTTCCTCTTTTTGGGTCTGGCTTACCTCACTCAGGATAATGTTTTCAATTTCCATCCATTTGCCTGCAAACTTCAAGAAGTCTTTGTTTTTTACTGCTGAGTAGTACTCTAATATGTATATATTCCATACTTTCTTCATCCATTCATCAATTGAAGGGCATCTAGGTTGTTTCCAGGTTCTGGCTATTACAAACAATGCTGCTATGAACATAGTAGAGCATATACTTTTGTTGTATGATACAGCCTCTCTTGGATATATTCCCAAGAGTGGTATTGCTGGGTCCATGGGGTAGGTTGAGCCCGAATTTCCTGAGAAACCTCCACACTGCTTTCCAGAGTGGTTGCACAAGTTTGCATTTCCACTGGAAATGGATGAGTGTACCCCTTTCTCCACAACCTCTCCAGCAAAGGCTATCATTGATGTTTTTGATTTTAGCCATTCTGACAGGTGTAAAATGGTATCTTAAAGTTGTCTTGATTTGCATTTCCCTGATCGCTAAGGAAGTTGAGCATGACTTTAGGTGTCTTTTGGCCATTTGAACTTCTTCTGTTGAGAGATCTCTTGTCAGCTCAGTGCCCCATTTTATAATTGGGTTGATTATCCTTTTATAGTCTAGTTTCTTGAGTTCTTTATATATTTTGGAGATCAGACCTTTGTCAGTTGCGGGGTTGGTGAAGATTTTCTCCCAGTCAGTGGGTTGCCTTTCTGTCTTAGCGACAGTGACCTTTGCTTTACAGAAGCTTCTCAGTCTCAGGAGGTCCCATTTATTCAATGAGGCCCTTACTGTCTGTGCTGCTGGGGTTATACGGCTTTCTGGGGGTAGCATTGTTGTTGCCTTCTAACTTTAATCCGTGGTGATCTGATAAAACACAGGTGGACACTAATATTTTTTGTATCTGTGGAGGTTTCCTTTGTTTTCAAGTATGTGGTCAATTTTCAAGAATGTTCCATGAGCTGCAGAGAAGAAGGTATATTCTTTTCTATTTGGGTGGAGTGATCTGTAGATGTCTGTTATGTCCAATTGCTTCATTACCTCCAATAATTCTCTTAATTCTCTATTAGGTTTTTGTCTGATTGACCTGTCCATTGGAGAGAGAGGTGTATTGAAGTCTCCTACTACTAGTGTGTGTGGTTTAATGTCAGCCTTCAGTTCTAGTAATATTTCTTTTAGATAAGTGGGTGCTTTTGTATTAGGGGCATAGATATTCAGGATTGATACATCATCCTGATGACATGTTCCTGTTATAAGTATAAAGTGTCTATCTCGATCTCTTCTCATTGATTTTAGTTTGAAGTCAGTTTTGTTAGAAATTAGTATGGCCACACCTGCTTTTTTCTTAGGACCATTTGCTTGAAAGACCTTTTCCCAACCCTTTACTCTGAGTAGATGCCTGTCTTTGTGGTTGAGATGTGTTTCTTGCAAACAGCAGAATGTTGGATCCTGTTTTTATATCCAATCTCTTAGCCTGTGCCTTTTTATAGGTAAATTGAGACCATTAATATTAAGTGATATTAATGACCAGTGGTTGTTTACTCCAGTTATTCTTCTTGTTTTTGGTAGTAGAGTGTGTGTGTCTCCCTTCTTTGAGTTGTGCTGGTGAAGGGTCTCTAGATGCCTGAGTTCTTGTAGGCAGTGTTGGCCATGTTGGATTCCTTGGGTTGTGATTTTCCTTCTATTACCTTCTGTAGGGCTGGATTTGTGGCTACGTATTGCTTAAATTTGTTTTTATCCTGGAATGTCTTGTTATCTCCATTGATAGTGACTGATAGCTTGGCTGGGTATAGTAGTTTGGGTTTGCATCCATGTTCTCTTAGCTTCTGCAGTACCTCTATCCAGGACCTCCTGGCTTTCATGGTTTCCATAGAGAAGTCAGGTGTAAGTCTGATCGGTTTACCTTTATAAGTTACTTGGCCTTTTTCCTTTGCAGCTCTTAATATTGTTTCTTTAACCTGTATATTCTGTGTTTTGATTATTATATGGCGAGGGGATGTTTTTCTTTGATCCAATCTGTTTGGTGTACTGTATGCTTCTTGAATATTCAAAGGAATATCTTTATTTATGTTGGGGAAGTTTTCTTCCATAATTTTGTTAAAAATATTTTCTGGGCCTTTGAGCTGTGACTCTTCTCCTTCTTCTATTCCTATTATTCTTATGTTTGGTCTTTTTATTGTGTCCCATATTTCCTGCATGTTTTGTGATGAGAATTTGTTGGCTTTGCTGTTTTCTTTGATCAGTGTGTTTATTTTCTCTATGGTGTCCTCAGAATCTGAGATTCTTTCTTATATTTCTTGTATTCTATTTATTATGCTTGTTTCTGTAGGCTCTGCTTGTTGACCTGGATTTTCCATATCCAGCTGGTGCTCAGCTTGTGTTTTCTTCCTTGCTTCCCTTTCAGTTTTCAATTCTTGAACTGTTTCCATTACCTGTTTGATCGTTTTTTCTTGGTTTCCCAGGGTATCATGGACGTATTTTATCATTTCTTCAAACTTTTGGTTATACTTCTCATCCATTTCTATAAGGGCATTTTTCACATGTTGTTTAATGGACTCTATTGCTTTCATAAAGTCAATTTTTCCACTTCGTCTGTATTAGGGTGCTCAAGTCCTTCTGTTGTGAGATCATTGTGTTCTGGTGTTTTCATGTTGTTTTTCAGATTATTGGGTAAATTCTTGCCTTGGAGCCTGCCCATCTCCTCCTATCAAGGCTATCTAATGGGTCTTTTGAAACCGGATCAGGTTTCCCTGTTGGCCATGGGCTCCTCTTACAAAATGCTGTTGCTCTGTTTCCTGGCTCCAGCCATGGGCCCAGTTTCCTCTCGCCCCTCAGAAGGGTCTTCAGGAACAGGACCTGGCTCCTTCCTTGCTAGGGATCTCGCCAACCAAAGGCCTACCTCTTTGCTTTAATTGTAGTGGGGTGATCTGCTCTCGGTGTTGTGCGTCGGTCCCGCTGTCTGCCGTCGCCTGTGCCAGTGCTCTCCTGCCCCACCTGGGCCTGCTTGTCTAAAAACAGTCATATTCTTGTAGGAAATAAGCCTAAACACACCTAGAAGTGAATAAGAAGTGAAGACCTCATTCTTAGCAATGATGTGTCATAGAAAGAAAGCCCTGCTAGCAGCTACTTTCAATATTGAAACATATGAAGAAAGGCCTTTTACTCCCTAAATTCAGAGGTTAGCTACAAAGCAATATACATCAGAGCAAATTCAAATGATTCCAGCAAACACCCCATAATTAAGTGCATCTCAAAGAGATGAGTTCCCAAAGGAGCCAAGAAATTATATAGCTGTTTTGTACAGAACATTTATTCTATATACTGATTTAGGCCGAATGAAATTCCAGTGTATGCACTGGGGGTTTGAAAATAAGTGCATACAAAATTGTCAAGGAAATGAAGTAAGCAGAAATCAATCAATCAATTATCTTCATTGTCATTTCAATTAAAGGACAAGCCAGTGATATAAGTTACGGTTTACTCCTAGGCTCCTATACACACACACACACACACACAAACACACACATACAGGCATGCACACACACTTACACACAAACCTTGGGGTTCTGAAGTGAAATCAGTCATCTTAACAACTTGGGCTATAATTTATCAAATTTCTACTTACTAATAGTAGAACCTGTTAATTGTTAAAAATCAGTTTTGAGTGAATGCAACCAAAACAAGGAAAACTCATTTGTTTTTATTAAGTAACAGATGTATAAAATGAACCATTCTTAAAAATTAACTCACACAATGGGCAATATAGCAAAGACTCATGCTAATTCTGAGAAAATACTATGTAAATTGCATGGACAAATGTTATCTGCCATACCAGATATTTGAAATTCTATTGAGACCATCTAAGCCATAATATTAAACATGTTAATCCAATTAACAGAAGACATGTAATGAAATGAAAATATTCTATCTAGTAAGACATCAAAATATCAATAATTTAACTAAACTATTTCATCACAATTCCATTTTATTATTACCAAATTTGAGAATTTCCTACATGAACACTGTATTACTACCATTTGACCCCCTTTTCACCTCCTTCTAGCTTCTAATCCCTCTCAAATTCTTTTTTATAAACACGTATACACAAACACTCACACAAAATCTGCTGTGTCCATTTTGGAAATGCTCATATGCAATGTGTTTAAGATTGACTACATGGAGTTGGATTACATAACAATGCATAAAGGGAGTTTGCCTTTAGAGAAAACTAATTATCTTGATGTCAGCAGTCATTAATTTCCTGTAGTACTTTATCTAGAGTTGGTACCATGTGAGTTTTCACCCATTAGATTTGGCATGTTAACTGGTGTTGTCACTTTTTAGGTCATGCTAGTCAATCATACTGATATGATTTAATGGATTCAGCTTCCTGTCATTGATAGAAGACACTGTCTCACAAATGACCTCCTGATCCTCTGCTTCTTATAATCTTTATGCCCTCCTCTGAGATATTCTCTAAGCTTTGGATGTCAGGCTTGTATTAAAGATGTATCAAGTGGATTTGAGCACATCATAGAATTATATCTAAAATATAAACAATAATTTTAGAATTTTGACCACTTTAGAAGTATACATTATCATATATTTTTAAAAATCATGATTAAATCATAATGGTGGTCATTTTATATTATGCCATGATAAAATATTGAGCAGAAAGTTATTATATGTTTATTATTTGGTTTCATTCACAATAAATATAATTAAATTTTAGTATTTTAACTCAGAATTTGAGTATTCAAATTCTGAATATCCATTGATGGTAAAATGTATGACATTTTCTTCCTCAGAATATGAAACTTAAAACTTGAGTATTTTCAGTTGAAAATGACTTGAGGGAAGACTAAGTAGAATGATGAGAAAGTACATTAGATCATTGAAGGAGCAAACTGCAATTCATTCAGCTGTACCACCCCTTGGCATATGCCCAAAGGACTTGACATTCTACTTCATGAATACCTTCCCAACAATGTTCAAAATTTCCCTCTTAACAATATCCAGGACCTTGAAACAATTTAAATGTTTTTTTTTTTAAGAATTGAATGGGTGATGACAATGTGAGATGTATATACTATTTCACTGCAGAGAAAATGAAATCATCATATCTGCAGGTGAATAGCTGGATTTAGATGAGATTATGTTGCATGAAATAAAGCAGTGTATGAAAGACAAACACTGTATATTCCACCTCATTTGCAGTTGCTAACTTCAAATCCTAAATGTGAGGTACAGCATGGAACCGGGAAAGCATAAGTGCATCATTTTTGGGTTTCCGGGGAAGGTTATAGTAGGATATGGGATTCCTGGGGAAGGCTATATTAAGATTCAGGTTGATTAAATGGGAGAACACATAACAGAGAAATGGAAAGGAACTAAACACATAAGAAGGGACAAGGGGCATATAATACCAAAATGCCAAAATGGTTTGTTAAAGATTCACAGAATCCTATCATTTTATATTTAACTAAAATTATATAATAATTAGGTAAATGTGAACATAAATAAATTTGTTTATATATATATATATATGGTGTGGGAAGTCCTTCTGTCTAATATTGTTTTTATAGTTAATAAATGAATCTGTTTTGGCCTGTTGCTTAGCAAAATAGATCTAGGTGGGGAAAACTAAATTGAATTGTGTAAGAAAGAAGGTGGAGTCAGAGAGAAGCCATGTAGCCACTGCTGGGGAACGATGTGCTGGAAACTTGCTGGTAGGCCATGAGCCCTGTGGTAAATATAAAATAATAGAATTGGGTTAATTTAAGATATATGACCTTGCTAGGAATACACGATAGTTATTGTCCAAACAGTATTGGAAATAATATAGTTTCTGATTGATTATTTTTTTGGTCTGGGCAGCCAAGAATGAACAAGCAGCCTTCTACTACTACATATATAGATAAAGATGTAAATATACATATAGATATAGATATCAATATAGCTATCTTAAAGCACATCAAGCCACTTGGGTTGACAGTAATTGCAACAAGAATGGCAGACTTGCTATATTACCAGACAAAAGTAACTTTACATTGTGGTTGGTCGATTTAGTTCAAGTATCTCTCAAAACAATATAGATTAATAATATGGATCTTGATGAGCTTTAGGGATTTGAGGGTGTGCTCCTACTGAAGTATCATACCTTTAGTATGCATGAATCACTTTATTTGAAGTGGATAGTGATGTTGGACGTGATGTATGCTATGAATATGTTTTATTGCCATTAATTAATTAAAAGCTGCTTTCAGACAATGGCTTAACAGAATAAAGGCAGGGTGAAAGATATATATTTATAGAGAGAGAGTAGATGAAATCAGGGAGGAGCCATGTCGGTGCCACTGGAGACAGACACACCAGAACCTTCCCTATAGGCCATGAGCCTCATGGTAAAATATAAAATAATAAAAATGTATTAGTTTAAGTTGTAAGAGCTTTCTAGGAGTATGCTAGATCCATTGGCCTTGCAGTGTTTAATTAATATAGTTTCTGAATGATTATTTCTAGGTTAGACAGCCAGGAAATGAATGAGTGGCCTCCAGCAACAGGATATGACTGGAGAGTCACTTTACTGTGCTTTAAAAAAAATACTATTCAAGCTCCCAAGGGAGGAAAGCAAAAAACCCTAACAAGATACAACAGTTATAAATCAGAACAATTACCAGTGTGGAAAAATATGAATAAAGCTGCAATAGCTAGCCAGTGATATAACAGTAATTTAAGTGGGCATAAAGCCTGTCAAGGGGAGTGGAATCATATCTGGTACTGGACCCTAGCTAGCGTTAGGGTGATTAGCAATATCATAGATTTTAGAAAAGAACTTACTACAAGTTAGTTTGCTAGAACAACATAATTCTTTACTAGATTATACATTACACTTATCCTTATACTCATAAAGAAGTGTAGCAACAACCATTATCAATCAATCCTATAATTACACTTAATGGAGACCATCACAGAAATTTGTAAATGGACACAATGCAAAATATCTTCAGATCACGGGGAGCTAGCCCACATTGACACAACACAACACAGCTTCTGCATCGATGGTAAAGGAAAAATCAAGAGATTTGGGTGGTAAGATTTTAAAGCCAGAATACTAGAGCTTTTATTGTAAGAGTGTCCTAGAAATAACTCTTTTAACAGGCCTAGAAAGCATGGCAGTATAAATAGACATATTAATATGGAAGGGGGAATATTTACTGGGTCTACCCCTAGGCAAAGAACTATAGGCAACTATTTACTGCTTCGTTAAAAAAAACTTAGCTCCTTTGTGAGATGAGACCCCTTATTGGTTATCCAATGCAGAGTAGTCAATCTTGAAAAAATATACATACAAATAACAAAAATAGATTCATCAAGTTGTATTTACAGATATTTGTGCACACATGCACATCTGTAACAGTAATAATAAAAGAAAAGAGAGGTGACAAACTTGAGATTATTGGAGGTATGGGAAGAATTTGAGAGAGATTACCTGGGAGGGACTAGTGGGATGAAAGACAGAAGGTAAAGTGATATAAATATATTCCAATTAAAAATATTAAAAATAAAATGTAAGTAAACTAAACTGGTGTGAGGCTCATGGTTCCTCCATGGTACAAATGATCCATGACCACTAATGAGGAACAGTCAAATTGTTTGAAAATGTTGCACATTTAGCTCTCATATTTTATTTATCAGTTAGTCAAAAAGAAACAATTTCAAAAAGGAGAAGAAAAAGAAAGTATAAACGACTAAAGGCATTGATTATTACACAGCTGGTTTCACATAAATTAATTGAAAGCCGTTGAACAGTTTCTAAATACATCATACATATTTAAAAGCCATATTTCACATATTATTTAATTTAGTTATTAATATCTAAAATATTTTTAGTTTAAAAGTGCCTGCAATTTTCCTTATGCAAATGTTATTAAGTATTGAAGTTGGGCGGTGGTGGCGCATGCCTTTAATCCCAGCACTCGGAAGGTGGTTCTCTGTGAGTTCAAAGCCAACCTGGTCTATAAGAAATAGTTTCAGGACAGGCTTCAAATCAAAGCTACAGAGGAACCCTGTTTTGAAAAACAAAAACAAAAGTATTGAAATGCATATAGGTTATGGTTGTATATATGTTATGGTTGTATAGCTAGGTATTCTTGTGGGCTGCTTAAAAGTGGGAGTGAAGGCTGTCTCTGACTCTGTTACCTCATCTAGGGATTCCTTTCCTCCTACTATGTTGCCTTGTCCAAACTTGATAGCAGAATTTGGAGAAGAATTAGTTTTATTATGAATAACATTGGCACATTTTCTGAAATGTGAGAACTGTGGCTGTCAATTTCGAATAGAAATCCCAAAATACCCAAAACATCTGTGCCTTTTTTCACAGTATTAAGATAAGGATTAACAGGTCTAAATTGGTAGACTACTCGATGTCAAGAACTATCCCCCTCACATAAATTCCCACAAAGACTAGACAAGGAATACATTGCTGAAAACTGTTTTTTTAGTTTATTATAAAATTAATTTACTATTTCTTAAAATAATAAAAGGTAATAGATATATTTCCTTTGAAACCAAAGTTCAGTTGCTAAACATGAGATAATAACGCAAATGACAAAGAGTTTCATTTGTGACTGAACTCTGAACTCTGATCCTCCCTGCTAGAAAAATATTTATTTTAGTATTTTATGTAAATATTAAAGACAATGATCAGGTGTGCTTTGCTTATATGAGCATGTGTTGTGTCCAAAAAGCTATTTAGAAAAGTGTTATCTTATGATACCTAAAGGCAGGATTTTCTAAATAACATTCTGTGAAAAGATGAAGATCACACTACATGTTTTATCCATTTTTAGAGACACAGCAATTGCAAAAGTTAAATCCCAAATAAATTATTTCTAATTCGTAAGTCAAAAAACAATTTATTACACACAATGGTCTCCTCAACACACACACAGATACACACACACACACACACACACAAAAAAAAAAACCTGACAATCTCATAAATTTCCTGGGTGTATTTGAGATTAAATTGTGGACATGAGTTCTGACTTTAGACAAAAAATACTTAGAGACTGACTGTTATTATGAAATATATACCAGTAACAAACTTGTGTAGTATTATGAAAAAATCAGAAAGGATTATAAATTAAGTTTAATATGTCCCTTCATTTGAATTTTTTGAACAATTAATTATCCACTACTATGTTGTCAACTTAAAATCATCTACACTTAGTAAAAACACTTAGTAAGTGTTTTTTATATTTTTAGAAATATGTATGTGACTGAAATAAACATATGCATGAAATATAACACAGCAAATAATGTAAAAGAGCTCATAATTCTGAAAGAAAACAAGGGGACGAGAGAGGAAAAGAGGATAGGAAGAAATGAGGGAGGAATGGCAGGGAGAAATGATGTAATTATATTTTAATTTTAAATATTTATAAAATGCGATATTTTTAAGCCTGTGGTTCTCAGGAAGAGTTTTGAATATTTTACAGAGTAACAGCAATTCAAATGGAAGTGTATATCAATAATTAAATTTTAAAAATACTAATGTTATCAGTTATGAAAGTGTTAATTCTTTCAGTATTGAACATAAAGATCTCCCTAGAGTCCTTCATTCAATTTCAAGTATTTAATCAAATGAGAAAATGGAAAGTGTTAATCAAATGGGAATACTCTAGGCAGCTTTTCCCACTGAGGATGCTCCCCTGGTCCTATTGACAAAGTTAATGAGATTTGGATACTTGGGTATAAAAACCTCTCATTAAGGGGAAAAAAATGTGTCAGACCTCTGAAGGATTTCAGTACATATTTGCCAAAATCAATGCTTGTAATAGATGAAAGACTCAATCCTCCGTTCTACATTATCACTTATTTCTAAAGGTAGTCAGCTTATTAAACCAAATGTGCTTGTACACATGCACATGTGTGCACATACACTCATAGACAAAATTTTCCCTCGAGGGCCAAGTTTTCATTCCAAGTGATATTAATAAAGTTCTATTTATAATGACAAACATTGTATCAGTGATACAAAGAATGAAAAATGTGAGTCAAGGTCACAGACATCCAAGACTACAGTTTGTTTTCTGCAGGGTACAGTATTATTTTTAAATTATACCCCTTTGAATGTAACATTTTAGCTTAGAAATTTTTTCAGCTTTTTGATATACTATAACAAATTATTTTGCAAAATTAATTTGATAATGGAAATATCATGATTACTGAATGCTTTACATACTAAGCAAAATTACGTGTTTTTATAAAAATAAAGGAAGGAAGGAAGGAAGGAAGGAAGGAAGGAAGGAAGGAAGGAAGGAAAGAAATAAAGGAAGGTTGAAAGTAAAGAGAGTTAATATTTAACCCATGCATCATAAAAATATAGTTTAAAGTTATAATAGATTCATA
This sequence comes from Microtus agrestis, assembly GCA_902806775.1. Lineage (NCBI taxonomy): Eukaryota > Metazoa > Chordata > Mammalia > Rodentia > Cricetidae > Microtus > Microtus agrestis. The sequence goes on along the minus strand of CADCXT010005381.1, from coordinate 63,742 downwards.
CAATTTCAGAAAAATGTATTGTAAAAGCTAAAATTTTGTAGAATTTCATAGTGATACACCAATTCATGAAATTATCAAAAAGAAAATATTAATTTTATCCAAGTTTCTCCAGAATATGTAGAATATACAAAATTCTTATTTTATTTATCCAATCTTTACTAGAGTTCTGACAAGTCAGCAAAAATAACAGCACAAATAAATGTAATATTGAGTATATGCCAAAATATGAATGAAATGCAAGAAATGTAATCATACCACAGCACTTAAAATGAAGCAGGAAACCAGGTTTTTTTTTCCAATAACATTCAGTAATCCAGCTCTATTGCCATTATTTGATATTCTCTTCTCAGTGTTACATATGTTTTGTTCTTGTCAATAGCAGTTAGCATTACAAAGGAGAAAATTGTACTGCCAGCTTCAGTGAGAGACTTGCATAGGACATTGAGAACTGGTTTTATTGTTAAAAGATAAAAACACTTAGGAATACTAGTAAGAGATGGCAACTTCAACCTAAGTATCTACAACATGGACCAAAGTTAAAATTTACAAGAGTTGAACTTTGTAAAAACTTAAATGATGACAGTTTGAATGATACCTCTTTTTTTTTTATTGAAAGAAAAAAAAAAGAAATTCCTACCTCCTCCCAGCCTCCCATTTCCCTCCCCCTCCTTCCAGTCTTCTCCTCCTCCCCCCACTCCTCTCCTCCTCCCTCTCCAGTGAGGTATCCCAGACCCAAAAAGAGGAACATGGGATGTACTCACTCATAATTGGTTTCTAGTCACAAATAATTGTCATTGAGTCTATATTCTGTGATCCTAAAGAAGCTAAATAAGAAGGTGAACCCAAAGAAAAACATATAGTTATTATCCTGGATATGGGAAGTAGACAAGATTGCCAGGCAAAAAATTGGGAACTTGGGGGTGGGGTGGGACAGGGGTAAGGGGAGCTGGGGAGAGAAAAGTAAGAAGGGGAGAATGGGGGGAGTTTGGGGAAACGGGATGATTGGGAGAAAGGAAGGTTGGATAGAGGAGCAGGGAATCACATAACTTAATTAAGGGAATCATCTTAGGGTTGGCAAGAGACTTGAACCCAGAGGGGCTCCCAGGTATCCAAGGCGATGTCCCCAGGTAGCTCCTTGGGCAGCTGTGGATAGGGAACCTGAAATGACCCTATCCTATTGCCATACTGATGAATATATTGCATATCACCATAGAACCTTCATCTGGAGATGGATGGATATAGAGACAGAGACCCACACTGGAGCATCGGACTGAGCTCTCAAGGTCCCAAATGGGGAGCAGAAGGAGGGAGAACATGAGCAAGGAAGTCGGGACCACGAGAGGCGCACACACCCACTGAGACAGTGGGGCTGTTCTAGTGGGAGCTCACCAAGGCAAGCTAGCTGGACTGTGACTGAAAAAGCATGGGATAAAACCGGACTCTTTGAACATTGCGGACAATGAGGGCTGCTGAGAAGCCAAAGACAATGGCACAGGGTTTTGATCCTACTTCATGTTCTGGCTTTGTGGGAGCCTAGCCAGTTTGGATGTTCACCTTCCTAGACCTGGATGGAGGGGCAAGGACCTGGGACTTTCCACAGGGCAGGGAACCCTGACTGCTCTTTGGACTGAATGATACCTCTTATATATATATATATATATATATATATATATATATATATATATATATATATATTTAGGAAATAAGAACCTCCAGTCATTTTATTAAATATAAATTCTCAATTTCATATTATTTTCAAATTTAAAATATCAGAAGTAGCTAATTTCATGCTGCTGCTGGAAATTTTATTTAACAGATACAATTTTCTAGTTACTACTTCTGCCAAAAAATATTAGTAAAGTGATAAAAATATGAATGCATGAATGTAACGTTTCCACCATTTTTTAATATCTGATCTTAATAAAACACAGCCAAAACACTCTTAGGAAAATTATGGATATCAGGAAAAAAGAAAATATTAGCAGTAAATATTTTGCTTTGACTCTTTGTTGCTTTAAAGGGGGTCCTTTCAGGTCTATTCTTATAATCATCAAATTGTCTCTGAATAGTCAGTCTCACTGTTTTGCAGATATCTAGCTCCAAGACGGGGTTTACCTGCTCTCAAGTTCAGAGTTCTATTTCTCTCTGCATTGAATCAGTGTCTCCCACAAGCCAGGCTTTCTGCTCTGTTGTTATTGTGAAAGTTTAATGTTCCCACAGGCAGTCTGCTGACTTCCTGTGCTGCCTGCCTGGTCTAACCAAGTTATTTCCCAAGACACCAATTACTGGTTTTGTTTGTGTTCTGTTTACATGGATGCATAGGTTTTGGCCAGTAATGTTTCCTCATAATCCCTGTGATTGTTAATGGTGATTTTTGCTGAATACAAGACCTTTCAGATGACTTCTAATGCATTCCAACATATATGCCCGAACTGAAAATACTGTTAGCACATTTTTCTTAAATAACAAAGATTCAATTCTTGTAGATATGAACCTGATGTTAAAAGATGTAATCTTAGTAGAATCAGAGAGCAGCTAGCAATGATGTGCAGAAAGGTACAATTAAAATTGGAATCTCTAGTAATATACTAGTACAGGAAAATTGTATTAGTCCTTAAGAATGTTTATTTTGAAAAACAAACTTGATACACAGTGTGGTAAATATTAAATGTAGTGGTATTACAATTAATTTTACAAAAATATATTAGGGTGTATATTAAATTTTATACAATCATCAGATACCAAATGGTTCTAGCTTCCCCATATTTTTCTTATGTATAAATACCACAATTTATAAATAATTTTCTGTACTGAAATACAGATACAGAGACAAATGTGAATAGGTCAAAATATTCTGAAATTTTAAAAAAGAGGAACATTTGCAGCGACTTAAGAAAGGCAAGCTCACTGGCGCTTTACTTGAGTATGCTGTCATCTTGAGCTTCTACCTGTTCTCTTTCAATTCGTTTCAGCTCATCTAGTCTCTTCTTCTCCTCTGCTGCCACCCTCCTCTCCTCCTCTGCCCGGGGCTTTAGGTAACTATAGCGCTTGGCACTGTAGGCCATGCCGAGGACCAGGGCTGAGTATCGGCCGAGCTTGATGAGCGGAGAGACCTGAACTGGGGGCACCATCTTGTCCGTGACCTTCGCGCCAGACTGGATATGAGCCTGAAACGAAAAGACTATTCAGCCAGAGTTCCACAACACAGTCATCTAAAGTGTAGCCATCATTTCTGGAAGAAGATAACAGTAAATTAACCCATCCCTTAAGAAAAAGCCCACTTTAGGATACTTAACATGCAGACATATCAAAAATATAAGCTTTGGATGATGTAACAAAATATGGCAGTTCAATAGCCGCAAAGATGCTCAGTGGATAAAGTGCCTGTAATAGAGTATGGAGACGTGAATTGGAATATCCAGAAACCGTATGAAAAAGGCTGCATGAGTGAGAGCTTTTCATGTCACAGCTCCTACAGCCAAAGGAAGGCAGAGATGGGAGAACCCTCAAAAGTACTGAGAGACAGCTGGCAAAGCCCAGGTAACTAGAAAAAACAGATGTGTACTGTCAAACGATGTGAAAGGTTAGGAGCCCGAGTTAGTTCTCTGACCTCTACACTTGAGTAGTGCCACACATACTGCATCAAGGCAAGCTGACCATTCACACAGGAAGCATAGTGCAAGTCTTGAAGGTATGAATGCAACAGATGTGGGGAATTTGATTAAAATATACCCGAACATGTGAACCCCTAGAAAAAAAATTCTTCGAATTGGAAAGCAACAAATGGGAATAGAATATTCTTTTGAAACATATAATTAACTACTCCTGAGGAAGTTTGTAACTTTAGACTGGACTTCCAGATTGAAATGTAAATAAATTGGTTAACAAACTATATCTATAACTGACAGAAGTAGCATAATTGGTTCAAGCAATAAGACTACAACCAATTTTGCATCTAGAAATGAATGGACTAGACACTCCTGAGAGTTCTACTATTTTGAGAATGAAGATAATATTTTATAGAACTTTTATAAACATTCTATGTTACTTTAAGCAATTAAGAACTACTAATAAGATGATTTTTAAAGATAATATTGGGATGAAGCATGATGAAATTTCTTTTTAGGTTAAGTATTATCATAAGAGATTAAGCAGTATGTGACACCAATTTAGATTCTACATTAAGAATGAAGACTTAAACCTGAAGAGATGGCTCACTGGTTCAGATCACTGGCCACTTCTCCAGAGTTCTTGAGTTCAATTCCTAACAACCACATGTTGGCTAACAAGTGCTTCTAATGGGATCTGATGCCGTCTTCTGACCTAAAGGCATATAGGTAGATACAGCACTCATAAAATAAATACATAATATAAATAAATAAATAAATCATAAAAAGAATCAAGTCTATTTACACTTAAAACTAATTATTAATTGTAGTAATGAGTATGTAGTAAAAAAGTCTTTTTTTCTAGTGAGTCCTAGATGTCATTAAACTTGCTACTAAGACAAAAATGTCCCTGAATCACAGAGACCTGCCTACCACTGTTATCTGAGTGATGGGATTAAAGGAATATGCTGCTGTCATGACTTACCCACCAGTGTGGTCACTTGTTTATTTCTCTTTTGTTCCTTACTCTTTGTTTCTTGGGCGGGCCTGCCTCCCATATCTCAAATAAATATACATAGGTTTATTCTTGCTTTTGAATGCCCAACCGTAGCTTGGCTTCTTTCTAGTCTGTTTTTCCTAAATTATCCTGTTTATCTTTAGACTCTTGGCCTTAACCTTTCTCTATTTCTATATATCTTCTCTTCTTACTCGCTGAAGATGACAGTACTTATTGAATTATCTGTTTGTCATTTATTAGAAAACAAAATAGAAAATTTATCATATTATCTACACTTTTTATCATCCTTAAAATCTACAGCAAATAATAAACACACACAATGTGAATAAAATGTATAAAGACAATTATAAACATACATGTTACAGAATGGTAGGTAAATGAGCCATAAAAATATGTACTTGACCATTAATATTAATATTTGGGGCAATGATAATTAAAAACACCATGAGCTGCCAATTCACACCTGTTCGAAGAACAATTATAAGAATAAAAAAAAAACAACAGAAAAATGTCTGAAACCTAACCTTACATTCTGCAGAATGAAAACAATGATGTTGTTACCACTGTCAGAACACCAAGGAAGTTCCTCAAAAGTTAGAAATAATGTAGAAATTCCATTGGGTACAAAACCAAATCAATCAAAATTAGATGGTAAAGAAATAGGTATGTTTCCATGTGTGATAACTGTATTATTTTCAGTACATAAAGTGATGAAATAATCCAAATGTACAAGAATAGATAATTTCATTTTGAAAAATTTAAAATTTAAAAGAAAATATTAGTAAAATTAAAAACTTTCAAAATTTGAATATTTATTACATATCTATGATGATATTTCATTAATTGAATTTTAAGTCACAGAAGAATGAGGTATACGTATGTTTGAGAGAACAATTGCACAACTTATAGCTTAGTATTTTCAATTAGATATTGTTAGCTAATAAATATAGAAAAGATATATCGTGTTAGATTTTCTTAATATACACACAGATTCACACAATGTGAAACACACATATTGAAACAAAGTAGTACAAAAGAGAGTATAATGAACTTTTAAAGCTCTTGTATGGTCTTATTTATGTACTACTGTTACAGCAACATGAGTATTTTATATGTGTTTAGAAAGTATACTATAAAAAGTGTATAATAAGGTTAACAGCAAAATCTGCAACTGATTTTTTCCAACTCTATAAGACTTTATTTCATATTTTTGTGCTTTAGTTTAACTTAATTTGATATCTGACAATTTCAGACATGCTATTCATTACATTTAAATTTGAGACCATATAGTATTTCAAACTCATTTTTTCACAGTAAAACTGAAGTTATTGCAAAAATAAAATTATATTTGCAAATATTTATAGCAAGAATAAAAGTAAATGAATGATGAAATATTATAAAATAAAATACCTTTTTTCCTTTATTCAAATAGAAAACTTAATTCAATATAGTAACCCGCTGGCTTAGAAAAGCAGTACTATTGCTCTTGAAGATATCAGAGTAAACAAAGTGCCCATATAGCAGATTTAGAAGCAAGCATTAATAAAGGCCATGAAAGCTAAGTTGTTAAAGAAACCTCAAAGCAACAACATTCAGCGTAATGAAATGAACTTCCCCAAGACAACAGCAGCATAATTTTCATTTCATCCAAGGACTAGAATGGATTGGGCTGGCAGATGAAGGAATGCAGTATCCACCATTCAAGGGCAAGATCTCCTTCATTGGATTGGCCTTATCAGGAAGAGTAGAAAGGATAAGACAGCCATGCCCAATTAAAAGAGAATTTCCATTTCAGAGTTAATGATCTTTCAACCTAAGCACATTTCAATCTCTCCTGAATTGCCACATTTTTGCACTGCTCCATTAAATGGTATTTCTCTCATTTACCTTGATTATAGCTGCTTTCTTCTATGACTCTAATTTTCACTGGAAATCCTAGGTTGACTCTGGGAGAAATTAAAGATAGTTCAAACAAAATACAACTTTTGTTCAGCCAAATCCCTCTCCTTACGTCATGTGTTGGGAGTTATCTGACGAAAATACCATGATTTAGAAATTCTATAAGCCACATATTGAGGGTATACAATCGTTTCATGTCAGTTAAAAGTTAGAATTAGGTGGACACTGTTCGACTGCATGGATGCAACTATTGATATGAAAACGAAGAGGAAAAGGACACAGTACACAGCAAAACACAAAATGAACAAGAGTTCAGAAGACTCACATCTACAGTGTGTTCTTTCTGGGAGTCCATAGATAATTCATTTCAGCTTTCCAAAAGCAAGATGAGTTGCCTCTATCTTGGATCTCTTCATTAGAATAAATCACGTCTCAAGTAAAAATCATGTAAAAATTAACCTGTAAAATAGTGATTTATTAACTTACTTCTCAAGAGCAGAAAGTTTGTTTGAACCAAGCTGTGGTTCCTATCTCAAATACACAAAAACTGCAAACAAGGTTCACACATAGCTGTAGAAAGAATAAGGTACACTCTTGATGAGCTTTAAAAAAAAGACACTGTTTTTTATTTAAATTTACACCATTTATCTTAAGAATGAATCTGTCAGGATGGAGGTTTCGAGATCCATTCCAGGTTTATAGCAGGGTTCATCTGGCCAATGTTTCCTAGATGGAACTGTATGCTGGTATTATGACAGAGCATGTACAAATCTAGGGAACGACTGAAAACCTACAGTGTTCAGAATTGTGTTCCAGCTGCAGGAGCTGCATGAGCAGATATGACCATGATGGGGTCCTTGCCCCTTAGGGTTCTCATTTGATGGAAGAAACATCCACTTAGTGTTTCTTGGTTTTTTTCCTTTGTGTGTGTGTGTGTGTGTGTGTGTGTGTGTGTGGTGTAATGGCAGTAATCACATGTGGGATGTTTCCAAGTGTGTAGGGTGTAAACATGTACTACTGGCACAAGCACCTCTGCATGCATGGGGAGACCAAAGGCTAGATCATCTCTGACTCTGTTACAAGAGTTCGGAGAGATTAGCCCCCCCCCCTTTTTTTTTTTCCTTTTAATACCCTATTAATAACAAACAAAGAACATTGTATAAGGGTTCGGGGAGATTTGAAACATTGTATAAGAGTTCGGGGAGATTAGAAACATTATATAAGAGTTCGGGGGAGATTAGAAACGTTGTATAAGGGTTGGGTGGAAGATTAGAAACATTGTATAAGGTTAGGGAAGATTTGAAACATTGTATAAGGGTTGGGAAGATTAGAAACATTGTATAAAGGTTAGGGAAGATTTGAAACATTGTATAAGGGTTCGGGGAGATTTAAAAATATATATATAAGGGTCCCGGGAGATTAGAAACATTGTATAAAGGTGTCTGGAGGGATGTCTCAGTGCTTAAGGTCCCTTGCTACGCAAACATAGGACTGGAGATTGGATCCCAGCATCTAAGGTGAAAGCTGTACGTGGCACAGCATGGTTGTAACCTGGCACTATGGGAACAGGGACAGGAGGCACTCTGAATCTTGCTGGATGCTAGCCTAGCAGAAAACTATGAGCTCCGGGTTAAGCCAGAGACTCTGCTTCAAAAAGAACTAGGCAGAGGACAGTAGAGAAAGATTCTCTTTGAGAGTGGATCCATTAAAAAAAAAATAGTTAAAAACCACTGTTTTTAGAGAATTCGGAGCCATGTTTTTCCAGGCAAGTTCTTCCCTTCTACACTGCATCACACGCACTAATAAAGAACCTCTAAAGGAAATTCATTGAAAAGATTCCATTTTCTCATTATCATATTGATTTTTCACTTTTATGCCCATCGTTTATCACTTGGTTTCCTTCTAGCATCTCCACATGAGCAGTAGACAAAGACATACAATTGCCACATTGTAAGCCAATGCAAATTCGCATTTAATCATTTTTCTATAAATACTCAGTGAACAGTAACTATATATAAATGTATTATGGGCCAGTATAATTATTGAAAATATAATGAAAGCTTATTATTTTTCTATTTTATCAGTAGGCACTTTTGTGACTGAAGATTTCTTTCTTTACACAATGTGAATAGTTATACCAAGATAATGCCTGAAACTGGAAAGGAAGCTTGGCAGATAATCAGTAAAGTAAATATTTATAGAGAAAAAGAATAAGCAAAACTTCCATGCTTGTAATAGCTGGCCAGTTTAGAGATGTGGACAGAGCAAGGGCTGGCTCATTGGGAGCATGGCATATGCTGGGGTTTCCTGTAATTCCAGTCCATGGATGGCTTGCAAATTCACAAATATCATTCTGGATGAATGGATTTCAGAAGAGTGGTGTCAACAGCCTGCAGAGGGTAGCCAAGCAGCACTGCACATGACCTGCAAAATGCTTTTGGCACTGTATTTAGCCAATATTGCCATTATTGGGAAATTTTATGACAAGCATGTTTAGAGCCTAAGCAATGTATCCCTGCTGTATGATAACATGGTTTCTGGATAAGAAAGAGTAAATGTGAATCTTTTAGGAGTACAGTACATCCTGGAGTAACGTAATAGATCAAAAAGGTTCTTGGGTAATAGAATAAAGCAATAACTGTAAAATAAGTCCAATATCCTATGTGAAATACTTGAATTAATTGTCAAATTCATAAACTGGTACATTTTTCTCAAATTCAAAATTTGGATTTAGGAAAGACCTAGGGTCTTTAACATGTATATTAATACTTTTAAGTAATTCAATATCTTATAATTTCAGGTAGCTTGCAAAAATATTTAGTAATATTATTTAGACTTCTGAGACTTCTAATCAAGTTCACCATACAGATGACATCTGTAATGTTTATAATATTTTTTACATTACCAAAGAAAGATATCTCTCTCTTTCTCCCTCCTTCCTTCCCTCGCGTCCTCCCTCTTTCTCTCCCTCTCTGTCTTCCTCACAATCTGAGGTAAGTCGGATATAACTGCTTAACAACCTGAATGATTCTGTTGTTTTAAATACATTGAATTTACACTGTATAGTCCATAACAGATATAAAAGAGTACAAAGGAGAAGAGCAAAAGGAACATTTGTTGTCATTGATATTTGAAACAATTGTTGACTGAGTGTGAACAGGAGCATAGAAGACTATAAGATATGTTTTCAAAGTCTGAGAAATCTTACATTGAGAGAAATGTCTTGCAAAATGCATTTTATTTGTATTAAACCATTATCATTTCTAATTACCAAAATCAGAATTAGTGTTCATATGTTTCATTTTGTGTGTAATGGAAAAATTGTATGATTGTTGTCACAGAACTATTTTTCATTGTTATCCATTCATTAGATTTAAGTATTCATCAAGCACTAAGAGAAATTTACAAGGAAGAGAATAGCAGAAATTTTAACGGAGAAATGCGTTAATTGATTCAAGGATGTCTATTTCTATTCTTTCTGAAAATCATTTTTAAAATTCTATCATATTTATGTGTATGTGTAAAACTCATGCCTAGGCTCCAATTTGTGCTCAGAGATCAAGTCTCAAAAAACAGTTGCTTCCTCCTATTTCAAGTTCTAGGCATGTAGCAAAACCATCAGGATTATACAGCAAGCACTTTTACCCACCAGGCCATGTTGCCTGCTGTGCTTAAACATTTGAGGTAAAAGAATTCATGAAGATGTAATGATATTGCTTGCCTTGTCCATATTCATTGACAAAGCAAGGTGAGAGCAGAAGATAACAATAGTTGCACTAAAAAGGACTTTTAAGAACACTATTGGTAGTCTAGAATCAATAACATAACCATTAAATGTAAATGTGTTTAATTTTAGAGTAAATAAATAAAGTAGTACTCCAAAGTAGAAGCATTGGAATTACATAATACTTTGAGGTCACTTGTGTTCCTACAAGAACCTGAACACAATTTGAGGGAAATATTAAAATAATGCCGACCTTTACCTCAGTTAATTAAAACAAAGCAATATAATGCTAAGGCAAAAGTTATGAGCAGGATACTAATTTTACTTCAAAATCACATCAAAAGCCAAATGGAAATCTATACTGATGATATGCTTGAATAATGATGTAAAAGAAATAAGGCTAAAATATTTTTGGTTAATATATATCGAATAGATAATTTTTGTTCGCTAAAATAAATTGTTTTATTCAGACCATAGCTTTAATGTCACTTTTAAAGCTTTTGACATATTTGGGGTTAAATCAAATTTTATCTTCTTTAATGGCGTTTCTGTGATCCAAAGATGTTATCAAAGATAAAAATAATGAATGGATAGATGGAAAATTGTATGATTGAGTATTTTAATCTTACATTCACAATAAAAGTTAATAGTATAGAAATACTAATAGATTAACGTGGAGAGAATGAAATAGAAGTAAACCACTAAAATATTCTTTAGATACTCAATTTTCTTATAGCAAAATCCTGTTTTGTAGCTAACTTAATTCAGTTCTATCTTCCCTCATACAGATATCACCTGTGTATATCATCAGTTTTATCACACATTTCTGGTTAGAACAAATAAGTTATCCCTATCTTCAGAGAATATCTGAAGAGAAAACATATTTGCTACTATTGGTTGGTTTCAGTTTCCAATTCTTATGTCCTAAATGTCTTTACTTTCAAGGGAGAATCACTTTATATCTCTTGATAACAGTTGTGTTATAGCATTGGGTCTTGTGAGACTGCTTAAAATCTAGAATGTTTAAATTCTTTGAGAGGAAATGCAATGAATAATCATTTTTGCAAAACTCTAACTTGCAGTGTTCATTGTTAAGAATATATGAATGGGTAAATTCTGTGAAAATAGAGAATAAGCAGAGAAATATTAACTAGTTACATGAAGAAAAAGTTTGAGGATCAAGGGAGGAAAAGAAAGAAATTAGCAATTCTTCTCTGAGTGAATATGGTAAATATGTGAAAATTTGACTTAATTGTTGATTTGTATTAATATGTTCCACTACAGAAATAGACTATTCTGCATTTTTATAGCAATGTGTTGGCTCAATAGTGTCCTGTTTCTATCTATCTATCTATCTATCTATCTATCTATCTATCTATCTATCTCTCTATCTATGTATCTATCTATCATCTATCTATCTCTTCTATATTGTCATATATATAACATATAAAATCATATTATTCATGGAAATTTTTTAAAAGAACAGTCAATAAGCTTTTTATATTAATATTGGTAGATTCATTCTGGGTTAAAGAAAATAAGGTTTGATCAAGTACAATCACTGAAATCCTGAGTACACACATAAAGAAATAAATCTGAATGAACTACAAGTCATTGATATATATTTGATGTGCTCAAGCAGATGACAAAAAAATAATTTTAGCTGACTTGTGTGCAAAGCACAGTTTATACTTGTATTAATATAGATATGATGTTACCTTTAAAAATTTGTGCATTTTCGAAGCAAAGGGACCATACATCAGGGAAAGCAGATGACCCAGGATGCTATGCTACATGGCGGTATCTTTATTAGCATTGCACATTCATATCCTGCTCCCCTATGTCTGTGTTGTGACTTCTCACTCCATCCTTCTCCTTGCCATCATCCTTAGTTTGATCACCCTACCTATACCTCCTGCGTATCTACTGAACAATTTGGGTTATTCTTTTTTTCGCATTTGTTTTTTTTTATTATTTTATTTATTTATTTATTTATTTATTTATTCATTAAAGGTTATTCTTAAAAGAGTTCCAATGACAAACCTTTACATTGTACAAGAGAAATTTTCCTTTATAGAAAGATTCTCAGGCATGTATAGCAGCCTTATATAGACTCATGTAGAATTGTCTAAAAGAAACAAAGATAAGCTGACTCTGTAAGAAGCTCATGCCAGTTGGTCCACATAGAAAGAAAACTGAAAATGCTTCTCTTTGGGCTGTACAGGGTACCCCAGGTTTCCAACTTTGGTGAACTCACACATTTGCTCGGATGGGCTTTAACCATGCAGTTCTCCCTGAGATAGTTCTGTTTCTGTAAGGAACTATCACCCATATTCTTGTCATTTATCCAAAGAAAACTCATTGGTTCACCCAGTTGGATTTTGGGTGTGTCTGCACTTTCTCCTGTTCTGTGCTTTCTCTCAGGTGAGTAGACGTGTGTGTGTGTGTGTGTGTATGTCTGTGCATGTATATGCCAATGTTTACATGTGTTTTGTGTCTTCCTATCCAAATTCTGTTGCATAGCTACTAACTACAAATCAGCATGTCTTTAATGTTTATATTTGCAGAATATGTACAAGATCAGAGGAATTGACTTAAAAAGGTTTCTAACAAGAAGCATTATAAGTGTGCAGATTTCATAATGGGGAATTAAAATAAAGGTTGAAATCACATTGATTGGAAAATAAAACATCTTGCTAGCACAATCAATATTTAATATTATCTGTAATTGCTCTTAAAGTAACTGTGCTCATTTTCTTTCTCAAAAAATTTGAATGAATATGGGTCATAAATATTTTTCACACATAATGATGCACATTTTCCACACAGAAAAATAAGTGCATAAATGAACTTATATATAATGAGCTTTTGTGTAATGTAGCATTTAGAATAATTTAATCAATATTTGATTTAGACAATTACAACATATACTTGCTTTACTTTCATCTTCCTAGTTCATATTTTAAAATTAATCACACATATTTTTGTATGTTTAAAAGAGTATAATTCTCCATGGCAGTAAACTCATACAAAAATATTAGTTAGTCTCTAGAAAAGGATTTGGAGCTAAGCATTTTTTTTTCTTTTTGCTGCCTGCTGTCCCTCAAAAGGCCCAGAGTTAAGTTGCTATCATCTATGTGGAGAGACTTAAACTGCCTTTACCTTCAGCTTCTGGAACTCCTGTTTCTTTTTCTATCTTGCATGGGAACTCACATGAATGTGCACATACATACATGAAGATAAACACTCTCACACACACATATACATAAAACAATAATAATGTTAACGTGTATTTAACTAAAATAAAAGAGATAAATAACTTTAATATGATCTTCATACAAAAATCTCCATACATACTCAGTTAAACAATATCTGTGGAAAAAGGTAAAATCTGTAACTGCCATCAAGTCATAGATAAATGTTCAATATGTTCCTCTAATTAAAATATATTAAATAAAAATATGGACAAAAGTTAAAGAGTAAATATAAACTGCTTGAAAACTCTATATACATCTTTAATAATGAAACACTATGACGCACAGACCTATTTCTACCTAGTAAAGTGTTTACTTTCGAAGCAGAACAGAAAACTACTGGGTAGAGTCAGGCAAAGTTTCTTCTTCTTCTTCTTCTTCTTCTTCTTCTTCTTCTTCTTCTTCTTCTTCTTCTTCTTCTTCTTCTTCTTCTTTTTAATATTTATTTATTATGTATATAGTGTTCTGTCTACATTTATGCCTGCTGGTCAGGAGAGGGTGCCAAATCTTATTACAGATGGTTGTGAGTGACCATGTTGTTGCTGCGAATTGAGCTCAGGACCACTGGAAGAGCAAGCAGTGATCTTAACCACTGAGCCATCTCTCCAGCCCCAGGCAAAGCTTATTAGTTGTAGTAATTTACTTGGTCTTTTTACATGTAAGTAAAAACTTCAAGGTTCCTTATATTTTAAAAATATTTTAATCATTAGTATTGATGTATATGTATATATATATATATATATATATATATATTATACTTTAAATAACCAAAGAGAAGACCATTATAGACTTTCCAGTGACTTTCTAATTAGGAAGTCTAATATGATAAGATAATCATGGAAGAGTATGTCTCTGTTCTTTGATACAAATTTATTATTTGGAATATATTTATTTGTAGTTTAGCTATATTCCACTTGTATGACACATGAGGTAGACATAAATAAAGGTAACAAACTGCCTTGTTTTTGTTAATGTCTTACTTCTCCATCTGAACACATACATAAATCCAAATTTTCAATAAAACCATGTGTTTGCGTACCATTTTTCAATTAAATGACTAAATAGCAGATTCAGAGACCCCCAAGTCTTTGTCAAGATCTTTATGACTAAAGATATTTTTTCCATTTAATAAAAGTTTTCCCTTCTTTCTGTGGTAAAACATAATGGCACAACTAAGGATGACATGTCAGTGTCAAAGGGACAAACGTCATCCCACCTAAGCAGGAACGTTTAATATTTGGAAGAATCTGAGTGATGGCCATATGCTAAAAAACAGTTTTCCAAAATAACCCGGTTTATACCTGGAACTTCAATTACAACCCAGAATCATGGAGATTTATTCTTGCTAGCTCATCTCTAAATACAACTCTGACCAGGTGATCTTCATTGTTATTCACCTCTGTGCCGTGAGAACCAGTGCCTTATCAAGCATTTCCATGGTGAAACTAGTATTCTTTTTTTAAAAATGCTGTAAGATCCCCGCAGCAGTAGGCAGCAGAAATGCTGTAGGTCCCAAATGGTGGTGGCGGGCCATGTGGCAGCAGGCAGTGGGCCCCAGGCAGAGACAGCTGCTGGTCCCTGAGCAATGGCTGGTCCCAGGCAGGGATACACATGGTGGGCGGGCAGAAGACAGAAACATGGATAGACACGACATGCAGGGTAAAGTTGAATGTTTATTCAGGGGGTTATGGAGGAGGAAGGGTGAAGGGGGGGAGAGAGAGAGAGAGAGAGAGAGAGAGAGAGAGAGAGAGAGAGAGAGAGAGAGAGAGACAGAGAGAGAGAGAGAGAGAGAGAGAGAAGAGGAGAAAAAACAGAGAAGGGGGAAGCAGAGAAGTGGGGAGAGAGGCAGAAGCGAAGCTGCCTCCCGAGAGGAAGATGGAAAAGAGAGCGAGCTCAGGCAGGAAGCTGAAGATCAGCCTGCCTCAGCGGATGGGGGAGGGAGTGGGCGTGGCTTGTCTCTTAAAGGGACCAAAACCATAACAGAAACAGTCATAAAACCTCTCCCTTTGTGTGTGCTTTTCCCTCTCATACACTGGACTGGGACAACCTCTTTCATTGTCTAGAATATAAATGAGCCCCCTTATTGGTTGTCTAGTGTAGAGTGGTCACATCTGAAACCATTTTCACAGACCAAGAATAGACTCTGCTGATCTTATCTATGTATATTTGCACACATACACACATATGGATGAGCACATGTAACAATAATGAACAAAGAAAAAGAAGCTATTTAGGGTGGGGAGATCCTAGCAAGGACTGAAGAAAGGTACCCAGCAAGGAATCACAGGGGAAAGAGAAGAGCAAAACTTATGTAATTTTAGCTCAGTTAAAAACATATTTTTTTTTTAAAAAAAAAAAAAAGAACTGAGGATGTTAGTTGAAGGCCTATCACTTTAAGTTTCTCATTGTGTGGACTAAACTTTTTAAATCATGCTTGCAAAATGAGATCGAAAGACAATGGAAACATGTAAGTTCTTATGCAATCTTCTTTTCTGTTTGTGTTCGCCACACCTTAAGCAATGGAAAAGGTAGGAAAACAGTAGAATTTTCTGACCTGTCAGAATAAAAGAAAAAAGTGAGACATATTTTTTCTTTCAAAATAAATGTGACTTTATGGAGATTTCCATCTAAATTTATCTGTCTAGCCAACCATCATTATCATTATCTACTTTTGAAGTGGCAATTACTGTGAGCATATATTAATACTTAATTTCTTTAACAGGCTTCATGTCCCAGAATAAATGTCATTCCCAGATACTGCCTTTGCCCCTTGCTCCACTTCCTCCCATAGTTATAACCAACTGTGGCTTGTTTTCTTAATATATATCATGAATCTAATGATCCCTATGGTCATATTTATAGTACATTGCTTGTAGAAATAACATATTATCTAAGGGAAAGACAATTTAGACATTTATATTTGAATTAGTTAATATGATTTTGTCATGGGGTCAGCATTTGTTATAGTAAAATAAAAAATTCCCTTTTGAACATCTATGACAATTTATGATGTAAAAACATATACAATATCACAATTTTTAGCATTGAATTGCACCTTAAACTTAAACATAAAATTATAAACTTTTATTAAAAAATAAAGAAAATTACTCAATAACTTACACTTAATTTAAACATAATTCCATAGCACTGCTGTCAACGCTAATTTTCTGGCCCCAAATCATTTGAAAATTCCAAAGAAAGAGTGAGATACTAACTGATAAGTTTATAGGAATTATTGAGCTTTTCCCCAGCTGTAAGGAAGAAAGGATGAGTAGTATCATCTGAGTTTTCAGGATTGTGAAAATAATGAGCTGAATCACTAAAGGTAGAGAAGGTGAAGGTCTACACCTAGAAGAATTTAGTTTCTACTTTGGATTAGAAGGAGACATGATGACCACTTATACTGAAGAAGACTATTTATTTAACATAAATATTTTTTTGTACAGTACAAAAATTCATATGCACATATCTGCATTGACCCATAAGACAATTAGGTTTAGTCTTTCTCAGTTACATACCATGAGTATTAAAACAATCTAAAAAGCTAAATAAAAAACAACAGGGTTATGTTATCACCTAACATGACATACGTGCCCAATATACAACTGAGAGCACATTACTCTCTTCTCCAGGAGGATTGAAATTTCTTGAATTTCGTAACAGGATAGTACTGGGATGAAGTTAGAGTGAATACTGAAATTCACTCATGATTATTTTTCACTTGCTTAAAATACATCCGACCCCAAAAGGAAGGAGTAAGACAAATAAACTGAATTAACATGATACAAGAAAATTATCATACCATTTGAAGGCTTCAGGCTACATTCTTAGTTAAACATTCTGTTGCTAGAATAAGACAAGAAAGGCTCAAACCCTAGACCAAAACTTTCTGTAGGCAAACCACTCCCTGGGTGGAATCCATAGTTATTTCCCTAAGGGAGAAGGAACTTAGTTGGATCCTTAGACATTTGTTTGAGGTGGAAACAGATCTACTTCTTTATACGTGCAAAACAAAAGCTGGATATTAGCCACACCTGTTGGCAATAACCTTGAGAGAGCAGAACTCTCTGAACAAAATCTAGGTGGTACCTTTGTTTGAGATAGAACCAGACTATAACCTTGAAAGAATAGAAGTTCCAACTCTCTGGCCTTTGGTCAGGGTGAAAGGGCAACAACTTTGAGCAAACTGAAACCCTGTGACCTTCATGCAAGGTGGAAATAGGTTCACATTTTTGGACCTCTACACTTCAGTATTCATGCATTCTCTGTGAAGGGCATTGAGAATCTGCCAATTTTCATGTGTTTGGTTAATTGTCCTTTTCATTTCTTTCTTCCTTAGTCTCTCTCTCTCTCTCTCTCTCTCTCTCTCTCTCTCTCTCTCTCTCTCTCTCTCTCTCTCTGTGTGTGTGTGTGTGTGTATAAACACATATGTTATTTCGCTCTCTCTCATTATGTGTATATGTGTAAACACATATGTTATTTCTCTCTCTCTCATTGTGTGTATATGTGTAAACGCATATGTTACTTCTCTGTCCCTCTCCCCCCCTCTCTCATTATTTGTATATGTGTAAACATATATGTTATTTGGTCAATGCATCACAACCACAGCCACTTATTCTCAGCAATTTGGCCTGTTTCAAGTTTCTAAAGTAACTGTCATGTATTTCAATGAAGAAGATTCTCTTCCCAATAGAGGCTGAGAGCAACAGTAGACTATAAACATACACATGCATTTCAGCACCTTTATGTAAACTACCTGCACCCTCAGGGGATACTAAGGCCTTAGTACTTAAGAATTTCATTATAAAATTTTGCTGTGAGCCAATCTTTATAGCCTAGTGGGTCATGTGATGGGCAGTTAAGGACACTTGGTGATTTTGTAGCTCATAACAAATGTTCAGTTTCTGTGGCCAAAGGATGACTCACAAAGAAAGTATTTCTCCCTGAGCATAATAAACCTTTACAATTCATAGAGGAAGCCTTGAAAAGACTCTCTAAAATCATCCCCTTCTGCCATTGTCCTTTCAAGTGCCATTGGTCTCTAGTATCATATAGCAAAAGTGGTTTATAAGCATCCACTAAAAATTATTAGACTAGACCCTCACTTGTTCTATATTCCATGTAAGATTAGTAATATGTTGTTTTCTTCAGGAAACAGCAACAATTAACAAACAGAATGTGAAACACATAGCCTTTAAAAGCTGACTAAGACTATTAAAAAGAAGTGTCATCTCCTTGTTTGTAGGTGAAATGTCAGAGTAACATTTATATAGGTTGATAGAAATCCTTTTATTCTTCCCATTCATTTTATTAATATACTTCACAGTGGTAAATTTTCCTGTACAACTATCTCAGTGGTACTACCTTCTGAATGCCAGTTATTTTTAAATAAGTTTACAAGTTTCCCTCCTTTTCATCACCATTGTTAACATTGTTTTACCAATGTAAAGGGATTGTGTGATGTCTTGTGATAAATAAAGGTGAACCAAGAAACTTAACACAAATGCTGTCTGCTACACATTGATGGTCCCAACATAGATGGCCTGAGGCAGAAGAATCACACAGAGTTTCGAGGCCAGAATGGGTTTGATAGTAAGCTCTCTACATGACTAGACTATTATGATATCCACTTTCAGACAAATAAACAAATAAATAAAAACATCTGAATGCAAACTTATCATATAGACTTTGGGATTTGATAAACCATAATATAAAGAATATAAAAATGTCTATCTTTTCATGAGAAGTAACATTAAACATATGATTTGCCTTAAGGTGATATGGGAGTTTTAGTAGATGAAGTAAGTTCTGACTTTTGTCATCCTGGAGTAGAATGCATGGTACTTTCCTTATAAAAAGAGGATTGATTTGAAGACGTGTGATAGAAATGTTGTGGCTTGAATTTAGTCTAAGAAATTTTTTAATTTAGAATGTAATCCTATATTTCATGTTTTAATGCTAGTTAGAGATGAAATAATAGTAAAATATTTAGTTTCCGGAAATATCAGGAGACTAAGGTCCCCATAGTAGCAATAGTGCCATTACAAACAAAGGGTAAATTATCTAAAGTTGAATCATTTTTTTCTCAGCATGGGATTTTTTTTTTTTAGCATATCATTGCTTATGAGATAGACTCCCTACAATTACCGGGAAGATAGTGTAGTGTCATTTTCTGGTACTTCTCCATATGAAGAACAATGGAACAAACAGATTTTGGAGACTTTAGAAAATGGGTAGACATTTTTTCCAAGATAAACCTTGCATCTTGTCATATAGTTTAACAGAGTGGCTATTGCAATCACAGCTTAATGATAGATAAGATTTCATTGTTTGAACAAATTTTCACCTGCTCTCATATATGGTATCCTGCTTTCTAGACAATCCTTTTACGTTTATTCCTCCATGAGGCATGAGAGTAGGTCTTGGGTAGTTGATAGTAGCAACAGAAAGTGTATCAAGATATCATTTTTTTATTGCAATAGACAACAACATCAAAAATCCAATCAGAACATTTGAACTTGCATTGATTCAGGGTTGTCATGGGGTTTCTAATGGATTGGATTTATTTTCATTACAGTATTTATAGTTGCCTTTGCTTAGCTTCCAGCAAATGATATTGCATTTTGTATCTGTATCATTAGGCAGGAACTGTTTGACTACTTTCTATGTGCATTATAATATTACTTTTACTATAAATAGTAAACGTTGAAGAAATTGTTTTCTCAATTCAAGCCATATTCCATTCAAATTATTAATCTCTCATAAAACATTTAAACTCTTCTGTTTCGAGTTTCCTCTCTCCACCTTAAGTTGTAGCAAAAAAAAAATGGCATTACTACCATTTAAAGTTCTTTCTAAACTAATAGATATTAAATAAATAAAGTGATTAGAAAAGTGATTTTTAACCAACCTGTGATCATACTGTCTCACAAAGACTGAACTGACAAATAGGGAGCCTGCATGGCGTGGACCTAGAAACTCTGCATATATTTTACTGTTGTGTAGCTTGATCCTATTGTGGGACTCCTTACAGTAGGAGCAGGAGCTCCCTCCAACTCATTTACCAGTTTTTGGGAATCTACTCTTTGTACTGAATCACCTTGTCTACTCTTAATACATGGAAAGGTGCTTACTCTTACTGCCACTTGATACCTTGTGTTTTGTTAATAAGCATTGGAGATCTGCCCTAAAAAATGAGGAGGAATAGATTGAGAGAGTGGGAACAGAGTTCAGATTTGAGGGAGGAACTGGGAACAAAGCCGAGAGGGGAAACTGTGGCTGGGATGTAAAATAAATAAGTAAATTATTTTTTTTTAATGAAGATTTTGGAAAAAATAGTCCTTGTCAGAATATTAAGTCAGGGAGGTAACTGAAACTAGGGAGTGGTGGTGCACTCCTTTAGTCCCAGCACTCGGGAGGAAGAAGCAGGAGGATCTCTGTGAGTTCAAGGTAAGCCTGGTCTACAGAGCAAATTTCAGGACAGACAAAAAAGCTACACAGAGAAACCCTGTATTAAAAAAAAATAAGAATGCAACTGATTTATGACTTCAAATTGACACAGAAATTCTCCACTTATTTTTATGAGTAAAACAATATTACTGTAAGGAATATGAACACATAACAAAGATAGCATGCCTATGTACCGGGTACCCACATTAACTATCAAAGCAAAGGGATTGGTCAGCATTAAGACACTGAAGCAGCCGGGCAGTGGTGGTGCACGCCTTTAATCCCAGCACTCGGGAGGCAGAGGCAGGCGGATCTCTGTGAGTTCGAGATCAGCCTGGTCTACAGAGCTAGTTCCAGGACAGGCTCCAAAGCCACAGAGAAACCCTGTCTCGAAAAACCAAAAAAAAAAAAAAAAAAAAAAAAAAAAAAAAAAAAAAAACTCAACACTGAAGCAAATGTATGCATGTATAAGTGAAATTAAAGGTTAAACTTCAAACTGGAAAGGCATATTAAAAAATATATTTTCTGCCAACAATCTACCTATTGTTAATGATTAAAACCACAATTTAATGAAAACTCTGAAGTATGTTTATCTAAAAAATATGAATAAATGGGGACGAAGGATGAGCTTACATTATCATGAGTGCTTTCAAGCTCTTTTCTTTACTCTATAAAATTAGTCTTGTCTGGTACATGCTGGCTTTTCGTCTTGTATATCTGGATTCTAGTTAGTATAGAGCCTGTTCTAGGAGGTGATGGGGGCCAAAGGATGTAGATCGCAACACCAGGCTAGTCTTCCCACCATCCTCTGATTTTCAATTAATCTGTCAATCTTCACTTAAAAGACTGCCAAACATACTGGTAGTAAAGCAAGCCTCACAGCCCCAAGTCTGGCCTGACAGCTGCAAAGGTCACATTCCATTTCTGGCTGCATGCTCAGTTCTCTCTGAGGTCTTCTATTTCACCAAACTGACAAACAAATAAAAAGTCACACTCAGATCAAACAGCTCCCAGCGCTGTGATCCCACTAGAGCCTTGCTATCTGGGAACCACATTGCCTTTGACTGATGCCTTGGACCACTTCCAAGCATCTTCTGATGTTTCTGCCTCAAGGGAACAACTACCACTTGTAATGAAGCAGCCTTGGTTCAGCCTGCCCTGCTCATGTGTGCCTTTTAATTAGCCCTGGGTCACAAACTTTGTTAGATAACACAGAGTGCTTCTCACATTATGCGTGTAAAGCACCAAATTGTCGAATAAGAGGGAACTAATGACTTTGAACTAAACAGGCTGAAATTTTTGTTTTGAGAGGGATCTACCACTAGCCATCTGGGGTTATTTTAAAGCCTTCATCTGTCTTCCCAGCAGCTTTAATTTAACAATATTAATGCTAGCTGGTACTAACTTTGGTTTCAATTCTATCAAACCAAGAGCAAAGGTTAATTTCTTTGTTGGCCTTTGTGCTTTGAAAAGTGAATAAGCTGAATATTAAATGAATAAAAATGACTAATCATTGCTTTTTTATATATTTAGAGGAAGTTACCATGAGAACAAATATGATAACCTTTCTTTTCTGTTCTTTTAATAGAGCCATTAATAACACTAGGTAGAAAGAAAGTACACAACAATGCAATGTTTTTGCTTCATGCTAATTATGCTGTCAGCTTCCTGTCTGAGAGCATAATTGGCTCTGGCAGCAACCAATATTATAATGTGTAAATGCTATGCGTTAGTGGTTTATTTTTGGTGGCCTAGAAAAGGATACATTGTTGGTAACAAATCAGAGAACTCAGAGTAGAAAACTATCAATTGAGAATTTCCTATAAGTACACATAGAACACATTTTATTTATCCAAGACTACAAGCAGGATTATACACAACAAAGACACTCATTCTTTACTGACCTATTCTGTAATTTTTCAAATTTAAGACAATGTTGATGATGGATTTCCCTTTGTATACTGTGATTCTATTCATGATCAAAGAAACTGCTTTGATCTATAGCGAGGCAGAACGTAATTAGGTTGGGAAAACTAAAATGAATGCTGGGAGGAACAAGGTAAAGTCAGAAAGAAGCCATGCAACTCCACCAGAGACAGACATTGTAATTTCAGCCATATGACGATATACAGATTAATAGAAATGGGTTAAATTAGTATGTAAGAAGCTAAAGCAAATGGGCTAAGCAGTGATTTAATTAATACAGTTTCTATGTGATTATTTTGGGTCTGAGCAACCAGGAACAAATTAGCGGCCTGCGTACAACACTGACCTTAGTCTATAACTTTTCAGATTTAAGAAAATGTTGACCAGTTAATATGTATACGAGGCAATTGCTGACAGACACTGTCAAACACATTGCGAGTGTGGCCATATATAAAAGTACAATTGGACATCAAGCAAACAGGAAGCTTCTGAAGAAGGACACTTAAAAGAAATCCCACCCTAGCTGAGAATTGAATATAATATAGGGTTATTTATTTAGGGGTACACTCAGAAATCAAAATCCTCTTCTGGAACAGGGAACTGCATCAAAACCCTGCACGGGAAAAGAGGCTGGGCACATGTTTTACATCTGCATATATACTATAAGAGGCCATGCTCAAGTTGGTGGGTAACATAAAGGCTACTGGCAATAGGAATTCCTACAGCACCTCCACCTTTTGTTTAAATAAGAGCATTCTAAGCCTAATACAAAATTATATGAAAAAGAACAAATATATCAAGCAAGAAACATGTATAATAAATAACTTGGATAAGTCATGAGAGGAAAGTAACTACAACTATCTAGTCTTCAACCTGATCCAAGACCCAAGAAGGGAAATATTACTTGAGTAAGCAGGAAGTGTAATCAAGCAGCTTCCAAAATGTGTAACAAATGACAGAGACAACTTGCTACCTGGGCAATCACCTAGAGTCTCATTTTCAATGTTGGAGCAACCAATTTTGGCTAAGGCCTAGAGTAACTGACAGACCATTTTTAAGTGCAATAAATTTTTCAAAACTGTCTTACCCTCTCTTGACAAAATTTGACAGTCTTTTTTCTTATATCCTACTATCCTGTTTATACATTGTGGTGAATGCATGGGCAGTTCCTTGCTCAAAAGCCAGTTTTGCCAAGAAGAAAACAAGCCCCAAATGGAGTGTCTTTGATGCTCAAAATTCTCTTGGGAATAGATCAGTGCTGCCAGGAGCAATTGTGTCTCACTTAAACAGAACCCTATGTTATTTAAATGTCATATCCTATAGCTTTCTGAAGTGGTTGAAGATTACGTATTTATGCAGAATACAATCTCTATGTATCTAAAGAACCTGATTAGTCTAACTATAAGTATGACAAACATAAATGACTATTGATCTATAATTCTTAATACTTATATAACTTAAAAACTAAGACTTCATATTAGAATATTATACAATAAACAACTATACAATAAATGATGACAATGATCTCAAAATGTAAACAATGTATATGTATCTTAATCAGAGGTAGGATTGTACACTGCAATATGATAAATGTATTTTAAAATTTTATCAATATACAAAAATGTTTTAAGCAGAGGTAGAAGCATGAATTAACACAATATGACAAAATAACTTTTCCTAGATATACAAATATTTTAGATGAAAATAGGAACACATTCAAAATAATTTCAATTTGTATCAATATACATGAATCTATACCAATGCAAATTGTCCATAAATTATAGCTCACAAGTATTCACTCTATTACTCACTATTATTACTAGTGTGAGTAAGCTCACACTGATTTATCATCTCATCCAATTTCCCCCTTTTTTTCCAAAAAGATCCCTGATCCTACATAATTTCCCCCCAACTCCCAACCCTATACAAATTATAATCAATCCTTAAATGATGTCCCTAACCCTGAAGACAAAGTTTGTTGAGAGAAGGGACATCTCTTCTAGAATTACTTACAGCTGTCATGGGGGCGATGTTCATCTACGGGATCCTGTAAAAGTAAAATGATGGTTAAGTTCCAAGATTACTGTCTGGTATAATTGCAAATAGTACTGAATATTCGGCAAGGCTTTTCTAAGGTTGCTATTTGGAGTTCTGGCCAGAAAGTTGTAAAAAAGTACGCCATTTCAGCTAACCAAGTTGGAAACATCTTGAATAGCTGATACCCCAAACAGGTCATATAGTTGCGCTATCAGCATTATGATGTTATATTAACCAGGTGGAATTGTTCTTATAGGGCCCCATCTTCTTCCTGTAAACTTCAAAGATTACTGCAAGAAAAATTTATTGTTCATTGGAAAGCTTAAACATTATTTATGTAGGCATGTACAGACATATATATCCAATGAAAGATATGACAGAGACAAAAATAGGTATGAAGAAAAGTAATTTTTCTCTAAGTTCTTTCTTTTGTCCCATACAAGATGGCTCTTGACATGAGATAGAAACTCTGAATTTTTTCTTTTAACAATGTGGTTGGATTTAGAGAAGGTGAGTGCCATTGTCTAATACCAAAGCCAACTCTCTCTTTCTTTCTCTCTCTCTCTCTCTCTCTCTCTCTCTCTCTCCCTCTATATATATATATATATATATATATATATATATATATATATATATATATATATATATATATATATATATATATATATATAATATATGTGTGTGTGTTTTGATCAACTGTCCTACAGGTCATATTCCTCTTTCTTGATGATCTTTATTGGATATGTATTTTTCATTCTCTCAGCATCAATTCATTGAGGGTCTCTTGAAATTTTGATGATGTGTATTTTCCTGTAAAGAAAAAAGCAAAACCCTTCCCTAACCTTTATGAGGTTTTCTTACCACCTATATAATTGTCACCCCTGTGGATGAGCTGTCCTTTCTCTTTCTCAATAGGTTTCTCTTTTTCAAATCAAATGTATATTAATTTTAATGGTGTACATAGTTTTTCTTCTCCTATGAAAACAAAAAAACCCTGTCACCATGTTGCACATCTCCTGGCTTTCATTGTGAGGTGAACATATCCTTGAAATACACCAGCTGATTTAATTCAGAAAACTTTTGTATTAGCCAATGTCTCTTTGATGTTGTTGTTCCTTTCTCATTAGTGTTAAGAAAATTCAGGTTAATAAAGCATTATGTAATCTATTTCTGGGGTATTTTCTATTTCTTTCTGTTTGTTTAGCATATTCTTTATAGTTTGATTTGATCTTTCTCCAACTGCCTACGCTGTAGGATTTTCTGGTATACCTGTAATATGCTTTATATTATAATAAGCAAAACCTGTTTTATTTTCTTAGAGACATATCCTGGACCATTATCTCTCTTTATTTGTGCAAGTATACCCATAATTGCCATAACTTCTTATAAGCATGTGATTACTGAATCAGTCTATCTATCTATCTATCTATCTATCTATCTATCTATCTATCTATCTCTATCTATCTATCTATCTATCTATCTATCTATCTATCTATCTATCTATCTTCTATCTATCTATCTATCTATCTATCTATCTATCTATCTATCTATCTATCTATCTATCTATCTATCTATCTTATCTATCTATCAATCTATCTATCAATCTATCTATCAATCTATCTATCAATCTATCTATCTATCTATCTATCTATCTATCTATCTATCTATCTATCTATCTATCTATCTATTTATCTATCTATCTACCTACACATCCTCCTTGTAAACAAAGGAGGAATGGAAGAAACCTGACAGGAAAAGAGCTTTTCTCTGTGTCATTCAATACAATATTTACTCTAAACTGTATCAGAATCAGATGTTGAAGAAAATTCCATCTACAATCTAGCAATTATGTTAGTTTAGGAGATTTGTCTGTAGGCCTGGAGAACATACTAGAAGAAGAAGTTGGTAATGTTTGTGAGCAATTTGTAGAAATATTCTTGTGAGTAGTTAAGTCTTAATTCTGCTTTTCAAATCTCAAAAGCCACTGAATTCACAGCTCATTGCTTAGTCCATTGGTGAGAAAACTTGAATACATGTAAATTTTCTGCCAAAACTGGTCTGTTGGCTGGGAGATTCAGGTGGAGAGTATCGTAAATTATATTCTGTAGTGGCATTTCAAATGTATTTTAATAATAAAGGGTGTCTGAAGATCTGAGAGTAAAACAGTCCCACTGGTCAGCCTTATAGACCAGGTTATGATAACACAGATTTTTAATCTCAGTAGTCACAATGGCATGTACATTTAATCCCAGTAGCCACCCCAGTTGCCATAAAAATCATTTGGTGCATACCTTTAATACCACAGGTGCATATCTTCAATCCCAGCTATAGAGAGAACTATAAGATGGGGTGAGACAACTCTCACACAGTTTCATTCTGAGATGGCCAGAGGAAGGATTGCTATTTCAGACTGAGGTCGATGTAAGAGACAGTGGCTGACTGTTTTGCTTTTCAGATATTTAGGTTGAACCCCAATTTCTGAACCTAAGTTTTTATTAATTGTACTTCAATAATCCACCTAAATGATAGGCATCATAATTGCTCAAGCAAAGAAAGAGACTTAAGAATATTACACTTACCACCACTTAAATCACTATGTGCCTTAAGATTTCTTCCAAACTTTTTTTATCACCACTATAAGAGTGCTGAGTTTAATTCTACACTTGGATTCATCTTATATTCAAAAAATTTTTCTGTGACATCACATAGAAACGAAGACTAGTGATATGGAAATTTAGAGTGCCCATGTTTTTTACAATGTTTACATATTGCATATATTCCTGAGAACATAATATTTTATTCAAAAATTCATAATATTTTTCATTAATCTTGATAATACCATTAGATAATACATATAATATCTTTAAGATGATTGAAAATACTATCAAATTGACAGTGAGCTTAATCAAAATACAGATAGAATAATCACATTTATTTGAATAATTTCATAATCTATTATTTATATATCTATTTATTTATGTATCTATCATCTTCCTTTCTATCATCTGGCAACAGAAAGAATTTTAAAATTAAAAAAAAAGAATTTTAAAATGTAATATGGAACTGCCACATGTTTACCAGTGAAGCTGAAATAAAATAAGACAACATTGTAAAACATATTGCATAAATGAAAAATAATACACTATGAAATATAAACAAGATTTCTTCTTTTTAAAGTATTTTATTTATTATTTAAAAATGCCATGTATGCACATTATGACCATATCTACCCCTATTACCCTCTTCTACCAAATCCTCACAATATGCCCCCATTCACAGCTTTGCCTCTTGTCCCTTCCTTTGTCACCCTCCTTCTTCTTCTTACATCTCCTGTACCTCCTTCTTATATATCACATTTCAATGAATTAGTGCTTCCCATATTCCCATGACAGTGCTCTACCACTGAGGCATGGGCCACACAGCACTGCCCATATTCACAAATATGTTAATGGTTACTTTACCCTAAGTATGAATGCATTCCGAAATTTCACCCTGCCTTTCCATGGTCTTTCCACTGCTGTTTAAGTATGAGCATATACTCTTACGGGATGATTTTCATTTTCTTCGTACTGGTCACTTATAATCTTCTCATGTTAGGAGGGTCCCTTCCAATATGAAAAGGTGAATGGGAAATTAGAAATAATTTAAGCGGAAAAACCACAGAAGGAAAGGTTTTATGAGGTGCAGACTCAGCACTATTAGGTGGTAAGGAAAGGTCACACGTGCTAAAGATAAACGGCAGTTGTCTTTGAAAGCCCCAAATCTCTGGTCAGGTTTCTGATGTGCTTTTCACAGGATGGCTCTCCCAGGATCTGGTGTCCTATTCCTGAACTCCAGCACAGTAGTTATCATAATGTTATCTGCTGGCAGATCATCCCTTAACTTAAACTCAGTCATGCTGTCTTAACTGAGAATTTGCACTCTTTCTTACACTCCAATTTTTTTGAGTAACAAAATCCAATATATGCAATTTCCTATTTTCAGAAAGATGACAAGTATTTTTACTCAGCTGAGAAATATGTCAATAATATTTATAATCATATAAAGTAAGCATTAATGGGAGTATATGTAAAAATAAAGCTAATTATAACAGATGCTGAAAAGAATATAAGGGTTTTAAAAGTTGATGAATCAGGGAGAGAAGAAAAAAGGTAAGCAATATTACAAATAGATCTAAAAACATCAAAGTAAAGATGGAAAAAAAGATTGTCAGGAAAACATTTACATATCTACTTGTGTTCCAATCTGATCTTTTAATTAGCCTTTGGTCAATAAGATAAGTAAAAATAATACCATCCCAAGAAATAAGAAAGTATATTAAGATTTAGCACAAGGTTATTCTTTAGTAAGACATTTAGGTATAAAATGCTTGCCAGATGCTTCTTTGCTTGCTTTGAGTGTCAGAAGACAATAGTTTTGCAAATGTACCTACAAATAAGACAGCAATTTTTCTACTCATTAAGATTTAAACGTAAGCTCTTTTGAAGAGTCTGCCTGGAAAAAGAAAGCTGTGCATCTTTGTCAGACAATTAGCAAGAGACTTAAAAACAAACCATTTGAGCATGCAGCTGTATTCCTTTCTTTGTAGAAAAGGGAACTCATTAAAATACTCTAGTATATCCTACATTTTACTAGAACATAAGTGAAAATCATTGTTGGTGAATATAAGCTTTATGTCAAGGCTGTATTTCAGTTCCTGAATCTCAAAATAGTACAGTTCGTGTGTGTGTGTGTGTATGAGAGAATAAGGACATAGCTATATGGAATTAGTATCAGTTCATAGGACCATAGACCCAGAATGTGAGAACACATTTTTAATATTAACCTTCAAAAAGTAGGCTGTAATCAAAATAAATCTATGAATTATCATTTTAAACATTTATCAATGTAAAAAATATAATATTTTTAAAAGAAACATTTAAATATACACAATTTAAGACTACATTTTCATTCATAATATTCATTTAGACAATAGTACACCTTAATAAAGATATAATAACGAGTAAAAAAAATGTGGTACATTTACACAATGAAGTATTACTCAAGTGCCTTGAAATTTGCAGGCAAATGGATGGATATAGAAAAAAAATATTGAGTGAGGTGACCTAGAACCAGAAAGACAAGTATAATATACGCTCACTCATAAGTAGCTTTTAGACATAAAGCAAAAGAAAATCAGCCTACAGGCCACAATCCCAGAGACCCCAACAACCAAGGGGACCTTAAGAGAGGCATACATGGAACTACATAGGAAGGGGAAAAGGCAGGATCTACTGGGTACATTGGGAGTTTGGTGGTCACAAGAAATTGGGGAAAGGGAGAGGGGAGGAAGGAAGAGGTGCAGACAAAAATATATACCTCAATGAAAACAGCAAAAAAGATATAGAACTAACTGATGATATCCATTTAGTATACAGCATAAGAATAAGAGCTTTCTATACATTTAGATCAGTAGCTTCTTATTTTATACTAAAAATCCGAGTAATCATCACTAGTAAAAACAAATCTTAATATAACAATAAATGACGAAGACAATATTTTTCTGTACAATTGTACTAAAAGTTCAAGAATATGTATTATTTTCTCACAGTGTTTTTTTGAAATAATTGAAAACTATCATAACCAATATTTTACAGCAGTTAATTTGAGACTACTTTATCTCTAACTTGTCATTTCTATTTAATGATATAATAATAACGATGCAAAAAGATATAATTTGTTCTATAATAAATAAAAAATATATTTGGAGTTTTACTATAATGTGGAAGTATAAGTTAAATTTCTAATACTCTCCATTTTGCATGCTTTTATTCACACATTAATTGTGATATTGTAAATCTTTTAGTTAGAAGTAAAAATTAGGCTTATTTCCAAATAAATTTAAGGTAAAATAATGGGACATATTTTAAAGTCGAATGTTTAATACACACACACACACACACACACACATTGTATGTATATAAACATTCATGTGAACATAAAACACTATGGCTACAACCTCTTGTCCAGGCCTCACTACTAATGCCTCCCAAATAGTTAGAAATAGTTTTATCATATGGCTCTTTATTCCTTACTCCACATAGATGGGAATTAGTGAGAATCATTTCAGTGATATTTAACACTGTAACTCACTGGGTGGTTGTGGTACATGCCTTTAATCCCAGAACTCTGGAGGCAGAGACAAGAGGATCTCTTTGAGTTCAAGGCCAGCCTCATTTTTAGAGCAAATTTCAAGACAGGCTAGAAAGCTAAAGGAAAACCCTGTCTCAAAAAAAAATGGATTAGTTAATAAATAAAAGCTGCAACCCATTTCTTCAACTGTCTTTACTCAAGAAAGGTTTTGTATCAAGACCAAGTCTAAGGATGTGTGGTAGTATGTTGTTAAGAGACAGAAAAAGGAGACTGAGTAGTTGAAAGATATTTAGATACATTGTCTATTCAAGAACAGCTTTGCTTTATGCGATTTTGTCATACAAAAAAGATAAAAGAAAATAGCAGATGTACATGGTGTATTGAAATCATTTAGGATAAATTCCTTTTTATTTTATACAGAAATTTTTTATGTTATACAAAACACTACATAAACAAAATGAAGAGGAAGATATTCCTTAAGTTATGGGGATCTTGGTCGTGTGTATAACCATATCTTTTGTCTTTGAGCCTATAATTAGTGATCCTAGAGAAGCTAAATAAGAAGGAGAACCCAAAGAAAAACATATAGGCATCTTCCTGAATATTAACCTTCATCAGGCGATGAAAGGAGACAGATACCCACATTGGAGCACCAGGCAGAAATCTCAAGGTCTAAATCTGGAGCAGAAGGAGAGAGAGCACGAGCACGGAACTCAGGACCGCGAGGGGTGCACCCACACACTGAGACAATGGGCATGCTCTATTGGGATCTCACCAAGGCCAGCTGGCCTGGGTGTGAAAAAGCATGGGATAAAACCGGACTCGCTGAACATAGTGGACAATGAGGACTACTGAGAACTCAAGAACAATGGCAATGGGTTTTAGATCCTACTGCACGTACTGGCTTTGTGGGAGCCTAGGCAGTTTGGATGCTCACCTTACTAGACATGGATGGAAGTGGGTGGTCCTTGGACTTCCCACAGGGCAGGGAACCCTGATTGCTCTTTGGGCTGAGGAGGGAGGGGGACTTTTTGGGGGGAGCGGGAGGGAAATGGGAGGCGGTGGCGGGGAAGAGACAGAAATCTTTAATAAATAAATAAATTAATAAAAAAAAGAAAAGAAAAAAATAAAAAATCAAAAAAAAGATAGTTCTTGTATAAAACCAGTAGTCCAATTATCCAAATGTCTTCACATTAGAATTCTACTTTGATAGTATGACCACAGTAGAACAAGGTAGTGCTTGTAATTAATAACCAAAATGAAAAATTATCCCACAGTTCGAGACCAGCCTGGTCTACAGAGCTAGTTCCAGGACAGGCTCCAAAGCCACAGAGAAACCCTGTCTCGAAAAACCAAAAAAAAAAAAAAAAAAAAAAAAAAGAAAAAGAAAAAAAGAAAAAGTATCCCACATGCATGTCATGGTTTATTGATAAATATCATGCTTTAATTTGCTCAGATACAGTCAGTTAGTGGCTCCTGTTACCCTAAACTGTTGTTACAGGTAACAAGTTAAGTAGGGAGGAAACATGAATCACAGAAAATAATTCTTAAGAGTTTCTGTAAGTGAATTCTGTGTTCACCAATGTATCAATAAGGAACAGCAGCTCTTCCTGTTTACAAGCAAACTTTAATTCTAGCTCAAGTGAGCATTTCACAACCTTTTAGGTTTTGTTTTCGGCAAGCAAGTTGTGAAAATATAAAACTGCTGTGTAGTTATTGCAGACACTGAAATGGGTGCTTGGGTTCTACGAGTCTCACTAAAATCTTTCCCATGAAGTGCAATTCACAGAGGATAACGGTAAAAACAAAAATCTATTTTGACAGACAAAATTTGAAATTCGAAACACTACATATTTTAAATAAGTAACTTTGAAGTAAATCATAAGATAACTCAAAGTTTTAATAATATGTTAGACTATTACATAGGTAATTATAAAACTTGCTATAATTCAACTAATTAAATAATCAGTGGCAATAGGCACAGATGGATAAAGGTAGCAATTCACTAGGGAAATGAACTATTAAGAGTGGACTTTCAGTTAGCAGTCAAAACAAGTTAGCTGTTCAAAACTGGAATAGTAAAAAATATTACAGGGAAAGGACTCGGACTCAATGTCATGATGGGTGCAGATTGGGAATTTTGGAGCAGTAAGCATTGACTTAAAAGAAGAAGGAACTTCAATATTTTTAAACCAGCATGGCTAAGCCCTTGCTTGCTGGCAGAAAATCAGCACTGTACAAAGGATTTTACAAAAATAATATATCACAGTGCTCCATGAAGATCTGAAATTGAATCTTAGCTGACTGGATGTATTTGGTTGCCTCTTGCTGTCAGAAGCATTTTGAATTCCTAGAAAGGATCTATTTTAGAATACCATTAAACAAACCCAGGAAGTGTCTAGCCTCTCTGCTGAGTGATGCAGCCAAAGCCGAGACTACAGATTAGAGGAGAGAGACAAAGACTCAGTAGCTCCCCCACAGATTTCCATTCTTATCCATGATCTGTGCCGCTTTTCTGCTCAGAATGACTTTGTTCATAGGACTGTTAAGATAAAATTAATAAAATTTCTCTGGTATGTCCTAATGTCCTCTTTTTCAGTTAATGCCAAATCGCAAATGATAAAATAGTTTTCTTTCTCTAAAAGTGTAAAATGCTATTAGAATTGAAACTATATATGCAATGTTCATTTATTATCATTCAATGAGGTAATAATTTAAATAGTATTGATAAATTAATTAATATTAAACATTACTAATACTATGTTATAGTATTTGGAAGCTTATTTACTGAAACATCAACCAACTAATATTAGAAAAAAGTTAAAGTCAAGAAAAATCTCAATAATATAAATACTAAAAATATGCCTGGCAATGGTGGCTCACACTGATAATCCCAGCCCTCCAGAAGTGGACAACTTATGAGTTCAAAATAGCCTGTTTTATTGGGTGAGTTCCAGGAAAGTCAGGGAAACACAGTGAAAACTTTTCTAAACAAAAAATAAATAAATAAATAAATAAATACCAAAAATAATTTGTGAGGTTTTATTGTTTTATCCTTTATGTTTGAAAGCATAACTCTTTTCTATGTTTGTGGCTTTTATTTGCATTTATGTATATGCCTGTATTTCTACAACACACTATATTTACTAGTACATAATAGCTAAAAGAATTGACATCATTTTTATTTAAAAATAAGTTCCAGTTAATGATTATTTGCAAATTTTCATTTATAAGCACAAAGTCCTTTTAAGTGATTCATTTTGTCAAAGTTTATAATCTCTAAATATCTTAGAACTGAAGTTGTTTTTTTTACTTCTAAAAGTCAACTTTTACTATTCATGATTCCTTTCATAATAGATCATTAGCTGTAAAATTTCTGGGCATGTAGCCATTTTGTAACTTGTGCATCCTGAGAAAATTCTTCAAGCTTATTTTAATGAATTATTTTTGCTAGGATGGTAATTGAACTTAAGGCCTCCTGAATGCTAAGCAAGCACTTTACCACATAGCTGCAACCTTTGCCCTGCACATTCATTTCAGAAATAAAAGTCTGCAGCCTGCAGATGCTCACTGCAAACCATTCAAATATTCTCAATGGAGTGATTTCGAAAAGAAAGAAACCCATATCCTTCCATCATTTTCCAGATTTAACTGTATCATCTCAGAGAGCATAGATTCTTCACATTGTTCACTGTGTCTTATTTCTTTGTTCCTATAGGACACAGAGAGATGATTTATGTTAGGGAGACACATGCATTTATATAGGTAGGTCTTATATTAAATATATCATTTTGGAATGATTTTACACATAAACCCATATAAAATAGGCATATATATATATATATATATATATATATATAAATTCTTTTCAAACAAGACAGATGAAATTTCAAATCGATTCTAAAGTGATGGAAAGAATTTGACTACATAAACACATTTCAAATATGTAGTGTGTTTATGTATCATGTCAAATTAAAAATATTAATTTATTATGAAAAATACCATGAATATAAATAAAAATATTGAAAATCTTATCAATTAATGAATAATAATGCCAGATCGGAGTATGTATCTTACAATTGGAGAGTGTTATCTTCATTTTTCACCCTACAAATAGAAACGTAATAGTGTGATTGATGGGAGACAGTTATAGAAAACCAAAGAAGTGATAAGAGTTATGGGAACCTGGAGGGGGTGCTTCTTGATAAAAGTGATATTTAAATACATTGGAACCTTTCATCTGATACAGTGTCACTAACTCATGCCAAATATATTACTGTAGATACCGCGCACCATGCCCCCGTGTCTGCTCTAGGTGCGCGATTACCTAGTTCGCGAGCTTCGGACAAGGGGGCTGAAGGTTAAAATACACAAACACACACAGACAGAGAGACAGCGACACGGGTCATCCTTGAATTCCCCAAGAATGCTCCCTTTATTGTGTTCAGGGGCAGATTATGTAGAGATAGCCACGCCCCAGCCAAACCCACCAGAAACCACTCTTCTGCCATCAGGAACTCCTGATGGTCTCGTGCTCAGAGCAGCTGTAAGCACTCAGATCAGGGGATTACAAGAAATACTGGATCTGGGGTCTCACTGCTCCAAACATGTAGAAGTCTCCATGCCCTAATACCATGTGATTCCAGGCATCAGTAGATTGGCTTCTCAGTCTGCCTCAATTGTGAGCAACATTCAGAGGGTCCATTTTGATTCCATGCTCCATCAGTCCCAGTCCAGCTGGATTGGTGAGCTCCCATTAGCTCAGGCACACTGTTTCAGTGGGTGGACCAACCCCTCATAGTCCTGACTTCCTTGCTCATATTGTCCACAACATAGTAAAAATGGTGATTCTACCGAAGGCAATCTATAGATTCAATCAAAATCCCAACAAAATTCTTCACAGACCTTGAGAGAACAATAATCAACTTTATATAGAAAAATATAAACTCTTTATTATCATGTTTTGTCCCCTTTCTGAGGCCCTCTTAACTTTCAATCTAAAAATAAAAATATATTGCACCCAATATAAACTTAGTACTCTTTTGATATAGTGCACTGATTATGCGGTTTGTCTCTTTCCTAGACAGACTTACCTACAGATCTGGTTTTATCTTAGGTCTACAATAATCATCCCGACATTCAAAAAAAAAAAAAACTGTTGGTAAATTCAATGGAAAATGTCTTGCATTTTGAACATGATCCAATGAGTAACACAGTAAGAGTTAGCTATGAAATGGAAGGAGATAGAGGAAGCCTCCACTAGCCCAGAGAGTCCAGGAGGAAATGCATTAGACACATTTTGGATAAGTCTTACACTGTGACTTTGACAGGATTCAGATTTTCTGGTGACTTATTTCTGATTTTTGTTTGTTTGTTTTCTTTTAATTACAGTGCTATGACCTTCATATGATGACACACTAATATGGGAAACTGGTCTGTCTTTTAAAATTTCCAAACGTGAGAATTAAAGTTTACCACTTGCTCACATTCAGCTTTTGTTTGAAAATCAGATTATAAAAACATAAAGGAGCTTTCAAGGCGATCTTCTTATCATCAGCCGTTAAGGACTTATTGGGGGACCTGTCTCTTAATGACTCCCTGGTGGTATAAGAACAACTTAGAAGTAACCTGCATCTTCTGCTCTTTTTATAGTACCTAATACGTTCCTTCTCATTTTTGTGACTGTCTTATCAGCACATCTGCTACAGCAGTCTGCTCCACTGGAAAGTCTCCAAGCTAATTTCAAGTGTAATAGTTAACAGTTCATGTGCTGTCATATGCCAGGCAATCTGTCCCTCACCTACTGACAGTAACCCAGCTCTAACATTTGATACATAAATTACTACTTTCCTTAGCATTTGTTAGCTTGTTACAATATAGTTGTCAATTGTATTCATCTTTGATAATCAAAGATACATACACTGATTGATCATCTATGTTCTTTATCCAGGGTAAAATCAAAGGAAAATCAGGAAGAGAGAAAAGGGATTGGTGAACCATACATGCATTATGTTCATCTGACTCCATGTGGAGCAGAGAAAGAGAAATAAAGAGCAAGTGAAAGCAATCCAGAGTGCAAATAGATCTAAGGAAACAGTAAGGACTTTCTTTTTTTTAAAAAAAAATTATTTATTTATTTATTATGTATGCAATATTCTCTCTGTGTCTATGCCTGCAGGCCAGAAGAGGGCACCAGACCCCATTACAAATGGTTGTGAGCCACCATGTGGTTGCTGCAAATTGAACTCAGGACCTTTGGTAGAGCAGGCAATGCTTTTAACCTCTGAGCCATCTCTCCAGCCCCAGTAAGGCCTTTCTTAAATTGTACTTACTTCTGAAGTGAATGTCATGTCTTCTAGGGGCAGAACTTAATATCCCTGATTAGTTGAGTTTGTCTAGAGTCTTGTGTAAAATTCTTTCCATGTGAAAACCATGATAATTGACATAGAACAAATTCTGTAACATGTAGTCAAATACACTTCCAGTAATCAGAGAATGGATAAACACATATTCCCAGCAGTCATACTTGCAGATAATTTTAAGTAGTTATACATATACAGTAATTTTCAATTATTTAATTACTTATTTGCATTTTAATAGTGTATAATCTTGAAATATTATAGGTTACACTATACATAAATATAACCAAAATCCTTATAAAGACCAATGTATTCATTTACTTATATATAGTAATTGATTATGAAATTCAATGGAGCATAATGGGCAATCACTAAAGGACATAATTAGATAGATTTGGAAGGAAGTATTCTTAGAGTAAGCTAGTAATTAAGATAAATTGGTGTTTTGAGCTTAGCATGAGTAAGGTATAACTATGGAGGGAAATCCTCAATATGAGTATTTTTCTGAAAAAAATCTTATGATGTAAAATGTGCAATAAGGGAATTGTCATTATATTGACAAAACAGCAATGGAAGTGATGAATAAGAAGAATCTGTAAATAAAAGAAGACAAGTTTTTCAAGGCCTTGCTCCTTCTAAAAGAATGTGGTGTAGCTATAGGGAAGAGTAGACATTTTATTGTGTAAACCATAACACCTTATATGTGGATTTCAATCATGGTATCTATATTTAAATTAATATATCAATGAATTCCGTGACCACTTGTCAGTTTTTAAATTTTTTTCATTTGCTTCTATGTTTTAATTAAGTGATTAGGAAATCCAGCTATGAGAAAGCAACAAAATTTAGGTTATAAATTTTTATTGTAGAGTTGAGAAAAAATAGAAATAAGTAACAAGAAATATATCCACTATTGAATTTTGACTACTCTGTGCATCCATAAAAACATAAAATATTCCCTCCGAGATTAATGAAATGCACTGATGTTGCATTAAATAATGAAAACCAATCTACTTTGTGTAGGATGAATTTAACCCAGTGTAAGCACAAACTTGAATTTTCTACTTCTTCCCCTGTGTTGTCCATCTACCCCTAACGAACACCTTTGCTTTTTGTTTATTGAACATCACAAAAAGTTTGTCATGGGAAAGGAATCAGGATTAATATACAAAAATCATCAGCAGAATTTTACAAGGGAATTAATAACTTAACTGATCCAAATTAGCTAATAGAATTACAAACAGGTTGATCAAGTTATATCTGCATTTTGTATCCAAGATTTGTGGATGAAAATTTTTGTTTAAGACCTTTTACAACATGTTGACTATTTTTATTACATGATACCACAACACAACCCTATTACTATTAGTAAGAGACATGGAAGAGTATAAGTTAAATTTAAAATATGGGTTAATCTAGATTGTAAATGTGAAGAAAAAGCTATGAGGTGGGTACATGAAGGAGATTGGAGGGAGGGAAAATGATGTGCCTATAATTGAATATTAAATATTAATGTGTATAAGGCTAATTTCATGAAAAACCCAAGGAATAGTAAGGTGGTTACAGTAGTCTCTTAAATTCAAGATAAACCTAAAATTGCTGAGTACATATTTGGGTAACAGGTTAGGTACATATTTTTAAATGATCTCAAGAACTGTTACTGGACTTGCTGTTAGGTCTGCCAAATTTTCAGTCTTTTAGGGGTCAAGAAACATTTTCAAAAGAATGATGCACTATGATCAGAATGTTAATTGAAAAATGTTATAAAATTTGAGGGTATTGTTTTATTTTGTATTTTATTACTGTAAAAAGACATGACCATGGTAACTTTTATAAAGTATAAAAAAATAGTACAACCTGACTTACGTTTTAGAGGTTTAATCAATTATCATCATGGCAGGAATTATGGCAGTCCACAGGCAGTGGACTGGAAAGGTAGATCAGAAATCTCATCTAGAATAGCAGGCTTCAGGAAGAGAGAAATACTGGGCCTGGCTCGAGCATCTGAAACTTCCTAACCCACCTCCAGTGATAACTTTTCTCTAACAAGACCACAACTACTTCCTCAAAGCCACAAGTTCTAATCATCTCAAATAGTGCCACTCCCTATGAGCCTAAGGAGGTCATGTTCATTCAAACCACTGCATATGTCAAGCTGGATTTTATGAGCACTGGTGGTGTTAGAAGACTAACGGACTCTACAGGAAACCACAGGAGTAATTTAATATAAGATTGGAGGTGATCATGAGGAAGGATTTTTTCTTCATTAGTTTGTTTTATTTTCTTGTTTGTTTAGAAGATTAGAAAAATGAGATACTGCAAAATAGTCCAAAGAGACTTCAATTTTATTTGGAAATTTTACTAAAGATACTAACAACTTGTCCAAAGACAACAGCATACCAACATGAGCATAAACTGTAAAACCATGAACTAGAAAACTGCAGAGAAGGTCACAGGAATGATATACTGTACTGATAAAGATAATGATATTTAGCATAGGATTGCATTGTTCTTATCTACAGTATCACAACGTGGCACACCACACCCATCTGCGCTCTATGAGCCACCATAGAGTTTGTGTACAGGGCAAGGGACTGGAGATTGAAGCACACAAAGACTCACAGACAGAGACACAGGTCATCCTTGATGCCAGAATGCCCCCTTTATTGTGTCCAGGGGCAGCTTATATAGGGATAGCCACGCCCCAGCCAAACCCACCAGAAACCATTCCCCTGCCATCAGGAACTCCTGACGGTCCCATGCTCAGAACAGCTGTAGGCTTTCAGATCAGGGGAAATCAAGTTATTTACAAGAAATTCAGGATCTGGGGGTTCACAGCTCCCAACAACACAAGAAAAGTCAGATAACATATATTAAATTTTGGCTAATGCATAGATAATTTAAAATCTATTCTTAATGAAATCTTGAGAATTGCTTTGTTTGGATACCAACTTTAGAAAGAAAAACATTTGAAATATACTATAATTACCTATGTTAGAGAGTAAAATAGACATTATGAATCAGTTTTGAATTTCTTTTCAATTATCTTTAGTAAGATATGATAGTTAAAGTAGTATTAGTGAATGAATATAGTAAGGGTCTGAGAAAATTCTAAATTTGTGATTCTATTACAGATGACAAATCTGAAAGCACATATTTTATTAGTTTTGTTTATGTGTGTGCATGTATGTGTAAGCATGTGTGTTTTCACATGTATTCAGGTGTGTACTAAAGCTAGAAGTGGATATTGCATCTTGTGGAATCCACCTAATGTGGATGCTGGGAACTAAACACGAATCCTCCACAAGAGCCACAAGTACTGTTTAACCAAGAGTTCATCACTCCATGTCGTCTTCTTAATGGAAACAAAGAAAAATCAACTATGATATTACTAGTGAAAGCATTTTACTAATCAACGACTCATTGCCATTTAGGGGTCATTAACATGGGATTCGTTATACTGGAATTAAGAAAGGAGAATGTTTTGATATGCTTAAAGACTACTGTGTGTGTGTGTGTGTGTGTGTGTGTAAGAGAAGAAAAGAGAGAGAGAAGAGAGAGAGAGAGAGAGAGAGAGACAGAGAGAGAGAGAGAGAGAGAGAGAGAGAGAGAGACAGAGATGAAGCTATATGGAAAATGCAAAGTAGGAATAAATAAAGCACCAGTATTTAGGGACAATATCATGGAGTGAAGAACATGTGAGAATTCATCCTGAATAGAGTATTTAGGTTCTGGGTGTCTTTTCTTCCCGTTGGTGCTTTTGGGTATGTGGCTGGAGATCAGAGGTTGATGTCAACATTTCTCTCCTTTTTTGTTGATATAGTGTTAATATCTGAGTCATTGGTTTGGAGATGCAACTAGATTGGCAGACAAGCGAGGAGAGGAGATTCTCTTGTCTTTCTCTGCAGCACTGGGATTGAAGGTATGCACCATTAATGCCTAACTCATAAGAAACTTAATCAAAACCTAGGACAGGCAATAAAAGAAAAAGAAAGATCATAAGGGAAAGAATCAAAACAAAGTGTGGAATCAATAAACACAATGTGTCCATAACTATTAAACCATTCAGGAATTCTTTTAAGACAGGGGTCAGTTTGTAAGTAATATGCTTATTGACTTAATTATACCAAGAAGCAAATGGTATTAAAGAAAATATGCATCCTTTAAACAGCCCCTGAAGCCAGCTGGAAGCTCAGCTCGGTCACATCACACAATGTCAAAACTATTACACACATAAAATTATGCCTTTAGTCATCTTGCACTTATTTCGAATGCATTCCATAACTGCTTGAATTACTTAATAGAAGCCACATTTACTGTATTACCATTTACAACAGCCTAGCAAGTTTCAAAAATATTCAGTAAATTCACACTTGTATGTGAAGTAAAGGAGCAAATGCACACATCTTCTTAATGTTTCTTTTGCATTGGCTTGTCCTTAGCGTGCAACTACCCTCCATTCCATATCAAATACACTTATGTCTCCAGGTGTAATACATATGTTGAGGACGAATAGGTTTTCTTTAAATTATAACCAACATGGGCATTCAGAAAATGTATTACCTCTAAAATAAGGGATTGAATAACGCACTATTCTCACAATGGAATGGGCACTAATATTCCTATAATTGTATGCTACGTGACTGAGTACTACTATAATTTATTTAGTACAAGTCCTCCCACATCTTGAGCTTTGTGGACAATATAACATTTATCTTTTATATACTGATTTTTCTACTTAAACAAATGCAAGACTGTTTATCTCTGTACAGCACAGAGAGCTTCATCTGTATATGCCTATGACCCAAAAGACACTTTAATACTAAATTCTCAAATGGGTATTATGAGGTATTTGGATTTTAGAAATTTTATTAAGCAATCCTAATGCAATTTTATATTATTTTGCCTTATCATTCATTACTTTATAGAAAATAAGGATTCTAAATATAATTCGTGTTACCACTTAAATATTATCCTTTCCTTTAAAAAGTCTGCAACCAGAAAATGAGGAACTGGAGTTCAATTAAGGCCTCAGCTGAGGAAATTCAGGGCACAGACTAAAGCAGAAAATTGTCAGCATAATTTGGATGCTGTGATACATTGTGAAAACAACGATCAACTTAATATTCATTCTTTGTTTTATATGTTTTCCTTACATCTCCTTTTTACCTTATTTACTCTACTCTATAGGATATTATTACTATG
Source organism: Microtus agrestis (assembly GCA_902806775.1). NCBI lineage: Eukaryota > Metazoa > Chordata > Mammalia > Rodentia > Cricetidae > Microtus > Microtus agrestis. The sequence goes on along the minus strand of CADCXT010005381.1, from coordinate 21,131 downwards.
CTTACAATTCTAAATTACTAGGGTATAGAACATATTGTAGTTGAAAGTTCTTCTGGCTAGTTTTCTGGAAAAGTTTTCTATCAGAGAGATCAATTGAATATAATCATTTCTTAACCTAAAGTAATTAAATATAACCAACTTCCCAATTTTTACAATACTATGACAAAATATATACTCATCATTTACATTTAACGTATAGATTCCTTTTGTTTTATAAGACTTATTCATTTATTATTATGGTGTTCATCCTACATGCATGTGTGCATCCCAGAAGTGGGGACCTGATCTTATTATAGATGATTATGAGCCAGCACATACTTGCTGGAAATTGAACTCAGGACCCCTGCAAAAGCAACCAAAATGAAAAGAAAAACAAAAAGAAAACACAAATAAACAATTAAAATCAGAGCTAAACAAAAGACAAAAACAAAAACAAACAACAACCAAAAAAATCTCTCTCTGGTCCTCCTACTTTCCCTCTATTTCCAACTCTCCAACATCTCTTAATTCCTCTTGGTGGCATTGGAGTGTTATGCTTTTCTCATAATAGTATTTGATTTCTGTCTTATGTTTAACTGATTTCAATTATAAAATTATATAGGAATAATGAATAACATACTTGGAATACAAGGTATAAAATTTACTATATAAATGAAACAAGAATCTCTAGAAGGATCTGTGGCATGCTTGCAAAATTAATTTAATCATTAATTTTAAATTTTCCTGTGAAATAACTATTGAAATATTATAAGATTTTACCCAGTTTACTCGAAAGTCAGCACGTGATTTTTTTAAAATGTACTTCTTTAATGGTTTATTCATTTAAAAGAGCGGAATACATTTAAAAGGTACGTATGGAATGTTGTTCTCTTCCAAGGAAAATAAAGGTAAAACACAATTAAAGCTCCTTAAATTTCAGCATAGAGCTGGGTAGATAGACCAGTTTGTATCAGTGTGTATGTGTGTGTGTGTTAATTCCATCAGTACACAATACTGAAGAAACAAAGTTTTCCAGTAGTTTTACTTTAATCGCATAACATTGATGAACAGGGAAAATGTTTACTTGAAGAAGCTTGATATCATAGTATTTCTTGTTATGGTTCAACTGTAATGAAACTATAAACCCTGTTTTTTATTTGCTTTTTAATTTTTAAATATAATCACATATTAAACTAACCTACTGTAAAATTGTTACTTATATTAATAATGATATTATTTCAGCACTCTTTGGGAGGGACCAATAGATCTGTGAGCACACCTACCTTATGTGTTTGCATTAAAAAAATGATAATTTAGCGTGTTCAGAAAGCATTCTTTCACAGAGTTCATGTTGGATATCTATTTTAATTACTGTATTAGTTTGCCATGTCATGTAACAAATTATGCCTTGTCACATGATATGACATATGTGTTGTAACAGGTTAAATAATTCCTGCATTTATAAAGTTTCATTTGACATTAATAGACGAGCTCTTTATGTGAAGGGTGATACCAAAATATTTTCACTTTCTAAGAAGGACATACTATTAGTCATGAAGAAAACATGGACAAAAATCCCCCCAAATATGCCATAAAGTCTTTTACAAATAAAATTCATCCTGAGAATTACAGGCATTATATTTCTCTGAGGTAGTTTTCTATCCTGATCATTTTTATTTTCCTTAAACCAAATAAATACATAAAAGTCACATAAAATGAATATATATATATTATTAATTTTCATTATAGTTTGCTTTTGAATATTATTCATTCTCCTTTATTCTTGACAAAAATAAATATATCAAGGGACAATAGAAATATAAATTGATGATTGATAGATGATCAGTATAGATGGAAACTATGTCGACATAGACACATGACTATATCATTTAAAATTGCTTATTTTCCTGCGTTGAAAGATAACTTCCTTGGATGTAATTTATGCCATGGTATGGGAATAACCATTTCAACTTCTATTTCATATAATAAATGACAAAATTTTCAAACAAATTCAAGTATTATGACATAATAAGGTCAAAAAAATATTGTTTATACCTTTATTCTCTTCACCAAAGAATTTGGCTATCCAAAACAAAAATTCTCAGATTTGTTAGAGAGAAAAGACTTTTATTATTCAAAATGGAGTTTCACTAAAACCATTTGTCCTGTGGTCTATTCTTGTCACCATAATCAATGTGGGTGACAAGGAAGGGTCATGTGCTTCTGAGAAAAGTGTGTTCCATAGAAGAGAGAATGGGTTAGGTATGCCCAGCTTTTTATACAGCTATAAGAAGACCAAGGGTTAATTATGTGACCCTAGACAGGAAAGGTATGAGTCACGGGAATAGTGACCACACATTGGAAAAAAGTAAATGAGTCTATTATAGGTGCTGCTATGACAATTTGGAGTGTTGGTAAGTCAGGCTGGGGAATAAGCAGTTTTTGATATGACACCCTTCCCCATGTGTAACTCAGCTGAGGGTGACCTCATATCTTGAGAGACATTGGTCCCTCATGAAATAGGCAGATTTTGGTACAGTATTATATTCAGGTATATAAGACAGAACCTGGTGAGAGTTGAGAGCTGAACTCAACCACAAAGGATATTGGAAGTATTTATTCAAAATGTCTCTCAGCAGAAAACAAAATTGTATTTGGCTGGTGTTATAAAGAGCCAATGTGCTGTTCTTGAAGAACAACAGAGGCTTAAAACATTATCAAGATTTGATTCTGTATGATATGAGAAGTCAATCCCATTTCCTTTTTTGCATGCAGTTCTTAGCCAATGCAACAACTTTCCGTGGGTCCTTCAAGCATCATTTTTTAAAAGAGTAATTAAGAACTGATTGAATTTCAAGATAAGGAATACAAGCTCTGTGTTAAGAAGTACTGCCTTTTTTATACAAGTTAATAACAATAAAATTATTGAGTTGAATATTTGATGATTAATAATTCAAGATATGTTGTCCAAGGTAATGTAATGATGGCAGAAAGGATTTAAAACTATCATAAAATTTTACAGAAAAAGGAGATTAGATCAGCTTTGATATTCATGAATTTATTTGTCACGATCTTTCAATAGCACACTCTGTTTAAGAACTATTATTAACAACTCCAATCTGGTGTTCCAAATAAAGTAGACAACAACTTGCAATTATTTCCACCATAGGTTGCCTTTATAATACATTTATTTTTAGCATTTAACAATACATACCAAAAGTCTTAAACATGATGGTGGAGTAATAATCTTGAAATTTCTCTTAAGAAAGTAAGAATAAAGAAAGCAGTTACCTTTTTACCATATAACTTTAATGCATTATAAGTAACTTAAATATAATAAATTTATTAAAAAGGTTAACAGATGAGTTCAGTTTGCAAAAGAGGACAGGATGCCATGTGAATAAAATATAATTGATGTATGTATTATATACTGTAAGTACTAAAATGTATCATAAAGGAATAAAGGTATTAGTCATAATGATCAAAATATGTTTATTCACAATGAAGGTCAGTTTTACTTCATATTTAGGTCATATATTCATTTAAATATTTCATGTTTAGCAGTTCACCATATAATAGCATACAGTGATCTTAAGCATGTAAGTAAGCATTTCGTAAGAAATGAAAGATGAGTACATGATGCAAAGATTAATGCTTGATGAAAAACCATTGTCTTCAGTACTGACATCTAAAATACTCATATCCTAATAGAAAATCAGGAAGAATCTTTCCAGAGGTACTTGGGAAACAAAGACTAATGTCAATGAGGAGAAGAAGCATGTATTTTTTAATAGAATTCTGAAGTCAAAATGTTCAAGCTTTGCACAGGTAGTCTACACACTTTGAAATGCATTATTACGTTTCAACAGCTGTTGTCATTGAAATAATATGAAAAATTACATGCCTGCCCACAAATTATTTTATATATCTTCAACGTTTTCACCTATAAGACATAAGTGTCTTAAAAATAAAATAGACGTTAAGTCTCATTTTTAAAATACTGAAATTAAAGACCAGCAAAAAAGACAATTAAATTTTGACAATAAAAATTAATTCAACATTGATTATAGCTATGCCAACAGAAAGATGAATTTCATCACTACCTTTCTTAGGCATCGTCTGAGATACTTCATCCTACAGCAGATGGAAACAAATTCAGAGACCCAACACCAGAAATTATATAGAGAGTGAGAGTCCTCGAGACACACAGTCCTAAATAGGTTTTCTCCTTCAAATCCCTCCTTCAAAGCTCAGGGAACCTCTGCTTAAGAGTATACAAAAAAAGCCAGATGGGATTGAGGACCAAAAAAAAAAAAAAAAAAAAAATGCCCTCTAATTCAACATGAGCAAAGCTCAGATGATCTCACAAAAGTGAAGCATCATGTGCAGGTCTTCAAGGGTCTCCACCAGGTCCTCAACCTACATGTTATTTCTTCAAATTTAGTGTTTTTATGGTTTTCCTGAGGGTAAAAATGCGTGGTTCTCTGGTTCCTGTGCCATCTCATAATCTGTTTTGCTTCTGTTGGTTTGTTTTGTCCAAGTCTAGTATGATAATTTTTGTTTTATCTTTTTGCATATATATATATATATATATATATATATATATATATATATATATATATATAATCACCGTGGGGTTAGGAGAAAGGTTTTATAAGGTTATTTTGTTTTATAAGGTTATTTTGTTTTGTTTTATTTTGTCTGTTCATCTTCTCCTATTGTTGAATAGAAGATATACTCCAGTGTACAGATAACTGCTATTAGACTATGTATTTTGTATATAATTTACCAATAAAATTGTTAATTTGTTGAAACTTGAAATGTCAATAAATTTGATATATTAAAGTTTTATTTAACATTTTATTTATTTTTTCTAATAATATGTATTACTTTAAAATAATACCATTCAAAATTTTCACTTCCTCCCCTCCTCCAACTTCCCTCCTGCTCCCCCACTACCCTCCCCATTCCCTCTCCAGTTTTAAGAGAGGGCAGGGTACCCTGCCTGTGGTAAGTCCAAGACCCTCTGCCCTTTATTCAGGCTTAGGAAGGTATGCATCCAAATAGAATCATGACAATGGGCTCATGTTCAGTGGGCAGTATGGATGAAGAAGCATTCAGTTAGCTGAAATCCCTGGAGACCTCAGGCATCTATTCCTTGAGAAAGCTGGGAGGGCAGGTTGCTGAGCCATTAAGTCTGCTGCCTCCTTGGAGGTAGGGAATGTGTTCATCCCATTTGGTGTCCTCAAAACTGGTGTAGGGGATGATGCAAATGTAGCATCCTGCCCATGTTGGCCTTGTCCTAGGCAAGAGGACTGAGCTTGTAAAATACATTTTAAAATGGGTAGGGTCAAAAAGGGGCTATGAAGACTATTCATTTCTATCAGACCAGATTTCTTGGTGCAGTACCAGAACTTTTCCCAGGATCCTGCAGGTATCTGAAAAATGGCTGTAATAGGTTTATATCATGGTGTCATAACAAAAGGCTCTGGTTTGGGGTTAAAAGGCATGAACAATTTTAAGTCTAAAAGAGGATAGACAAGCGAAGGAAGAGGGATTTGAACACGCCTGCAGGTTTCTATAACCTTGTTAATGTTAACCACTTTTAAAGGGGGGAGGAGTTGGCATTTCAGCAGAGATTTGACATATGTGACTGAAAAGCTGGGACCAGTAAAATGCTCAGAAATTTAGTCATTGCTCTATCGGTTTACAAAAACTCTCTTTATCAAAGTTAAAACCTCAAACCTCTGAATTTACATTTGAAACCTATTTATCCTGTACCATGAAGCCTATGAGTGAGGCACACCTGTCTGTACTTTTAGCAGGAAATGTAATTAATGAACTACCAAGTGTTTGTACTCTTGGGTTTCTAGGTTATACCTTTAAACTGGCAAATCTATCATTACCCTAGAAATCAAACACCATCAGACCTGATAAAGATAGGTTTAAGCAAACATGAGACTGCTTTCCAGCTACCTGGGCAGCAATTTGAGGTCTCTCTGTGGTCGTTCAGGACAAAAATTCAAGAACAAAAAGTATTCCTTTTAAGCTGTAAAGCCTAGAACAGACAGACTTTCCTGTGGGGTAAGAATTTGAGAAGAGTGAGTCACCCTGATTTGGTCACATGGGATCAACCAATCCTCCAGTGTCCTGTTGTCCAGTTCGGGCAGTCTTGGCACTAGTATAAAGTGTAACAGAGGTTTTGCTACATGTCTGGCTTTGCCACATTTAAAATAAGCTTCCAGGTGGAAGTTCTTCCTTATTCCTTTGAGGTACAGGCCTGCTGCTAGGAGTTGGCATCTCCCTATTTCTATGGAAATGTCCTATTCTCAGATCTCTGAAGTGTTTGAGGATCAGGATGTAATTATCTGTTAAGTGTATCTTAATTGGACAAATGTTTAACTAGTGAGCTAAATCTGGGCACAGAGTTTGCACAATAAGTTGCAGCTTACCTATGTTGGTCAAAGCAAGAAGATTAGAAGGAATATTTTCAGCCACGGTCTTGAGACCAAGTTAACATTGTAAACACTTTATTGTTTTTTAAAATCAGTATAAACCGGTTCACTCCTAGGTTATAAAATATGACTGCCAGCAATATACATCCCTGTACATGAATGTATGGAGTACAACTTTATTACTTCAGTAAACCAACATTGTTTCAAATCCTATCTTTCATAAACCTTTCTTTTGGGACAGGATAGGAATTATCATACAGAACCATAATAATTTGGAAATCTAATGGCTCCACATCATTACCTTTATCCAAGACGGCAGTGAAGTCATATGATCTCATTATTTATCCAAATGGCTTCTGTTTTCTGGAACAGTTTAAATTTGGAATTATCAGTTTTAAATTAACTTTTTCTACATATTTTCCGTACCCTATTCATTGTCTTTTTTTCTTTTCTTTACAATAAGCTAGAAATAAATAACTTGCTCTGATATCATATCAGATTCAGCAAAGCCCAGAGGCAAATCGCAAACTTGGGCAGCTAGCTGTAATAATCAGCTGAGCAATAAGCAAAAGACACAGAACACGCAATTCCAGGCATCCAAAGGGAAGTTAGAAACAGGCATGCTATGGTCATACATTTATACATTTCCATACATACACACAAAGTACAGGATGTTTTAACAGAAAGAGAAACGAGCTACAGAATTGCAGGCAGAAACTAGAGACAGCACAGTCGGTCCGCAGTCCAACCACAAAGCAAGAGAAAGACAAGAAGGAGCAGAACCTACAGGTGACAAGAGCCAGAGACACATGGAGAACTCAGCAGGCTGGAGCTAAGAGAGGGGATTGAACAGACATGAGCTAGGCATGAAACAGACTGTCAGTGTCTCTGGCTTTTTTTTAAGTTTATTTATTTATTTTTACATGCTGTAGCAAATAAAAGGGAGACATTTACAGTTTAGGGTAGGTCTGATAGAATTTTAGCATGGTATGGTGAAAGAGCAGGCAGAAATGGCAAAGGGAATGGATTTGCTGCAGGAAGAATACCCACAAGGCCAGGTTAAATGCCAGGAAAGCCTGGTAAGGAAAGGGAAAGTGAGTACCCTTCGGTGGGCTATGTCAAGGTGTGCTATTAAAAGAAAACAGAAAAACGGCAAAGCTAGTGCATCGGGGAAACTGGGAGAACAATTTAGCTAAAGGTCATCTTGGATCAAAGGCATGAGAGAAAGGCAGACAAGCAGGGAAGGGGATGATGGAGAGAAAGATCGAAAGGGGAGAGGAGACAGGAGTGCAGTGCTACCTCATAAACCTCAATGATGCATTTGGAGCGAGACAGCCCCAAATTGGATTAATTTCAGAAGAGACCCTAAGGGTGTCTGGGGACCGAAGTTGGTCTCAACAAGTACCTATTCACAAACCATTAGCAGAAAACCAGAGATTATGGTGGTTAGTCCTAGAGATAGTTTGGGGCCAAAATATTGGGGAGTTGGGTTATCAGGGTGCAGGATGTCTCTCACACAGATGAATTCCAAGGGGCGGGGACTGTCCCTAACCCAGAAGGCAGAAATTGCTTTGGCACCACAGTGACTTGGCAAGCAATCTGAAAGCCTTTCACACAGAAGGAATCAGAAGACTCTGAAGGAGGAGAGACCCTGGATTCCTTTATAGTATTTTTGGGTTGTAAGTAGGTGAATTACCTAGGCAGGAGTCACTCAGTATGGCTGATACAGAGAGGAGAAGGGAAAGTGAGAATGGTTTTCCCATGACCACACCACGCCACGTGGTCACAGAAAGACTTGACTCACCCTGGCCCAACGCACCAGTTGGTAAGTATTGGATGCGAGATTATTGGGTTACTCTGCCAATGTAATAAATCAAATCTAATCAGATCAAATTAATAGAAAGGATGATGGTCTTTGCACACAAAGGAACCCCAGGCTAATACTATAATGTATTCTATATAAAATATAAAAGATATATAATTTTATCTTTTCCATAAATTCATCCACTGCTCATAACCCTAGCCAATCATAATAAGAGCAGCGGATAAATTTCCAATGAAAGACTCTAGAAGTACCTGGTCAATAATTATCAAGCTTTCAAAGTCAGTAAGACAAAAATAAATCTGATAAATGATTACAGCAGAGGTCTAAGAACCCATGAAAATTAAATATGGTGTCATGCTCTGGGGTGAGATTATTTTTTTAATTGAAACTTTAAAAAAAGCTCAAAATCTGTACATAATAAAATTATACACATCAAGTATTGATACAATCTTACATCAATCTATTGACAATTACCAGCCATATTTTTTTTTCTCAGCTAGGTTATACACACCTAAAGGATCATTATTCAAGTGTGATTCTTAAGCACAAGAGAGGCTTTAACTCGAAATGAAACACTTAGAAAATAATAGTAAAAATCATTAATTATTGAATGCTTTGTGTTAATTAATCAAGACAGATTTAGAATATCAATTTATGATAGTTATGATAAAGGATAGGAGTGTACAGATCTGAAAAAAACTATACAATTAGTAAGCTTATTTAATCAAAATAAAGCTTTTGTGAAACTAACAAATATTATTTTGAGTATTTCTTCACATATGCAATCTTTTAAAAGACAATTATCACATATACTCACTCATAAGTGGTTTTTAAACATAAAGCAAAGAAAACCATTCCACAAATCACAATCACAGAGACGTACATAGATCTAATCTACATGGGAAGTAAAAAAAGACAAGATCTCCTGAGTAAATTGGGAGAATGGGGACCTTGGGAGAGGGTTGAAAAGGAAGAAAAATGGAGGAAGGGGAGCAGAGAAAAATGTAGAGCTCAACAAAAATAAGTAAATGTAAAATAACAGAAATAAATATTGTGCCATTGCATGTTTACTTAAGGGAATCTGTTATTAGATTCACAATTTAATATAACATGTATATTGGACATCTAATTAATATAAATATATATGCAAAAGATGAAACATAATAAGTTTGACTCACTCTATTCTAACTTCATTTTATTAAATGTTTGTTTATTTATTTATTGTGAGTGTGAGTGCATATGCATTGATAATCATATGCATGTCAGAAAAGAACCTCCAGAACTAGATTCTTTCTTTTAACATGGAGGTACAGGGATCCAGCTCAGGTTAACAAACTTAGCAGCAGGTGTTTTACCTCCACTGAGTCATCTTGCAGTTCATATATTCTTGACAATATTTATTTTAAAATTTGTTTCTTAAATGTGTAGGGTTTTTATTTTATATGTATGCTGTTTGGCATGTATGCATGTATGTACACCATGTGAGTGATTGCTACAGCATCCAGAATAAGGCAACAGATTCCCTAGAACTGGATAGCAATGTATGACTCTGTGCAAACCTGTGGGTGCTGGCAATTGAACCTGGGTCATCTATAAGAGCAAATGCTCTAAACCACTGAGCCATCTTCCAAGACACAAGCTTTATTTATTAATGTGTCTTTGTGTGCACACAAGCATGTGTGGATGTATGTGTGTGTGCACATTTGCAACATGTGTGCAGGTGCTTTCTAAAGCCACAATAAGACCTAGAGATGCAGTGGAGGTGATTATGACATGACTAGTATGGGTTCAGGGATCTGAACCCAGTTCTTCTAAGAAAGTAGAAAGTATTCTTAGTTTCTACTGTTTTTCTTGGCACCAAGCTCCTTCATCAGCTGAGCCATCTAGCCACAACATCATAAATTCATTTCTTTCCATTGTTATTGCTGAAAGTTGAAGTTATTCTTGTGACAGATTTGCATTCAGCCTTCCAGTTAAGAATGAGCTAATGTTCCTTAAGTGTTGGCTAAAACAAATCTGTAGAAGTTAATGGATTTCTACCACCCCTGGCATTTTACATTCATGCTAAACTAAAATCCAGGGTGACTAATTTCCATTAAAAATACTATTAAAAGTTGAGTATTTTTTTCCTTTGGGGAATGGATGCAAGATTTGAGAAAACAGTGGAAGGAGTGCCAATTGTTTCCCATTTTTGAACTTGAAATAACATTTTTATCTTTATTTTTAAATTGGAAATTTAGTACAAACAGGATAGCAATAATTGAGATCATCCAAATTAATCATCTCTAATGCACATTGTAATGTGTACAATAAAATTATCACTAACTTTATAATAAACACATTAGTAACTCTAAAGGTATTTTCATGTCATATAGTCATTATTGAAGACCTTGGGATAATTAGCAAGGCTTTTAATGGAGTAAATAATTATTCTTTATCCACCTCAATGACAATTTCTTCTGTAGTAGATATATGAGACATTAGCCATGAATAAAATATTAATATTTAAAGAGAACATTTATAACATTGCTTCTATTAAAATTAAGTCATTTTTATGTCTCATGTGTCACATTCATTATTACCTATAAGATATTTTAGCTCAATATTCCCATTATTTCTCTTTCTATCTTGTTCTCAAAAATAAAAACTATATTTTAATACCTTATACTTGCAAGTGTACAAAGTTTTAAAAGCTACAAAATAGCTAAGATAAAAAGTGCACAGCTCTCGGCATTTTCTCTTTTTAATATTTAAGTATCCCTGAAGTTGGTTGTTCTAACAATTTTTTCTTCTTTCTTCCAGGCATGTGATCTGGATGTGTATGAATTCACACAGAATATATACACATGCAAACACTTTATTCTTTATGTATTCATATTTTTAAAACTCAGTTGAGCAATCACTATTTTGCTCATCTGTTAGTCATTAGTCAAAGCTGCTATTTTATTTTTTCTTGAGTTTTATTCTGCTTTGGTCCACCACAAAGTACTTCTAACTTGTTTAGAAGGACCATGGCCTCAGGTCAGGAAATTAATAATTGCACTGCTGTTGTACTCTGATAACTGTGGTCTTAAAGTGTACTGTGGCAAAATATGTAAATGACGCATTGTTTCAAAGAATCTGCAAAGCATGTTGAACTAAGATAAACTAGAAGCTGAAGGTTAACTATGAGTTTGAGCTGAATCTCAGTAGAGACTAAATTGCTTACAACAGCTATAGTCAACCTTGTGTTGAACTTAGCAACCTAGGCTGCCTGCAGCCTTGTCTGTAATAATGCAGAGAAATAGCCTGTTAAATGGTCAAAATATAACAAGAAGGTATCAGTAACAAGAAAAATCATCTGAAGTATTCATATCATAAAAGTAGAAAAGAGTATTCTATTATTTCATTAAATTGTCTACCTATTTCCTGCATTTGTATGTCTTGTGATATTTCTGGATAGAAAACAATTATATATATCTAATAACATATTTGCTTGGATGACTTATTTTATGTGCTTATATATTTGTATATTCATTTTTGTTAGAATTTACTGAAGGAAAACAATTGATTATATATACATAATCTCTGATATACACATTAATATATGTATATACATGTATGTATGTATGTAAGTATGTACATCAGACAGCTATTAGAGTGGCTTACAGACTGTGTTTCATATACACTAACAATGGATGTCTTTTAAATATAAGGCAAAGAGATACATATGTTCATTCCAGGAGAACAGATGTCTCATCAATCCTAATCTTATGTTGGAATCCCTAGGAATGCCCAGAGAGCTTCTGCTTTTCACCAAGCAGAATCTTGGCGAATTTCAAGTATGAATTTACTAAATGCAGCAACAAAAATTTCCTCAAAAACAAGGTAGTTGGGCTTGCCAGATAGATTGTTTTCTGTGGGGCAGTTAAATATCCTGTGGGAGTGGCCTTGAGCATCTCCGGGGAAGAATCATTGTTTGACAGACTTTCTTGGGGAAAGAATCTAGACTGAAGAATTTTGAGGGGGAGAGGACTTGGGTGGAGGCTCCAACCAAACATTCCAGATTCTTTGGACTTATGGATGACAGCGGCTAAGTGAAGCCTTCATGCACATATTACATACTCTTGGGAGTATGATGGAGGAGAAGGGATTTTGTTTGTTGGTTCCTGGCCGCACAGCTAGTTTAGACTCAAAATAATTATAAAGAAACTGTATTAATTAAGTCACTGCTTGGACCATTAGCTCTAACTTATTGGCTAACTCTTTCATATTAATTTAAGCCATTTCTATTAATCTGTGTATCGCCACGTGGCTGTAGCTTGCGGGCTAAAGCAAGAAGCTCCATGGCTTCTCTCTGCCTCTGCCCTTCTTTCTCCCGGCATTCAGCTTAGTTTTCCCTGCCTAGCTAAGTTCAGCCCTACCATAAGTTCAAAGCAGGTTCTTTATTCATTATGTTAATCTCATCATAGAAAGGGGACTTCCACATCAGGTATGTGAATGCCACGTTCAACCAAACATTCCATATTCTTTGTGTATATGGGTGCAAGGGGCTGGAGTGGTGATGATTCCACCCAAACATCCCAGAATCTTGGAGTATAGGGATGCCAGTTCAATTTTGACTATTTTCTGTGTGTGGGCATGAAACAAAGTGGGGGAGGGGGCGAGTTGGGACTTGGTGGGTTCGTACTCAATAGGCGAGGCATCTGGTAACTGCCATCCTGAAGACCTCAGGCATCTGTTCCTTGAGATGGATGAGAAGGCAGGTTGTTAGGAGAAAAAAATATATTGCTATTATCAAATTGCTATTATCCAATCCATAAAAGTGGATGGTCATGGGAAAGGTGCTAAGTGCCAGAAAGAAAGGACTGGAAAAGTGCCCTGGTTGTACAGGAGAGACAAGAGTGAATGAATGAGATATGATCCGAGATATGCTCTTTAAAACCAGATTTTAGTTGCTGGGAAGGTGCCACTTGAGCTTGGAGAGGAGTTGCCAGAGAAGTCCCAGAAGTTGGTATAGGTGCTAGCATACATGGAGAACCCTCTGCAGGTTTTCCTCAGCCCAGGCAGGATGAGTGATCTGTAAAATATGCATGAAAATGGGTGGGATAAAATAGGCTCTGGAGACTGTTTTCAGCAGACCAGATTTCTTGATAGAGGAGTAAAACTTTCCCCAGGAACCTGCAGGTATCTAAGACAGCTGGAACAGATCCACATCTTAGTGTCTTAGCAAAAGACTGTGGCTTTAGGTTAAAAGGCATGGCATTTTTTGAAGACAATTAAAGGAAATTGTAAACTCTGAGCCTCTGAAGATACATCTGAAACCTGTTAGTTCTGGACTATAAAGCCTATGAAAAGGCACAGCTGTCTGTATTTTTAGCAGGAAATTAACAAATGAAGTAATTAGCTATAGTATCTTAAGTCATCAAATGCCAGCAAACAGATCTAAGAGGGATAAGTAAACTAGAAGAAATGAGTCAGTCCCAAATCTCTCTGTGGTCTTTGGTGAATACCAGTCTTAAATACTTGCCTTTAGCTTTTAGGCCCAGGAGGACTGAAAAAATTTCCTGTGGGTGTAGGGTTCAGACTTCCTGTCCTGGCAAAATGAGACAACCAAACCCCCAGTGTAGTCTAGTCTAGGCAAGGACCAGGCAACCTGTCAACTGATGAAGTGAAAGGCATTTTTTTTTTTTTTTTTTTACTGTGTGGGTGCCTTTGTCATATCTAAAGGTAAGCCTCCAGGAGGAAGTTCATATTTAGCTATGTGTCTTCTTGGAGGATCTTTAGGATATTGCAGTAAATTCCTGTTTGGGTGGAAGCTTCACTCCAGTCCCTGGCATCCATACACCCAAAGAGTATATAATGTTTGAGTGAAGGCTTCACTCCCCTGGCCTTCATATAGCTAAAGAGTCTGGAATGTTCATTTGGAGGCTCTACTCCAGCTCCCTCCCCCTCAAAATTGCCCCATTGTAGACTCTGCCCCCAACAAAACCTGCCAAAAGTTGACCCTTCCCTAGAGATGCTCAAGACCACTTCCATAGGGTATTTAAACTGCCCCTCCCCAGAGAACAAGCACACAGTTTTCCAATCTTTCTTTCCTGTCTCCTCTCTGGGGGGCTGGAGAGTCACCCAGTAGCATTTGTATACATTAGACCTGGGCTTTTTCTAATTTGATTTGATTTGGTCAGATTTGGATTATTGCATCATCAGAGAGGCTTGCTGGAGTGCAGAAACTTTCAGTTAGGAGTTATTAAATTTCTTGCCCTGCACATTATGTGAATCAGGATTATCAAATGTATTCATCTTCAAATATTCTTGCAGTATATGCAAGCACTTGTTGTGCATGTGCATAAACACACACACACAAACACACACACACACACACAATGGATATTTATTTGAGTGGTACACAGGTTGTGATCTGGGTAGTTCAACAAGCATTGTCTCCTGAAAGAAAATCAAAGAATTCCAGAATTATTCAGTCCACAAGTCTGTATGGCTCAGCAGTCCATACCTGGTACTAGAGTCCCATGGATTTCCCAGAGGGCTGTTGGTCTGCACTCTGTACCCAAAGAACAAGAATCCTGTGCTAGGGAAGGAAGGACAAATCTCAGCATAGACTGCTAACAAATATATGCATGTATACCCAATAATAATAAGCAAGATAAAAAGAAACTGAATTTGAAAGACAATGGGGATGGGTTTATGGCAAGATTTGAAGAGAGGAATAGAAAGGAGAAGAATTATAATTATATTATAATCCCAAAATTGAAATAAAAATAAAATGGGAAGACAAGGATTTATCTATTAATATCTCCAGTCTTTGATCTGCCAGTTTCAGTGTCCCTCTCCATGACACCTTCGGTCATCTATAACAGCCAAGCAATATGGCTTACAATAAATTATATCTTGAGTGATGCTTCATCATAAAACAAACAATATGTGACTTAAAATAAAATAAATATGGTCTAGATCTATAAGCATGGTAAAACTGCAATATAAATTGAAGGGAAACAAGACAGAATATATACTTAAATTGTCAATGCTTACGTCTAGTGTTCCTTGTAACTTCTGAATTCACATGAACTAATGCAACTTTTCTAAAAGTGTAGTGATGTTGAGAAGGTCTTCACAGCTTAATTATGTAACATGCATAGGCAGCTGAGAAGGGGCTTGGAAATGTTGTGCCAGAGGTATCTTATGGAACTGGGAAGCTATAAAGATCTTTCTTCTTGGCCATAGAATTTATTTGTCATAAATATAAAAGTGGCATAGGTTGTAAATTGTTTTCTGTTTAGTATTTATTGTTCTGTCTGTTCAGGATGGAAATGCTATTGTCTTTTCTGTTTTATTGAGAACAATAATATAATGCTACACTGTAGAACTGTGATGCCAAGAAAGAATCTTTCTACTTGGATAATCAGAATACCAGACACTGACATGTGGGAATGCACCTGGCACCATTAGAGCTCAGTGTGTTTGAGTTGCACCTGTACAGCGGTTATACCTTTGTGCTTCCCTACTGTGCTACCATGAGCATATGTAGCACCAGCATAAACCAAGATTGTTTCATAATTTTCTATAAAAAACAGATAAAAACAAAAACACCTCTGTATTGAAATTAATGTTTTTCAGTTTTAGATACCATGTATTTCATATCACCATGTTGCTAGGAATGCTATAGATATCTTTTTTCAATTCTTTGTAAAGACAAATTACTTTTTTCCAAGCATAAATGGGGGTAAGTGAAAATGTAGTATTACTACATTTTTCTTCGGGGTTAAATTCAGAAAGAAGACCGCATAATCTTTCTGAAATCCTTATTTTTACTAAATTCTATATACTTCAAATCTTGGAAGCTCTAAATGCTCCATAAATTCAAAAACAAGTATGCATTACAAGAAGAAGATGATGGAAATGCATCAGTGTTCCCAGTATCATAGAATCCACTGCTTACATGAGAAGTGGGAGTTATAGAACAGGAATTGGAGAGCAGAAAATTTGGGCTTTATTTGATAAACACATATTATATTCACATGTAAACATCTTCAACACTGACCTACAAAAATTAATGTTAGTTATATTTTTTAAAAGGAAATAAGTAGTCCAAACAATTTTACACTTTCTATTATTATTCAACAATTTAAGTTCAGCAAAACAGTTTCGTTTTAATTCTTCAGTGCTGGGCTCTGAAGTTGTTATCTATCTCACTCTTAAAGAAAGGAACAGAAACATCCCATTCCTGATTTCAAGGCTCCATTTTAATCATTTCATTGTCAATGGTTTTCTCGTTGTATCTCAGCAGTGTGAGATTTTACATTTTAATCTACATATTGTTGTTCTGGATCTAGCTATTCTTCTTCATAGCATTTATATCCGTGAAAATTTCATGAAAAATCTCTTTTTTGAAAATCTTTCAAAAGCCAGTATTTCAATGTGCAAAGACAATATTTAATGAATATGATGTAAAAAATTAAAGAGTGCTTCTTTTGGCAGCACATATACTAAAGTTGTAATGATACAGAGAAGATTTTCATGAATCCAAGCAAAAATGACACACAAATTAATGATACATTCCATAATTTTTAAGGGGTCAATGACATAACAAGAAAATTCACATAGGCACATAGGATCTCTCAGAGACTTAACTGAAAAAACAAAGAGCCTGCATGTGTCTGACATTGGCCCTCTTCATTTATGTATGGAAGAGTGGTATAGCTTGGTCTTCTTATGGGACTCCCAACAGTGGGAGTGGGGCTGTTTCTGACCTTTGAAACTCTAGTCCTCATATGAGTTTGCCTTTTCCAGACTCAATACAAGGGGAAGTGCTTAGTCTTACTGCAGCTTGATAAACCATGTTTTGCTAATAACCATGGGTGACCTGACCTTTTCTGAAGAAAAATGGAGAACTAAATTGGGGCAGCAAAAGGAAGCTGGGAGGAAGAGACTTGAAGGTCAGGAAGGAGGGGAAACTATGGTCAGGTTGTAAAATAAATAACCAAATAAGTTTGAAATGAGAATAAAGGAAAATAGTAAAAGAAAGAGTGTCATTTTATGGTTTGTTTATATTTCTCAAAATATAAAAAAAATGATGTACAATTTTTACATAGATAAATGAGAGAGAGAGAGAGAGATGATAGATCATACAACCCAAACACTGCACATTTTGGAGACCTAGTACCTGGAGATGAGTAGGTGATAGACTGAAGAGGAGAACTTATTACTAGTACTCTGTTAAATGGACATAGTGCTATACCAACTCTAAAGTTATCACTATAGCTACATATTATTGTATTTTTTCAACCCTCATCAGAGAAGAGTTTTTATTCAGTGATGGTGATTGAATAAGAATGTTTACCACAGGCTTCTATATTTGAATGCTTAGTCTTCAGGGAGTGCTACTAGTTGAAAATTAGGAGTGCCTTATTGGAGTAGGTATGAACTTAATGGAGCAAGAATGCCACCAGAAGAGAGAGCATTGAAGTTTTAAAAGTTCAAGCCAGGCCCGATGTTACTCTTTCTTCCTGTTGTCCTCAAATCTGATTTCAGAACTTATAAGTAGATAAGGTATCTACTTATCAGATACATTTTCTGCATGTATGCCACCATGGAAGCTGCCATAATAATAATGGATTAAACCTTTGAAAAAGTAAAAAAGAGTCAATTAAACATTTATTAAATAATAGTTTCCATGATCATGGTGTCTCTTCCCAGTCATAGAAGACTAAGACAGTGATTATTATAAAGACACACAATAAGTCAATATGCAAAGAATAAAGGACAGTGGGGTGCTTCTCCATAATGGGACGTCTACATAACATTGATTCCTTTTAAGACTCATGAATTTTTTTCTAAGGGTGGGTGAAAGCATTGTGAGAGCCAGAGACAGTGGATTATTTCAAGATAAAAGCTGTGGTGAATGTCACATGGCACATATGAATCACAGTGGTGATTGCAGCATATGTATGATTGGCACAATTGCAAGCCTGCAAAATATCCCAACATAAAGGGAGAAGGTGGGGCAAACATCTTACCCTATTCATAACTGATGAAGAGGGAGTTATTTTGGTTCAAAGTTGTGATCTAGGTCACTCAAGTTCAAAGAGAATATACCACATCAAATGTTATGTCTATTTGAAATTAGATTTAATATACTAAAGAAAGAAGAACAGGAGGTTAGGTGGGTAATGACGTAGGGGTGGAACAGGGAGATATTGGGGAAAGGAGGTGAATTTGGTCAAAACAAATTATGTAAAACCCTCAAATAATTAATTAAAATATTATTAAAAAATCAAAATTAAACTATTTTTAGAACACCTTAAAATTTCTTTAATTAGCAAAATAAAACAAAACAGCAAATAATGGGAAATAAGACTATAATTGCTTTCTTAAAATTTCTTTCAAAAGATTAAATATGTGTGAGGATATTAATAGCATAAGTTATTTAAGTAGATAGAATTAATAGCTACTTTTCTGAGCTCTACTTTACTAGTAGTAGTTTGGTTTGGTAACATTTATTGCATAGCTTCCATAATAGCAAAAATGTGTTTTGATTTAAATGTTTAAATAAGAAGAAATAAAACGAGTACCAAAATACTCTTATTTCCTTTCTCTGGAATTCTTAAGATTTTGGTCATGTAAACCAATCTTCAAAATAGTTCACATGGGCAAGAGAAATGGCTCAGCAGTTAAGTGCTCGTATTGCACTTGTATCCTGTACAAATTCAGAAACTAACATCCAACTGTCTATAACTCAATCTTCATGGGACATCCAATCCATTTGGCCTCTAGGACACATTCATTTGTACCTATGTACAGACACCCTCACATTTGCTTTATTTTTAGTACTAGTAAAACTATATTTAAAAATATAGGTGTTTCCTACCATAACTCAGTGTTATGTAGGCAGTAGTTTCTCAGTATATTACTAAAAGCTTTGTTTTTACTCATTTCATTTTTTACTCATTTCATAAATTTGCCCCATTTTTCAGCAATTCACACCTTTAATATAGCTATCATTTGTCTTTTTTAACATTCCTGGTGTTTTTATTAATTGCTGTTATAAAAATATATTTTTGTAATATACATATTGATCTCTAAATTTCACCTGCTAAGTCTGTGTTACTTGTATTTACCTTTTCAGGGCTGACCATTGGATAAGCAATTGCTGTACTCTTCCCTCAGGAAGACAATATCTTGTGCTATTAGCAAACCTTCATGTTTTTCTTTCTCTAGGGTTGAAGTCTGCTGAGATTTTTCCCCCTTCCATTTTGGCATGTCTATTTGTGCTCTCCCTGTTCAGCTCTTATTTAGGCAGCTTTCTCGCTGAGCCTTTATTGAAATAAACTTCTTTTTCTCCAATTCTCTATTCTATTACTTTAAATGTTTTAGAATTTTAAGAAAATATAATCATAACATTTTCTCCTTTGGCTTTCTTACTTTACACCTACAAGGTACCTGCCTCCAAACCTTCCCATTCCCCCATCCAGTAACTGTCAAATTTGTGACCTCTTCATATTTGATTATTATTGCTGCATATATGCACAAATATACAAAAAAAACCTGATGAGTCTGTTTAGTGTTGTTTGTGTGTACATCATTTCATGAATGACAGCATTTTAATGCATAACCAATTAGGGATTCATTCCTATGAGAGAATAATTCTTCTCTAAGGAGTCGTGAGTTGTTAGCAGTTCCCTGTCTAATTCTAGGGCTCTACCTGATTCTCCTTCAATGTCGTCTTGTCTATTGGTGCTGTTATATTTCAGATCTTCTTTAGGATGTCATATAAACTTCTAAATTAAACATTAATTTTGTTATTGCAATAGAAATATTTTCCTGTAATATGATGCAACATATATAGTATCTAAATATTTATAATCAAATTATATATGTAATTAGACAGTATGAACTACTATAAACATATAATCTATGAATACAAAACAGAATAATTGAAACATGTTAGCTAAAATGTCATATTTATCAGATGTATTAACTCTTGTATTAATAAAAAGAAAAACAAGTGTTACCGCAGTTCTGTTACTGTGAGAGATAAAAGACACATTTTTTAGGTGATAGTTTTACCAATTGTTTTAGTAAAATATTTATGTAAGTTACAGATAAAGAAATAATTTTTCATATATCAAAGCTACTGACAGATAACTATTATATAAAATTATTCTTCAATCCACACATCCCACTTAACAATGATAATGCATTGAATAAACTGATCACTTCCTGGCATGAGAACTTCATACTTCAAACCTAAGTTGATTCAAGATTCGTTTTCATAGTGGTGGGTCACCTACTTCATCACTGAACTTTAAGGTTATTGGCTATTCTATGAATGAAATGAAAACTGCAGAGAATTTTAACTATTTTAAATATTTGGTATGTTTTCCTTCTCTCCATATATCTGAAATTACATAGTTTTTTGCCCTTTTACACTATTCTCATACTTATTTAAAATATAATTAGAAAAATTTTTATAGACTTTTGTCTATGTTAAGTTTTAGTAATTTTACAAGTAACTCTATCCAGAATGTTTATTTTCACTTTAAATATTGAAACATAAATGTCTCATTATTTAATTTATAATTAACTTGAGATATTGTCTCCTGTTCTCACTGATAAACTATTAATAGAACACAAATTGCCTCAGAAAGTACCATTTAAAACCTTCAATATATAATCATTGTAGCTTACAATAACACCAAAATCCTTTATACATTCATCATATTTTAAAAAGATCTAACATTTGTATACATTTATGTTATTTATCATGTTTTACACGTATGCATTGTAAATTAATTGCCATTGCTTAACAAATCCTTTTCATCATATTGCTATCAATTTTTTCTGTGTTGAAAACTCTTCTCTAGAAAATTGCAAGC